>JAQPPZ010001613.1:3600000-3919428 GCA_028583015.1 Wollemia nobilis | reverse complement strand
AGTATGCATAGTTCACGTTGTCATTTGTACACAACATCCATCATTTTCACATTCATTTAGAATGTAGAAATCATAGTAATCAAAAGGAATTCCCAACCTATATATTTTGCTTCTCGAAACTCTTCTCTTGGTTGGTCTCCCCTCTTTCAACTTTCTTCGTCATCCCCTCTTTTTATTTTTTCCATCCTCCATTATTTTATCCTCATTTCTTATTTATTCCCCACCTTCCAAAAACATGGTAAACTATTTTCATACTTATCCATGTATAGTACTAGGTTAGAAATTTCTCTCCACAATCTCGTACTACCACCTTTTCATCATGGCATTCTCAAAGAACCTCAACAATAATTATTTTATTCTTCCAAGTTTTCCATCCTTGATGCAATAATAGAACATATCTAGTTTTTAGCATATTAAATAGAAAAAGGTAAAGGTAAAATTAGGAGCATATGTAGGGTCAAATATAAATCAAGACTTTGGCCACCCATAAACATAACGCTTGCCCAACGACCATGTAATTTAATTTTCTTTTAATACAGATATGGAACAAATACAAAATATAAATTTACTTATTTTACATAAAATTCCTTTCCAGTTCTCAATAATAAAATAACCATTTTAAATTTAATATTGTAATATAAGATTATCAAAATATTTAAAAATAAAATAAAATGGTTATAATAAACTACAATTAAAATATTGAAATTAAAATCTCAATATTTTTATTTCATTAATGTACTCTAAGAATTATCCTCCCAGACATGATCCTTCTTAAAGCCGACAATTATGCTTATCAATATGAAATTTAACACAACCACCACACATCGACTCCCTCACACACTCGTCCACGTCACGGTTTGAAACTTGGACCTCCAGAAGAAGAGCCAATGCCTAAAAAATGACGTTATCTTCGTTAGGACAAAATGTTGGGTAGTTTAGAGGCTCTAAAAACCTAGCTTTATGGCCAACCATAGGTGTACCACTCGGGTATACCACATGGCATCAATCACAAACAAGGGGATTGAATTATTAATAAATCCATAGGTTTGAGCATAGGAAAAATGGAGCCAACACACAGGTAATTTTTCAGGTGAAGGCAGTGGGAATGGGTATAAAATATGGCATCAATCACAAGGAGGTTGAATAATTAATATATCCATAGGTTTAAGAGAAAATGAAGCCACCACACAGGACATTTGCAATCTATGGCTGCATATCCAATAGGGTGGGAATGGACCCTGAGTAGGCCTAGAGCATTTTCCAACTACTCTACCCATGAGGATATATAAAAATTCAATATTATACGAATAAATAGCAAACATAAAAATACAAAATTAGAAAAAACTAGATTATAATCTAAAATTAAAATTAAAATTCTAATGTCAAATTAGGATTAAAGTATTATATTATCTTAATAATTATAATTAGTACACTTTATATTGAACAAAATATGATAATCTATAGATGATATGGATTAGAGTGGCACATTTGACTATAGTCTTTATGAAAGGGGTGCAAACCCTAGGTGCAGTCAAACATTATAGGAATCAAATCTTGGATGATAGAATATCTCTTCAAGTGGTCATATTGCTAACCACCATAACATTTCAAAGAAGTTTTCATATTAAATATTTTGGTTCCATTCCCCTTTGCTTGAAAAGATAATAATTAATTAAAGTCAAGAAATTGAAACATCTAATAACTTCAAGTTTTATTAAATATTTTGTTATCCTTGTTAGAAATTGAAACATCTATCCATATTAATTTTTTTGTTTGTAGAAGGAAGCAACAGCAAACCTTGCAAACCTTTACCACCTATGTAATGATGATCATATCAATTTTATACTCTTACCTTTTCGTTCCGACCTCCAAATCTGAGATGCGGAAACCCAGAGTACTTTGCGGGAACGTGTCTTTAGTCAACTAATGTAACAGTTAGGATAAGTAAAGTAGTAGTTTAACTCTAGGTTATTTGCTTATCCGGGGAAGCGTTCCTCCATTGTTCTCCTTCAATTCATTAAAAAAACAAAATAACCACTAGGCAGCCCAACGAAAGGCAAGAAGATCAAAATAAGAAGGAAACCAAATCAGACAACAATTAAATAATGATTTTCAAATGGCTACGTTGATATTGGAGCGTCCTTTCTTTTCAAACGGCTATAGGAGGGTGTTTTTCACACGGTTATTGGAGACGGTTATGGAATCGTGCTTTTCAAACAGTTACTGGGGACGGTTATGGAAGCTTGATTTTCAAAAGCTATTGGCTATTGTAGACGGTTATGGAAGGGTCATTTTCAAACGTCTATTAAAAAACTGTTATGAAAGCTCTTCTATTGCAACATTCTTTTCAAATAGTTATGGGAGTGTAAACGTGTAAATTTAATAAAATCATATCTAACTTATTTTATGTATTTGGTTTTCTAGGGGTTTGCTTGGTGTCATCCACAACAGAAGGGTATGGCTACGTAGGGCTTCAGTGAATGGAACACCTTGGCTTGGTCATTTATCCTGAGTTTAAACCTTCCGCCCACCGTATATAAGAGCAGCGTCTCAGAAAGTACCTCTTTTGTCGAGCCCACCAGCTCTCTGTATGTTTTACCGGTGAAACATTAATAAACGAAGAAGTGGCCAGGGCTTATGGGCGGAACAATTAGATCAATGTTGGAACCCTTGAGCCAGCATTGTGGAGATGGAACAGGTGACTACACTATTGAATTAGATAGTATGTCCACCCTAAATTATTTAATGGACGCTACGGCAATTGCCATGTTCAATTAAAACCGTAGAGTCAGCGGTTAAAAAATCAAACACAAAAAGAAATAATAGCTTGGATGGAAGTAGGAAGTAGCCTTGTATAACCTATATACTGAAATTTTTAAGGATGGGATCATAAGGCAAGCATTTGCAGGAGTGAGCATACAGACAAAAGAAAGCTAGTAGCAGAGACGGTCAAACCAAAATGTTAACGATTTCCCAGGCATCGCAGTCATATGTATTTTGAAGTCTAATAACGTGGAACATACTATTTTATCCGAAGCACTTTCCATGAGGTTTCTTTGACCGCTTATTTAAATGATTTGCAACATCTACAACTTAAAAGTATTTTTATGGAAAATAGGTACGAGGCTTCTTAAGCCTCTTAGCAACATTCAACGGTTCCACACTCCACACTTACATGGCAATTTTTTTTATATTTCGATGAGAATCACAAACATGGCTATGCTAATATGTCCTTTGTTATTGTGAAGAGTTATTATTGGGTCATCAAGATCTTCATTTAATAATTAAGATATATAATAATGTAGATTATATTAAAATTGAAATTTTTGGATATTAAATTTTAGCCATAGTAAATAGAATATTAAATTAATACAAAAATAAAATATAGTTTTTTAAAATAGCATTTAAAAAAGAATATATTTAAAAAGTAATTTTGTAAATTTTGTAAATTTTTTACATAAGAATACAAAGATATTAAAGTTTTTAAATTTTATGAATTGTAAAAGAGAATGTTGATCTCTTATAGTATTCAAAATATTAGACTTCAAAAAATGTGAGGCTAGGGTTTTGAGTTTCAATATGGTCCCCAAACTTGGTGGACTAGTGCACAACATTGGGGTATAGTCTAGATTTTATAGGCTTTGATCTTCCTATATTTGGATTAGGATTTCCCTTACTGAATAAATTTGGGATATAGTCTGGATTCTTATAGGCTTTGATCTTTATCTTTTGAATTTTTACTTCCTCTATTAATTTGACATGTGTAGTTGTCTCCTCGAAGGAGCCATGTTGTTGCATTTGCAAATTACCTAATATGGATTTATTACAACTCCTTGCAAATACCTTAATTAGCTCAGGTTAGAGGATGGGAAAGGATAGCTCATTAGTAATTGTTTGTCATCTTGCAACATAATCATGGATAGGCTCGACATCAAATTGTTACAAACTATATAGGTTTGGTAATGATATTTTATTCCTTATGTTGATCAAAAAGTGCTCCAAAAAGGCATTGGCTAGTTGTTCAAATGTGTATAGACTATGCCTAGGCAAGTTACTATACCAACTTAGTGTTGGTACCCCAAGCAACTAAGGGAAGGTATTGAGTATGAGGGTGTCACTACCACTGATTTGGTAGTAGAAAAATTGATAGTTGCTCAAATATTCTCGATGGTCCATCTTAATTTTAAATTTTTTGAACTTAGGACATTCAAATTTGGAGGGTATTATGGCATGATCATAGAGGGGTGAATAGGTTCTGAGAATAACTCACTATAATTGGGTTTGTTATACTCGTAGCTAGTTGAGGATAGTTGTAACTATTTAATCTATTCTTGCATGACCTGAATTTCATAAGGTATGGTCAACATTGTTAGATTTTGAACCACAAGAGCATCCATTTGAAAGTGGTCAGCGTAGTATGGGGTGGGGGTGTAGTAGTTGGGAGGTGGTGGAGATGGAGTGGAATTTTGATTATGGATGTAAAGGGTTACAACATATATTTGGTAGAAAGTAGGTGAAAGTTGTTGGGGTAGAGGATTTGAATTTTAAAGAGCTTGGGTATGATTGAGTGATTGGATTATTTATGGAGAATGTGACCTTTTGTTTCTTGGATCTGCATGGTGGGATCCTTAATGAAGCCTTGGTAGAGCTTACACTTGGTTTTCCTCAAAAAACTATGTCTAATGACCCACCTCCTCCCTCTATGAGATCCTCAATTTTTTGGTCCTCTTCCCCTGTAGATTGGGTTAAAATAAACTTCACCGGTACTTCTAATGGAAACCTGAATCTTGTGTGGTAGGTGGTGTACTTAGAAATATTAAAGAAGATCTACTAGGTGCCTTTCCCAAAAAAAATTCAATCCAGGCCACCCATTCTATGAAAGCTAGAGCATTCCTTTAAGGCCTCTTACTGTTGGAATCCTTGGGTTTTAATAAAGTTATAGTGGAAGAACAATCGTTGAATATTTTTAATCTAGTCAAGAAGTCTTGGACCCCACACTGGAAGATAGAAAATATCATGAAAAAAGTAGTCATAATTTTTTCTTCAAGATCGAAGGCTTAAATTCAACATATTTTTCATGAAGGAAAAAAAGCGGTAAACTTGATAGTGAATATTGGGCTATTGCAACAAGACCTCTTTGTTTGGATGATAAAATTGCCTTAGAGTCTTCATAATTTAATTTTGGATGATCATCGTTAGTTGTGGGTGTTGGTTATGGAAGTTTAGGAGGCTAGGGCGGATATTTCCTATACTTTTTGGAGCCTCTTATTTTTTGATGTATTCCTCTTAGCAGGAATTTGGTGCTATCTATATATACTTTGTGTACAGTGGGTGCTAGTTGATTGGGAGCCTTATCTTCTCAAGGCATCATGTATTTTTTTGGTGGTATATGTAGAGGTTTTCCTTTAGCATGTGGGGTCTTCCTAGAGAGCAGCGGGCTTTTCTATTGTATCTTGTGATCTCCCTTTGGATATTACAACAATTTTTTTCCACTTTGTTTTTCTTTTGGAAATTTTGGTTGTGATCTCCCTTTGGGTATTACAAAAATTTATTTTCCTCCTTTTTTTTTCTTTTGGGAAGTTTGGTACTAGTTTTATATCTGAATATTCTTTTGCTTAAAGACTATTTTCTATAAGAATGATGCACTATCTCTTGCTCTTTCTCCTTCCCATATGTATTAGGTTTGAAGATATTTTAAAACCCCTTCTCTTTCCTAATATTTATATATATACTAGTTTAAACATTATATATATATATATATATATATATATATATATTTTTTTCTTAAATTTAATTTTTAAATTTAATATTATAAATTATTATAAAAATAAGACTACTAAAAATATTTAAAAAAATTAAAGTCAAGAAACTAAAACATCCATCCAACTATCTTAATTTTATTGTTTGTAGAATAAAATAATGCAAAACTTTACCACCTCTATAATGATAACCATATCAATTTTATACTCTTTCCTTTTTGCTTCGACCTCCAAACATGAGATGCGGAAACCCAAAATACTTTGCGAGAACGTGTCTTTAGTCAACTAACAGTTGAGATAAGAAAAGGAGTAGTTTAACCCTAGATTATTTGCTTATCCGTGAAAGCATTCCTCCATTGTTCTCCTTCAATTCATTAAAAAAATAACCACAGGGAAGCACAATGCAAGGCAAGAACCCTAGATTATTTGCTATATGTGGAAGAATTCCTCCATTTTTATCCTTCAATTCATTAAAAAAAAAATAACCACAAGGCAGCCCAATGCAAGGCAAGAAGATCAAAATAAGAAAGAAACCAAATCAGACAACAAATTAAATAATGATTTTCAAATGGCTACGCTGCTATTGAAGCGTACTTTCTTCTCAAATGACTATAGGAGGGTGTTTTTCACATGGTTATTAGAGACAATTACGTAATCGTGGAGACGGTTATGGAAGTGTACTTTTCGAGACGATTATGGAAGCATGCTTTTCAAATGGCTATTGGCCATTAGAGACGGTTATGGAAGGGTACTTTTCAAATGGCTATTAAAAATTGTTACGGAAATTCTCCTATTACAACATTCTTTCTTTTCAAATAGTTATCGGAGTGTAAAATTGTCAATGTGAAAATTTAATAAAATCATATCTAACATATTTTTTGTATTTGGTTTTCTAGGGGTTTGCTTGGTGTCATCCACAATAGCAGGGTATGGCTACGTAGGGCTTCAATGAATGGAACACCTTGGCTTGGTCATTTCTCCCAAGTTTAAACTTTCCACCCACTGGATAATATAGGAGCAGCGTCTTAGAAAGCACCTTCTTCATCGAGCCGACCAGCTCTCCGTATGTTTTATAGGTGAAACATTTATATATGAAGAATATTTTACAGGTGAAACATTTATATACGAAGAAGTGTCTAGGGCTTATGGGTGGAACAATTAGATCAATGTTGGAACCCTTGATCCAACATTGTGGAGATGGAATAGGTGACTGCACTATTGAAGTAGATAGTATGTCCACCCTAAATTTTGTAACAGACGCTACGACAATTGCCATGTTCAATTAAAATCGTACAGGAAGCTGGTTAAACTCAAGCACAATAGGTTGGATGGAAGTAAGAAGTAGCCTTGTATAACCTATATATACTAAAATTTATAAGAATAGGGTCATAAGGCAAAAATTTGAAGGCCTGCGAATACAGATAAAATAAAGCTAGTAGCAGATACGGTCAAACCAAAATGTTAACGATTTCCTAGGCATCCTAGTCATATATATTCTTATAGGGGTATTATAGCATGATCATAAAGGGGTGAATAGGTTCTGAGAACAACTCACTATAAGTGGGTTTTTTATACTCATAGCTAGTTGAGCACATTTGTAAATATTTAATCTATTCTTGTATGACCTGCATTTCATAAGGTATGGTCAACATTGTTAGATTTTGAACCACAAGAGCATCCATTTGAAAGTGGTCAGCGTAGTATGGGGTGGGGGTGTAGAAGTTAGGAGGTGGTGGATATGGAGTGGAATGTTTATTATGTATGTAAAGGGTTGCAAAATCTATTTGGTAGAAAGTGGGTGAAGGTTGTTGGGGTAGAGAATTTGGATTTTAAATATTTTGGGTATGATTGAGTGATTGGAGCATCTGTGGAGAATGTGACCTTTTTTTTCTTGGATATGCATGGTGGGCTCCTTAATGAAGCCTTGGTAGAGCTTAAGCTCAGTTTTCCTCAATAAACTATGTCTAATGACCCGCCTCCTCCCTCTTTGAGATCCTTAGTTTTTTGTTACCCTTCCCCTAAAGATTGTGTTAAAATCAAATTTGATGATACTTCTAATGGGAAACTGAGTCTTGTGTGGTAGGTGGTGTACTTAGAAATGATAAAGGAGATCTACTAGGTACCTTTGCCAAAAAAAATTCAATCCAAGCCACCTATTCTATGAAAGCTAGAGCACTCTTTCAAGGCCTCTTAATGGTGGAATCCTTAGGTTTTAATAAAGTTATAGTGGAAGGAGAATCATAAAATATTTTTAATCTAGTCAAGGAGTCTTGCACCTCGTACTAGAAGATAGCAAATATCATGGCAGAAGTAGTCAAAAATTTTCCTTCAAGATCGAAGGCTCAAATTCAACACATTTTTCATGAAGGAAACAAAGCGGGAAACTTGATGGTGAATATTGGGCTATTGCAACAAGAACTCTTTTTTTGGATGATAAAATTTCCTTATAGTCTTCAAAATTTAATTGTGGATGATCATGGTTAGATGTGGGTGTTGGTTATGGAAGTTTAGGAGGCTAGGGGGGATATTTCCTATGCTTTTTGGAGCCTCTTATTTTTTGTTGCTTTCATCCTAACAGGAATTTGGTGCTATCTATATATACTTTGTGTACAATGGGTGCTAGTTGATTGGGAGCCTTGTCTTCTCAAGGTATCATGTTTTTTTTTGGTGGTATATGTAGAGGTTTTCCTTTAGCATGTAGGGTCTTCCTAGAGGGTAATGAGCATCTCTATTGAATCTTGTGATCTCCCTTTCAATATTGCAACAATTTTTTTTCCACTTTGTTTTTCTTTTGGGAATTTTGATTGTGATCTCCCTTTGGGTATTGCAACTATTTGTTTTCCTACTTTTTTTTTCTTATGGGAAATTTGGTACTAGTTTTATATCTGAATATTCTTTTGCTTAAGACTATTTTCTATAAGAATGATGCATTATCTCTTGCTCTTTCTCAATCCCATATGTATTAGGTTTGAATATCTTTTAAAAACCCTTCTCTTACCTAATATATATACTACTTTAAACATTATATATATCTTAAATTTAATTTTTAAATTAATATTATAAATTATTATAAATATAAGACCATTAAAAGATTTAAAAAAATTAAAATAATAATAATAAATTAGCCAATTAAAATATAAAAAAAGTAAAACTTTAAATTTCAATATTATACTAATAAATTGTAGTATTTATTAGTTGAATTGAATCATAAGAATGGTAGAGGATTATGCCCCTAATTTTATTTCACATGATTAGAATTTCATTCCATGTTAATACCTATATGTCTACATACTATTTAAAAATAATATCTTTTATCTTAAATTTAAGTATTATCTTAAATTTAAGTTTTAAATTTAATTGTATTTCACATGATTGGAATTTGGTTCCACGTTAATATCTATGTGTCTACATAAGTTTTAAATTTAATATTGTGATATAAGATTATTAAAAGATTTTAAAAAAATTAAAATAGTAATAATAGACTATAAAATTAAAATATTGAAATTTAAATCTTAATATTTTTTTTTATTTGGTTAGTGTACGCTGAACAGTCTCCTCCCAACCATGATTCCTCGTAAAACCAAGAGCTATGCTTATCAATAGGAAATTTAATGGTTCTACATACTATTTCAAAATAATATTTATTATCTTTCATTTAAGTATTAAATTTAATATTGTAATATAAGATTATTAAAATAGTTAAAAGAATAAAATAGTTATAATAAAGTACAATTAAAATATTGAAATTAAAATATTAATATTTTTATTTGGTTAATGTACTCTGAGCATTATCCTCCCAAACATGATCTCTCTTAAATCCGAGAGTTATGTTTATCAATAGGAAATTTAACACAACCACCACACATCGACTCCCTCACACACTCGTCTACGTCGCGGTTTGAACCTTGGACCGCCTGAAGAAGAGCCAAATCCTAAATAGTTGCGTTGTCTCCCTTACGGCAAAATATTGGGTAGTTTATAAGCCCTAAAAACCTAGCTTTATGGCTAACCATAGTTGTCCCACTCGGGGATACCACATGGCATCAATCACAAACAAGGGGGTTGAATTATTAATAAATTCATAGGTTTGAGCATAGGAAAAATGGAGCCAACACACATGTAATTTGTCAGGTGAAGGCAGTGGGAATGGTTATAACACATGGCATCAATCACAAGGAAGTTGAATAATTAATATATCGATAGGTTTGAGCATAGAGAAAATGGAACCACCACACAGGACATTTACCATCTATGGCTGCTTATCGAACAGGGTGGGAATGGATCCTAAGTAGGCTCAGAGCATTTTCCAACTACTCTACCCAAGAGGATATCTCAAATTTCATTATTATACTACTAAGTAGAAAACATAAAAATATAAAATCAGAAAAAACTATATTATAATATAAATTTTAAATTAAAATTCTAATGTTAAATTAGGATTAAAGTATTATATTATCTTAATAATTATAATAATTAAACATTATTTTGAACCAAATATGATAATCTATACATGCTATGGATTAGAGTGGCACATTTGACTAATCTTTATGAAAGGGGTGCAAACCCTAGGTGTAGTCAAACATTATAAGAATCAAAGCTTGGATGATAGAATATCTCTTGAAGTGATCATATTGTTAGCAACCATAACATTTCAAAAAAAAAAATTATATTAAATATTTTGATTCCATTCCCCTTTGCTTGAAAAGATAATAATGAATTAAAGTGAAGAAACTGAAACATCTATCCAACTATCTTAATTTTTTTTAGAACGAAGCAACCACAAAACTTTACCACCTTTGTAACGATGACCATATGAATTTTATACTCTTCCTTTTTCACTCCGACCTCAAAACCTGAGATGAGGAAACCCAAAGTACTTTGCGGGAACGTGTCTTTAGTCAACTAATCTAACAGTTAAGATAAGTAAGGTAGTAGTTTAACCCTAGGTTATTTGCCTATCCGCGGAAGTGTTCCTCCATTGTTCTCCTTCAATTCATTAAAAAAAATAACCACAAGGTAAACCAATGCAAGGCAAGAAGATCAAAATAATAAGGAAACCAAATCAGACAACAATTAAATAATGATTTTCAAATGGCTACGCTGCTATTGGAGCGTCCTTTCTTTTCATACGGCTATTGGAGACGGCTATGGAAGCGTCTTTTGGAGACGGTTATGGAAGCTTGCTTTTCAAACGGCTATTGGCTATTGGAGACAGTTATGGAAGGGTGCTTTTCAAACGGCTATTAAAAACTGTTACGGAAGCTCTCCTATTGCAACATTCTTTGTTTTTGGGAGTTTAAAATTGTCAACGTAAATTTAATAAAATCATATCTAACATTTAATAAAATCATATCTAACATATTTTTTGTATTTGATTTTCTAGGGGTTTGCTTGGTGTCATCCACAACAGAAGGGTAGTACGTAGGGTTTTAGTGAATGGAACACCTTGGCTTGGTAATTTCTCCCGAGTTTAAACCTTCCTTCCACCGCATAATATAGGAGCAGCGTCTCAGAAAGCGTCTTCTTCATCGAGCCCACCAGCTCTCCGTATGTTTTACCGGTGAAACATTTATATATGAAGAAGTGGCCAGGGCTTATGGGCGGAACAGTTAGATCAATGTTGGATCCCTTGAGCTAGCATTGTGGAGATGGAACAAGTGACTGCACTATTGAAGTAGATAGTATGTCCACCCTAAATTATGTAATGGACGCTATAGCAATTGCCATGTTCAATTAAAATCGTAGATGCAGCTAGTTAAAAACTCAAACACAAAAGAGATAATAGCTTGGATGGAAGTAGGAAGTAGCCTTGTATAACCTATACTGAAATTTATAAGGATAGGATCATAAGGCTGGCATTTGCAGGCGTTCGCATACAGACAAAAGAAATCTAGTAGCGGAGACGGTCAAACCAAAATGTTAACGATTTCCTAGGCATCCCAGTCATATGTATTTTGGGTCGAGTCTAATAACGAGGAATGTACTATTTTATCCAAAGCACTTTCCATCCAACAGTTATAGGAGGGTGTTTTTCACACGGTTATTGGAGACGGTTATGGAATCGTGCTTTTCAAACAGTTATTGGGGACGGTTATGGAAGCTTGCTTTTCAAAAGCTATTGGCTAGTGTAGATGGTTATGGAAGGGTGATTTTCAAACGTCTATTAAAAAACTGTTATGAAAGCTCTCGTATTGCAACATTCTTTCTTTTCAAATAGTTATGGGAGTGTAAACGTGTAAATTTAATAAAATCATATCTAACTTATTTTATGTATTTGGTTTTCTAGGGGTTTGCTTGGTGTCATCCACAACAGAAGGGTATGGCTACGTAAGGCTTCACTGAATGGAACACCTTGGCTTGGTCATTTATCCTGAGTTTAAACCTTCCGCCCACCGTATATAAGAGCAGCGTCTCATAAAGTACCTTTTTTGTCGAGCCCACCAGCTCTCTGTATGTTTTACCGGTGAAACATTAATAAACGAAGAAGTGGCCAGGGCTTATGGGCGGAACAATTAGATCAATGTTGGAACCCTTGAGCCAGCATTGTGGAGATGGAACAGGTGACTACACTATTGAATTATATAGTATGTTCACCCTAAATTATTTAATGGACGCTACGGCAATTGCCATGTTCAATTAAAACCGTAGAGGCAGCGGTTAAAAACTCAAACACAAAAGAAATAATAGCTTGGATGGAAGTAGGAAGTAGCCTTGTATAACCTATATATACTGAAATTTATAAGGATAGGATCATAAGGCCGGCAGGCATTTGCAGGCGTGCGCATACAGACCAAAGAAAGCTAGTAGCAGAGACGGTCAAACCAAAATGTTAACGATTTCCCAGGCATCGCAGTCATATGTATTTTGAAGTCTAATAACGTGGAACATACTATTTTATCCGAAGCACTTTCCATGAGGTTTCTTTGACCACTTATTTAAATGGTTTGCAACATTTACGACTTGAAAGCGCGCTCGACTCAAATCCGAAACCCTTGTCATGGGAAACAGGTACGAGGCCTCTTAACACTCTTAGCAATATTTAACCGTTCCACACTACACTCTTACATGCCACTTTTCACTCTTACATGCCAAATTTTTTATAGTTCGATGAGAATCCCAAACATGGGTATGCTAATATGTCCTTTGTTATTGTAAAGAGTTATTATTGGGTTAGGAAGTTCTTCATTTATATAATAATGTATATTACATTAAAATTTAAATTTTTCTTCTATATCCAATCTAAGTCCTTGGTGGTCTCCTGTAGTCACTTTAGAGGGCCTACCTTTGGCTCAAGTTCAATGGGTTAGAGCATTACGCTTCTTCAAAAAGGGTATTGTAACATTTTCAGATTTCTTTGATGCTCATACCAAGCATTGGTATTCTTGGGATCAGTTTTGCTAGAAGTTTGGTCTTAAGCCAGATGATCGAGCAACTTTTGATGTGGTTATTGACAACACTCCTTTCTCTATTTGGCTACATTTTGGTAAGAACTTTCAATAGCATTGGTCATATGATTGGTGTTGGCCTAATCATACTCCTCTCGGTGAAATATAAACCTTCTTTAGGGTATCATATGTTGTCCCCTCATTCACCTCTGGTTAATACTTTAAACCACCATTGGGATCTAGTTTCTTCTCAATCTAGATGGAGCCTTCGCTTTTCTGTGGTTTGGCAGTCCTATCTTGAACCTAAGCATTGTTTTTTTGCTTGGAGTTTATTACATCAAGGCCTTCCCCTTGGTCATAGGTTACAATATATGGGGGATGCTAATCCTATTTGTGCTTTTTGTAGAGGTCCTGACAATTTTTTTCATGTGTTGTGGGCTTGTCAAACAACCAAAAATGCTTGGGATTGGGTTCTTTCTTTTTTCAATTCCTTTTTACTGGAGCAATGTTCTTGGGTTAATGGACTACTTGGGGATCCCCTAGATTTTTCTGTTCCCCTCAACAAAGTTTGTCATATTTTTCATCTTAGTATTTTATACCATCTTTGGAAAACAAGAAATAATATTATCTTTTGGAGACATGAGGCTTCTACCTCCTTCTTTGTTGCTGCTAGATATGCTCTCTTCTATGATTGTTGGTTACAGATCCTTACTCAGGTGGAGAAAGTTCAGGTGGAGCTGCAATATCTTAGATCACTTCTAGATCATTGGGCTAATGCATCTTGCTCTATTAGCTGGCTTCCTTATGACAAACATGTGTCCAGAACTCGTGGCTTCTCTTGCACAGGCTCACCTTTAGCTCCTTCTCGCAGTGGTCACAAAGATCATTTATCTGCTCCAACTTCTTAGTATCATTGGTCTCCACTGTAGTCCAATTCTGCACCTCTAGTGGATGGGATGTTCACTTGATTCCAATTGATCCAGTGATTGCATACACTTGTCTCTGTTTTGTATTCTTTTCTTTACTCAGTTCTGATGTAATATTGGCTTTTTGAGTTGATCCATGTGATCCTGTAATTTTTTTGGATGTGTGCCACGGGGTGTGTTAATTCCACCCAACATTTTTGTATGAAAGTGATTATTTCCAATTAATATAAGGTCCTTTCATTCAAAAAATTTAAATTTTTTGATATTAAATTTTAGCGATAGTAAATAGAATCTTATATGATTAAATTAATATAATTTTTTTATTTTTTTTTAAATCGTATTTAAAAACATATATATTTAAAAAATGATATGGTAATTTAGTTTTATGTGATAATTTGTTTTTTGATGATTTTACACATGTTTTTATGAGATATTTTTGTTCCCTTATATTGAGTGGGGTTTGAACCTTGAACCTTTCACAGAGAGGCCAAAGATTGATAATTTATTTTTTGATACATAGTTTCATTTAATATTCATTTTAAAATTAATGAACGGATTTGTGGTATAAGAAGAGTTCAGATAATGAAATTATGCTAGGTATTCATGGATCATATAATGTACTAGCTTCACAGGCCTAAAAATAAGCCTAAAAACTATTAGGGAGAATTAAAAGTTTATTGTGGAATGTTTATTAGGAGAAGAATTTTATAAATATTTTACATAAGAATATGAAGATATTAAATTTTTTAAAGTTTATGAATTGTAAAAGAGAATGTTGATCTCTTATGGTATTCAAAATCTTAGACTTCAATAAATATGAGGCTAGGGTTTTAAGTTTCAATATGGTCCCCAAACTTGGTGGACTAGTGCACAACATTGGGGTATAGTCTAGATTCTTATAGGCTTTGATCTTCTTCAATTTGGATTAGGATTGCCCTTACTAAATAAATTTGGGGTAGAGTCTAGATTATTATAGGCTTTAATCTTCCCCTGTTGAATTTTGACTTCCCCTATTTATTTGGCATGTGTAGTTGCCTCCTCGAAGGAGCCATGATGTTGAATTTGCAAATTATCTAAGATGGATTTATTGCAACTCCTTGCAAATACCTTAACTAGATCAGGTTAGGGGATGGGAAAGGATAGCTCATTAGTAATTGTTTGCCATCTTGCCACATAATCATGGATAGGCTCGACATCAAATTGTTACAGACTATATAGGTCTGGTAATGATATTTTATTTCTTATTTTGATCAAAAAGTGCTCCAAGAATGCATTGGCTAGTTGTTCAAATGTGTATAGACTATGCCTGGGCTAGTTACTATACCAACTTAGTGTTTGTCCCCCAAGCCACTAAGGGAAGCTATTGAGTATGAGGGTGTCACTACCACTGATTTAGTAGTAGAATTTTTTTTTGAACTTAGGAAATTCATATTTGGAAGGGTATTATGGCATGATCATAAATTAGTGAATAGGTTCTGAGAACACCTCACTATAAGTGGGTTTGTTATACTCATAGCTAGTTAAGTACATTTGTAACTATTTAATCTATTCTTGCATGACCTGCATTTCATAAGGTATGGTCAACATTGTCAGATTTTGAACCACAAGAGCATCTATTTGAATGTGGTTAGCATAGTATGGTGTGGGGGTGTAGGAGTTGGGAGGTGGTGGATATGGAGTGGAATGTTGATTATGGATGTAAAGGATTGCAAAATCTATTTGGTAGAAAGTGGGTGAAGGTTGTTGGGGTAGAGGATTTGGATTTTAAAGAGCTTGGGTATGATTGAGTGATTGGATCATCTATGGAGAATGTGACATTTTGTTTCTCGAATCTGCATGGTGGTCTCCTTAATGAAGCCTCGGTAGAGCTTAAGCTTGGTTTTCCTCAAAAAATTATGTCTAATGATCCACCTCCTCCCTCTTTTAGATCCTCAATTTTTTGGTCCCCTTACCCTATGGATTGGATTAAAATAAACTTCAATGGTACTTCTAATGGGAACATGAGTCTTTTGTGGTAGTTTGTATACTTATAAATGATAAAGGAGGTCTACTCGTTGCCTTTACCAAAAAAAATTCAATCTAGGCCACCCATTCTTCGAAATCTAGAGCACTCCTTCAAGGCTTCTTATTGGTGGAATCATTGGATTTTAATAAAGTTATAGTGGAAGGGGAATCATTAAATATTTTTAATCTAGTCAAGAAGTCTTACACCTTGTACAGGAAGATAGTAAATATCATGGCAGAAGCAGTAAAAAATTTTCCTTCAAGATCGAATGTTCAAATTCAACATATTTTTCATGAAGGAAACAAAATGGTAAACTTGATTGTAAATATTGGGCTATTGCAACAAGACCTCTTTGTTTTGATGATAAACTTTTCTCAGAGTCTTGAGAATTTAATTATGGATGATCATGGTTAGTTGTGGGTGTTGGTTATGGAAGTTTAGGGGGCTAGAGGGGATATTTCCTATGCTTTTTGGAGCCTCTTATTTTTTAATGTTTTCCTCATAGCAGGGATTTGGTGCCATCTATATATACTTTGTGTACAATGGGTGCCAGTTGAATGGGAGCCTTGTCTTCTCAAGGTATCATGTTTTTTTTGGTGGTATATGTAGAGGTTTTCCTTTAGCATGTGGGGTTTTCCTAGAGGGTAGCAAACTTCTCTATTGTATCTTGTGATCTCATTTTATATATTGCAATAATTATTTTTCCACTTTGTTTTCATTTTAGGAATTTTGGCTGTGATATCCCTTTGGGTATTGCAACAATTTATTTTCCACTTTTTTTTTCTTTTGAGAAGTTTGGTACTAGTTCTATATCTGAATATTATTTTCCTTAAAGACTATTTTCTATAAGAATGATGTATTATCTCTTGCTCTTTCTCAATCCCATATGTATTAGGTTTCAAGATCTTTTAAATCCCCTTCTCTTACCTAATATATACATACTACTTTAAACATTATATATATATATATATATATATATATATATATATATATATATATATATATATATACGTAAATTTAATTTCTAAATTTAATATTATAAATTATTATAAATATAAAACTATTAAAAATATTAAAAAAAATTAAAATAATAATAATAAATTAGCCAATTAAAATATATAAAAAAGTAAAACTTTAAATTTCAATCTTATACTAATAAATTGTAGTATTTATTGGTTGAGTTGAATCATAAGAATGGTAGAGTATTATGCCCCTAATTCTATTTCACATGATTAGAATTTCATTCCATGTTAATACCTATGTGTCTACATACTATTTAAAAATAATGTTTATTATCTTAAATTTAAGTTTTAAATTTAACCACATGATTGGAATTTGGTTCCATGTTAATATCTATGCGTCTACATACTATTTTAAAATAATATTTATTATCTTAAATTTAAGTTTTAAATTTAATATTATAATATAAGATTATTAAAATATTAAAAAAAAAAAAATTGTAAAAATAGACTATACAATTAAAATATTGAAATTTAAATCTTAATATTTTTTTTTATTTGGTTAGTGTACACTAAACAGTCTCCTTCCAACCATGATCCCTCGTAAAACATGATTATCAATAGGAAATTTAATGGTTCTACATACTATTTCAAAATAATATTTATTATCTTACATTTAAGTTTTAAATTTAATATTGTGATATAAGATTATTAAAATATTTAAAAGAAATAAAATTGTTATAATAAACTACAATTAAAATATTGAAATTAAAATCTCAATATTTTTATTTGGGTAATATACTCTGAGTATTATCCTCCTGAACAAGATCCCTCTTAAAGCCGAGAGCTATGCTTATCAATAGGAAATTTAACACAACCACCACACATCGACTCCCTCACACACTCATCCACGTCATGGTTTAAACCTTGGAACTCCTGAAGAAGAGCCAAAGCCAAAGATTTATGGCCAACCTTAGTTGTCCTACTCGAGATTCCCACATGGCATCAATCACAAACAAGGGGGTTGAATTATTAATAAATTTATAAGTTTGAGCATAGGAAAAATGGAGCCAACACACAGGTAATTTGTGAGGTGCAGGTAGTGGGAATGGGTATAACACAGGGCATCAATCACAAAGAGGTTGAATAATTAATATATCCATAAGTTTGAGCATAGAGAAAATGGAGCCACCACACAGGACATTTGCCATCTATGGTTGCTTATCCAACAGGGTGAGATGGACCCTGAGTAGGGCCGGAGCATTTTCCAACTACTCTACCCCTAAGGATATCTCAAATTTCAATATTATACTAATAAATAGAAAACATAAAAATATAAAATTAGAAAAAACTAGATTATAATCTAAAATTAAAATTAAAATTCTAATGTTATATTAGGATTAAAGTATTATATTATCTTAATAATTATATTCATTACACTTTATATTGAACAAAAGATGATAATATATAGATGCTATGGATTAGAGTGACACATTTGACTGCAGTCTTTATGAAACGGGTGCAAACCCTAGGTGCAGTCAAACATTATAGGAATCAAAACTTGGATGATTGGTCATATTACTAAGAACCATAACATTTCAAAGAAGTTTTCATATTAAATATTTTGGTTCCATTCCCCTTTACTTGAAAATATAATAATAAATTAAATTCAAGAAACTGAAACTTCTATTCAACTATCTTAATTTTATTGTTTGTAGAATAAAGAAACCACAATCCTCTGTAACGAATGACCATATGAATTTTATACTCTTCGCTTTTCCCTCCGACCTCCAAACCTGAGATGGAGGAAACCCAGAGTACTTTGCACGAACTTGTCTTTAGTTAACTAATCTAATAGTTAGGATAAGTAAAGTAGTAGTTTAACCCTAGTTTATTTGCTTATCCACGAAAGCGTTCCTCCATTGTTCTCCTTCCATTCATTAAAAAACAAATAACCACATGGCAACCCAAAGCAAGGGAGGAAGATCAATATAAGAAGGAAACCAAATCAGACAGCAATTAAATAATGATTTTCAAAGCTGCTATTGAAGAGTACTTTATTTTCAACGGCGATAGGAGGGTGTTTTTCACACGGTTATTGGAGACGGTTATGGAATCGTGCTTTTCAAACGGTTATTGGAGATGGTTATGGAAGCTTGCGTTTCAAACGGCTATTGGAGACGGTTATGGAAGGTCCTTTTCAAACGGCTATTAAAAACTGTTACGGAAGCTCTCCTATTGCAACATTCTTTATTTTCAAATTGTTATGGGAGTGTAAAATTGTCAACGTGTAAATTTAATAAAATCATATCTAACATATTTTTTTGTATTTGGTTTTCGAAGGGTTTGCTTGGTGTCATCCACAACATAAGGGTATGGCTACATTGGGCTTCAGTGAATGGAACATTTAGCTTGGTCATTTCTCCCGAGTTTAAACCTTCCGCCCACCGGATAATATAGGAGCAGCCTCTCAGAAAGCGCCTTCTTCATTGAGCCCACCAGCTCTCCGAATGTTTTACCGGTGAAACATTTATATACGAAGAAGTGGCCAGGGCTTATGGGCAGAACAGTTATATCAATGTTGGAACTCTTGAGCCAGTATTGTGGAGATGGAACAGGTGACTGCACTATTGAAGTAGATAGTATGTCCACTCCAAATTCTGTAATGGATGCTACGGCAATTGCCATGTTCAATTAAAATCGTAGAGGCAGCAGGTTAAAAACTCAAACACAAAAGAAATAACAGCTTGGATGGAAGTAGGAAGCAACCTTGTATAAACTATATACTGAAATTTATAAGGATAGGATCATAAGGCCGACATTTGCAGGTGTGCGCATACAGACAAAAGAAAGCTAGTAGCGGAGACGGTTAAACCAAACTTTTAACTATTTCCTAGGCATTCCAGTCATATGTATTTTGGGTCGAGTCTAATAACGCGGAACATAACGATTTCCTAGGAATCCCAGTCATATGTATTTTGGGTCGAGTCTAATAACGCGGAACATACTATTTTATCCGAAGCACTTTCCATGAGGTTTCTTTGACAGCTTATTTAACTGGTTTGCAACATCTACGACTTAAAAGCGTGCATGACTCAAATTCGAAACCCTAGTCATATGTATTTTGATGGGAAAAAGGTACGGGGCTTCTTAACACTCTTAGCAACATTCAACGGTTCCACACTATACTCTTACATGCCAATTTTCACTCTTACATGCCAATTTTTTTTAAGTTCCACGAGAATCCCAAACATGACTATGCTAATATGTCCTTTTTTTATCGTAAAGTGTTATTATTGGGTGATCAAGGTCTTAAGATATATAATAATGTAGATTATATTAAAATTTAAATTTTTGGATATTAAATTTTAGCGATAGTAAATAGAATCTTATATGATTAAATTTATATAAAAATAAAAAATATATTTAAAAAATGAAATTGTAATTTAGTTTTATGTGATAATATTTTTTTAAAATGAGTTTACACATGTTTTTATGAGATATTTTTGTTCCCTCATATTGAGTGGGGTTTGAACCTTGAACCTCCTATAGACACCAAAACAACACCAATCCGATTATGTGACAACAAGCGCTGATCGCATTGACACACACAACCCCTAGGGCAGCCCCCAGAGGTTAAACAGTGGTCCTAACCACTCCCAAAAGTAGTTTGGAAGGTCAAAGGTCAATTTGGCACCTTTTTGGCACCTTGCTCCCTACTCGTCCCACCCTGGGATGAATACAAACTGGTATTCATCCCACCCAGGGACGAATATCAGCATTCGCCCCAGGGTGAGGCGAATAGAAGGTTTGACTGGCAAAAAAGTCAAACCTCGACAAGTCCGCCAGTTAACTGCAGCTTCAGGCCATGCAATTGCGAGGAACGACTTCAAATCAAGGAGAGAGACTTCAGTCATGCATGTCTTTGATTTTTGGAGGCCTCATGCAAGGAGACTCTAAATCAGGGAATAATATTTTCTCTCAAAATAGGACATGCAACTCAAGTGGCGCCCTCGCATGCGCATTCAAACAGAGAGACCCTAGGTCTATAAATTGGTGAGTCTTCTCACCCAAAATATAGAGAGAGAGGTAGCATTTTGAGCAATGAAGTGCTGCCATTTTACATCCACACACATACCTTTTGATTTGTGCCTTTCACATCCTTGATCTCTCTTTTGGAGGGAGGTTATTGGGTGATTATTGGAAGCGCAAATCTGGACCCCAAACCCAAACATTTGGCCACAATATCCCACAAAATTTGTCGACAACACCCCATAAGAGGTTTTGGACCCATCCCAAGTGGATTGGTGCCAAAACAAAGTCCCAAACGGTGGGCGTCCGCCCCGGGCGCCCCCAAGCTATCGTAGTTCTAAACGCCCCACCTCGGAGTGAATAGAAATATGTGGTAGATTTCCTTTATTTTATTTTTGCATCTTATTCTAGGTTATTTAAATAGGCTGTAGTTTAAATTTCACTTCATTCTGAGCATTTTTGACCATGTTTTTATCATTTCCCGCCTTTACTAACCTGCAGATGGCATCATCAAAATATGGGTGATAGAGGCCAAATTGGAGAAATATGACCATCTGGGTCTTCCCAAAATACCCCCAATTAGCTAACCCCAACTTTGTAGGTCATTTGGAGCTTCCTGGATAGGACATTGAAGAGGGTGCTTTCTAACAATTTGTTGTAGGTTTATTCGTCCCACCCCGGAGCGAATACAAATCTGTGAGGAATTTCTTGACTGTTCCTTTTGTAGTGGCTTCCTGGTAACATATTCATGCTTCTATAAAATTTTTAGGTCGTTCTGATATTATTTGGTTATCGGTTTAATATTTTCATGCATACACTAACAGTAGGCCTTGGGAAATACATGTTCTATTCTATCTGCAGGTGCTACTAATATTTTCTGTTTCCTTGAACGTAGGTCTTCAACATCAGAGGAGCAGGAAGGAGTCAAAACTCATATACACAAGCGGTGGTGACATTTTGGTCCGCCCATCTTACATGTGGGCACGCGGAAGAAGGATTGCTATCCATGGATGTGATAAGAAACATATTTGACGCTCCTATCCCCTAAAATGGAAGGAGACGTATTGTAACATGACTTTAAAAGCATATCAATAAATAGGGCCGTATTCCATATTGCTTTTATCTTGTGTCGATTCGTCTATGTTCTTTCCTTTTATGCATTTTTCAATATATAGGCTTTTAGCGTTAAGTTTGGTTTTACACGCATCGTACTTGGCATTTTCCTTTTTGTTTTCGTATCCTCATGCTTTCAGTGGCGATCATGGTGGGACCTCTGTCCCTTGATTTTAAGATTAAATTTCTGATCAAAAGTTGCTTGTTTTTGCTTACAGGTACCAAGTTTTCAAACGTTGGACTATTGTTCGTTTCAGTCTGTGACGAGTACAGAGCTGGAATTCGTCTTACCCAGGGATGAATAGGACTTCGTCCTACCCTAGAATGAATACAGATCTATTATTCATCTCACCCTAGGATGAATAGCTCTCTATGCAATTTTAGGGCAGAAATTCAGAGACATCCGATTTGGGCAGAGAAGAGGTAGGGGTCCTAAACACCTTCTGTCAATTTTTGCTTTCTGTTTTCTGTTCTCTGGTTATTTGCTTGCATAGGAGAGTTTGAATGCTTGTTTCCTTCATTTATGCAACTTAAAAAGAACCCCACACACCACGTGGTAATTTAAAACAACAAGGAGTTGGTCGTAAAACCCCAACCCTTGAGCAAGACCAACGGTGGATTTCATCACCACCTTGGCTTGAGATACTGCATACATAACCCCGATCGTGATTGTTGCTAGACGTAAATCCTGATGAAAGCTGACCAAGTGTAGCTGGGGTGATTCCCAGTGCATGAGGATAAGTCTTCTATGGTAGGTGTCATAAACAGAGTGATTCCCCTTCCGTACCGCCTATGTTCCACGTACCATCTGCTCTCACGTACCAATAGTTTCCCTCACGTAAGGGCGGGTATATAGAGAGGTTGGTATATCAGCCCGGCAATGGTATATCGAAGGGGCGACCATTTTTGGGAGTCATAAGAGCCATCATATTGCATTTAAATGTTCTTTACAAAAGCTTTCAAAACAAAAAAATCAAAACACACTAAACCAGATTTAGGGCACACTTTTAATCTTTAAACGAGATAATCATTGCTTTGTGTGTGTTTCCTTTCTGTTTAGTGTAGCATAAAAATCATAAAAAGAGATAAAAATCTATGCATCTTGTAGGAAAACATCACCATGGTGTACACTCGTAGTCGAGCCCAATCACGGGCAAGCGCTGCAGAGAGTGCACAAAGGGGGACAAGTCACCTCCGATATAGTCCTGAGGACTTGGTCATCCCGCCTTGGTGGCCTGACACACAAGATAGTCCACATCATGCCATCATAGAATAGGACTATAGAGGCACCTCTTTGAGGGGCACCCCCACTCAACATAGATCCTTTCAAGAGGAGAACCTACACGTGGCACTCAACATAGAAAGGAGGCCTCCCTTAGACGCTCGTTATGAGTGGCCTAGTGATGAAGTGCTAGAGCAACATAGGGTCCATAAGGAGGGGCCACATGATTTCGTCATCCCTCCTTTACCCCTTATTACTGTTAGAAACACTAGACAAAATCTAGAGCACAAGGCTCTCCAGGCAGGGCAAGACAATTCTCCCCACACCCTTCACACATACGAAAGGGAGTACGAGGAAGACCACCACGTTCCTCAAGAGTAGTACACAAGTGGGAGCGATGCACCTCCACACCTGCTATGTATCAGGATCACCCATTGAGGCCAGTGCCTCGGGTGAATGCCGCTAACCTCGATAGAGGAAAGCAACCCATAGGGGTCTCGGATCACCATGACCGAGATAGACATGTAGGAGAGGCATCTAGGCTTCCTAAACATGAGACGATAGAACAAATTGACTTGGCATTTTCCAGACATGCCACCCACCAAGCGCAAATCATGCAGCTCAAGCAAGATCAACAATAGTTAGATCATCTGTATCACCTTAACAAAGAGCGCATTCAGCGTCAAGCAACCGAATTGCTTCATAACACTGTGCCTGAGAAGGTCCCAACCCCTCGCGCGCATAAAGTAGAAGTGTATGAGAGGCACAACCCCTTGGTGCGAGACAGGTCCCCATGACCTTACCAAGTGCTACCTCCGAGACCTCCTAGACCTGAGCGGGAGGCCACTCCCAGGAACAATGATGGGCACCCCCCACGGGGACCCACCCATGGTTATAGGTCTCATCCAGGAACTCCTCAAGAAGCCTATGAGGAGTATGAGCAAGAAGAAGAGTGGGCTGAAATGCCCTATCAAGGCAGAGGGGCTGCTATCCGGCCACCCCTCTATAGGCCTCAAGTTCCCCCCAACCCACAATGGGAGCAAACTAAGGAGGAAGAAATTAAATCTTTCGATGCATATAAAGCGTTGCTAGAGCGCTTAGAGTCTATGGAGACCAAGACTTCGGGCCCCAAAAGCCCACTTTACGCCAACTCCGTAGTCATCCTGTGCATCCGTCAGTGCCGGCACCTCCATACCCTGAACACTTTAAACTGCCCTAGTTGGCACTCTTTAGAGGAGAGGAGGATGCCCAAGAGCACGTGACTAGATTCTTGAGCCAATGCTTTGGCATTCAGGACAATGATGCTTTGTTGCTAAGAACATTTATAACCACATTCGTAGGCCCTACCTCGGATTGGTTCACTCAGTTGCCAAAACATAGCATCAGTAACTTGGATCAGCTAGTGGACGCGTTCCTCGAATGCTTCACCTTCAACACCAAGAAAAAGGCATCACTAAGTGACCTAGCTAGCCTCAGACAGTATGAGGAAGAAACCATGGTGGCATATGGGAACCGATGGAGGACATTGCTTTCAAAGCTGCCCTACCTCCCTCCCATGTCCGACCTGACCCAAATGTTCTCAAAGAGCTATTTGAGATCGATCTCCATGCTATTGCAGCTGCAACAATATGCCACTCTAGAGGAAGCTCTGGCGCAAGCCAGAATCATTGAGGAGATCAAGATACAGGATGGCGAGATTGCCAAGCCTAAGAAGAAAGAATGGTCTAAGAACACCAAAATAGGGACCACGCAACAGAAACCCGTTGCGGTCAATCAGGTTGCTATAAACGTCCCTAAGCCTGCACAAGCAACACAGCCTCAAAAGGCTAACTATCAGGCGGTGCCTCCTAACAATTATGATAGAGAAAACCAGAGGCAGGAACAAAATCAGCAGCGTCACCCTAGGCGACAATTCACACCTTACACAGAGTCCAGGGACTCCCTGTTTGACCGCTTGTCAGCGGCGAACTTGATCAACCTGCCAGAGATTCAAACCATAGACCCCAATGCACCAAAGCCTAAGGGGTACAGGGAGGACTTGTATTGTAGGTTCCACAGATGGAAGGGACATGACCTTAATGCATGTTGGAAGTTTAAAGGCTTGGTGCAAGACCTAATCGACAACAAGACATTGGCGGTGGACAACCCCGTAGCGCCAAACAACCAACATATGGGAGTCTTCAGAGACCCCCTGCCTACCCATGATGCACAGGAAAAACCCCTTCAAGTCAATGAGGTGCAACAGAATTGCCCCATGCAGGGGTATGTAGGGATGATAAGCATAGTGACTAGGAACAAGAGGTACCCAGGAGCTGCCCCCATGGTAGCCACAAGAGAGGTTCCATCGACGTCACAACCTCAACAGCACCCTACGCAACTTCCCCCGCCTAGACCAGTGGCCACGATTCGGACTAGACTTACCCAAAGTCTAAGGACCACGTCGGCTAGGCTCTCCATATACGAGCTCATTCAACAATCAGCGCCCCATCGGGAGGCTCTAATGGAGATATTAAAAGCCATCGAGCTGCAACCCCATGAAGCAAACTCTTTCAACAACTTCGTGGGACATGTAAAACAATGTACAGAACCAGTCATCACCTTTAGAGAAGATGAATTGAAATCGGTGACTGGTGATGTGGCGGATCCACCCCTGCACGTCATTGCATGGGTCAACGGGATTCCGTATAAGAGGGTGTTGGTGGACACTGGCTCATCCAGTAATATCATTACAACAGCAGCATTGAAACATCTGAAGTTGCCGGCATCTCACATCGTGGCCTCCACCTATACTCTTCGAGCATTCAATGATGCGATATGCTCGACGGTTGGCACAATTGTCCTACCCATCCAAGTGGGACAAAAGACTATTCATACATTGTGCCACATCTTGGAAGGTGAGATGGCCTATAATATCTTGTTGGGGCGGCCTTGGATCGGGGACATGAAGTGTGTCCCTTCTATAGCTCATCAGTGCCTAAAGTACACATTTGAAGGACAGGTGCATGTAGTCCCGATAGACTTAGAGCCCTTCAAGTACTGCAATACGGTGCAATTCATGCCGCAATCGACCCTTCCATCAACGCATTTGGATTTTTAGTTGAATCCATCTAAATAGGGTCCGATTCCGTAGGCATCCCCATTGACAAGTCCATCAAATCCCCAGTCGGGTCCATCTTCCTCATCTGGTCCTTCAACAACGATGCCACCTACGGTGGCCACACCAAAGGACAAGGGAAAGAAACCCCTAGAAGAGGAACCACCCCTAGTCTCAACCATCTCTACCGAAGAGATGCCTAGCCGAATGGAAGTCGAGATGCCTAGTTCACCCTACATGGAGTGGACTCCGGAAGGACTCCCATTCGCTCCCCCTCAACCACCAACGATCACCGTTGAGATGGCCAACACGGGCCTAGGGGAGTATATAGTGTGAAACATTGTAGCAACACCCACACTTGAGTCCATGCAGGACATGGGGAGACCTCGACTCCCCATCGGCTCTGTGGTTCCTCTAGGCTACCCACCCAATCAGACAAACTTTGTTTATGGGGGCCTGGATAATGGCATTGAACCTTACATGCAAGAAGACGAAGATGAAGAGCCCTTTGCTGAGGATGTCAACTATTTGTCCAACCCAGATTTCGCATTGAGATATCTTGGCCAATGCAATTGGCATGGATATGGGTTGGGCAGGTATGAGCAAGGAGTGCGTGTTCTTTGCCAACCAAGATATCAAATGCCTTATGACAAGTCGGGAGTAGGGTTCAACCACCCCTTGCCCCTGGACATCTTGGTAGAGAACATGCAAGGCCTAGGGATAGGCAACAAGGATGGGTTGGCATTAGATCCATATGCCAATCCTAACACAACTTATACATTGGGGGATTATCTCCCATTGCTAACAACCAACCTTGTTGACCTTAACAACCCTTTCCCTTCGGTCAAAAAGGGAGAAAGTTCGAGGACTCACCTACAAGAGGGATATAGGACAAGACCAAGAAGGGTCTTCAGAAGATGAGTCGAAATACGAGGTAGCACCTTGGGATCCTTTCGAATCTGATAGCAATCATTCACAAGTGCATCCCATGGATGATTATCAGGAGAGCTTCTTGACAATGTTCCCTTTGGATGCTCCAATTGAGCATATGCCACCTCAAGAGAATCAGGTCCCCCCGTAGAGAGCGGAACAACCTCGATGGGACCACATTAATTTTCTCGAGCAAGATGAGCCTCATATGTCACAAATAGCTATTGGAGCCAACGAAGGCCTTTGGATCTCTGACAGTGATTATGAAGATGAAACTGAGATGGCCTATCTCAATCATATGCGACAACAACAATATCCCTTGGACATAGATGACATGTTTGAACAATTACACATAGGGCCAAGGCATAGGTGGCACCTAAACCAGGCATAGTTATAGCAATTACTGCACCCGCCACTCCAGGTATATAGAGAACATCTTCCACCTGGAGACCCTATAGAGCCATCAGTGCCTAGGGTGGACCCTATCCTCTTATCCACACATAGGGCCGATCCATTTGTGCCAGTACCCATAGAGCCAGATCCGGAGCACAAAGATCATCTAGGATGTCCGAGCAGCCACACCCATGGTAATGGAGACCAAAATCATTTCATCAACATGATCTCCATTGATTTAACCACCCCCATCCATAATCCAGCCGACCCAACATGGTCATTGCATCTAGACCTAGATGCTATAGACTGGGATCACGCTGACACACCGCCATCCCCATCAGAGTACTGGCCTTGTGGTGGGATGTTCCATTTCACCCCAGGACAGACTCAGGATGTCTTCCATGCTGAAGAGGAACCCGACGTTCCAAACGATGATCTAAATTCAGCAAATGATATCCACTTGATCCCAACTCCACACCAGTTGGAGGACGGGTCCCACATGTCGGTCGAGGAGACGACTGACGTAGACATCGGCTCAGATCCAATGAATTTGCAAATCATCAAGCTAGGGGTAAGTCTATCCCCCGAAGAGCAAGCCGACTACATTGCCCTTCTCAAAGAGAAGAAGGAGGTTTTTGCATGGTCATACAAAGACATGTCGGGGCTAGACCCATAGCTAGTCATGCATAATCTAACGCTTGATCCGACAGTCAAGCCAGTGAAGCAAAAACTACGTAAGATGCATCCAACAGTAGCCTTAATGGTCAAATATGAGCTACAAAAGTTGTTGGATGCACAGTTTGTCATCTACGTGGATTACCCACCATGGTTGTCTAACATGGTGCCCGTCAAAAATCTCGATGGGAGGATTCGCATATGCACCGATTTTTGAGATCTAAACAAAGCGAGTCCTAAGGATGATTTTCCCTTGCCTAGCATCGACGCATTGGTAGATGCTACAACGGGCCATGAAATGCTTTCCCTCATGGATGGTTTCTCGGGATACAATCAAATTCGTATCAATCTCGAGGACCAACTAAAAATGGCGTTCACAATGCCTTGGGGGACATTTTGTTATAAGGTCATGCCCTTTGGCCTTAAAAATGCTGGCGCCACCTACCAACGTGCCATGACGTACATCTTCCATGATTACATGCACAAAACTTTGGAAGATTACATGGATGATTTGTTGGCCAAATCTCTTTTGCGCCCAGATCATCTCGATGACTTGAGCAAGATCCTCGATCGCCTCATTGAACATAAAGTCAGACTAAACCCCAAGAAGTGCGTATTTGGCATCACATCTGGAAAGCTCTTGGGTTTCATAGTCTCCAAATGAGGAATCGAGGTAGACCCACACAAATTCAAGGCAATCCTTGAAATGCTTCCCCCAACTACCATCAAGCAGCTCAGAAGTCTACAGGGAAAGGTCACGTCAATCAAGCGCTTCATAGCGTAGCTATCTGACAAGTGCCGACCCATGAATAAATTATTGCACAAGGGGGTAGCATTTCACTGGGATGACGAGTGCCAATCAGCCTTTGATGACATTAAACAATACTTGGCTTCACCACCAGTATTGGCACCACCTAGACCAGGAGTGTCATTCTACTTATACATCTCAGCTACTGAGGTGGCACTGGGCGCCATGCTGTCCCAGAAAAATGAACTACACAAAGAACAGGCTACTTACTATCTTAGCCGCACCCTGGTCAGTTATGAACTTAACTATGCATACGTTGAAAAGCTCTGCTTGGCAGTGGTGTTTGCTACCAAAAAGCTATGCCACTACATGCTCAACAATACGACGTATGTTGTGTCTAAGGAGAATCCATTGCGATACATGATGAGTCATACTTATCATAGTAGCCGCATGACAAAATGGATCATGTTGTTGATGGAGTTTGACATAGAATTCATTGGACAAAAATCCATAAAAGGTCAAGTCATCATCGATCAACTAGCAGAGGCTCCTCTTGAAGATGATCAGCCTCTGACCGTAGAACTACCGATGATGGGGTCTTCCATGTTTCAGAATCCCAGATTCTAATGAGCCTGAGTCACAGGCTGACATGACCCTATTCTTCGATGGTTCTAAATGTGAGCAAGGAGGTGGCATGGGAATTGTATTCTTCACACCGCAAGGGGCTCCAATGCCTCTATCATTTAAATTAGACTTCCCGTGCACCAACAACAATGCAGAATATGAAGCCTTGCTCATAGGTCTTCAAACAACAGTCACCATGAACATTAAATGTTTAAACATCTTTGGTGATTCATTGTTAATTGTCAATCAAGTCAAAGGGGTATTCCAATGTAAATGCCTAGTTCTGTAGGCCTACAAAGCCCTTGTGGACAAATTCTTGGCACAACTTGAATGGTATGACATCGAGGCACTCCCTCGATCATCGAATCATTTTGCGGATACTATGGCCTCCTTGGGGTCACTAATCCCGCAAGACCCTTCCGGTGAAATGACAACCATTCAGGTCAAGACATTATCGCAATCCATGATGGAGCGTGCAAGCTCTGACCTAACGCCAAGAATCCACTTGATCCAGATTGAACCATCTCAGGATAGGTTCTCTCGAATCCAAGATTGTCTGACTCAAGCCAACTGGGGTCCTTGTTCTCCCCGACCCCTCTTAATAGCAACACAACGCTATTTTTACAAGTTCTTTCCCGCTCAGCTTTTGCTAGGGATGAACTTCAAGAGGGATTGGCCATTCATACCATCGAGGTTTCGATCGAGCAGGATTGGTACACACCCATAAGGGATTACCTCAAGTTAGGTAACCTCCCACTTGGATTGACACAAGCCATGAAAAGATCATTTAAATAGAAAGCGGCAAAACATGTCTTGTTAGGAGACATTTTGTATCGTCGGAGCTATGAAGGAATCCTCCTCCATTGCTTGGACCAGCAAGAGTCCGCTTGGGCGATCACCCAAGCCCATGATGGTACATGTGGTGGCCACTTCAGCGGTATGGCCATCGCAAAGTGCATTCTTCGCATGGGCTATTATTGGCCATATTTAGAGCGAGATTGTTGCGCATATGTAAAGAAGTGCGTGAAGTGTCAACACCATGCTAATTTGACACACGTACCTTCTCAGGCCTTGCAACCGATTCAATCGACTTGGCATTTTTTGTAGTGGGGCTTTGATCTAATCAGAAAGATCTCCCCTACGTCGTCGGGTCATCACACGTTCATCATAATGGCCACAGAGTACTTCACCAAGTGGGTGGAAGCAATTCCGCTAACCTCTACGATTGGACCCCGCATTGCGGAGTTTATTTTGCATAACATCATATGTCATTTTGGTATTCCATCCAAGATCCTCTCGGATAATGGGACGTCATTCAAGAATAAATATGTGCGTGCTTTGACAACAAAGTACAAAATTCAGCATAGTTTTTCAACACCCTATTATCCGTAGGCAAATGGGCAAGCAGAGGCATCAAACAAAATGCTAGTCGCCATCCTCAAAAATATCATCGTAGATAGTCATAAGGATTGGCACATTCAAATCCCGCTTGCCCTATGGGCTTATCGCACTAGCATTCGGACGCCCACTGGGGCAACTCCATTTTCGTTGGTGTATGGCTCCGAGGTAGTCATGCCTCTCGAGTTGGAAATCCCTTCCCTACGCATTTCAATGCAAGAGTTCATCGATGATGACACTACGCAGCAGGCCCGGTTAGACCAACTTACGTTGCTCGATGAATGATGCGTCAATGCTCTCGAGCATTTGCGTATCTATCAAGAGCGACTTAAGAAAGCATACAACATGAAGGTTCACCTAAGGGACTTTCAGGTTGGTGACTTGGTCTTAAAAGAGAACCAATAGAATTCTAATTTGTCATCCCATCTAAGGGACAAGTTCATGGCAAACTGGTTAGGTCCTTATGTGATTGATAGTAAAATAGGACCTGGAACATACCGGCTCGCCTCTCTTGAAGGAATCAAGGAACTAGAACCCTTGAACATCAGTCATTTGAGGCCATTCCACATTTAGAGAGCCATAGTCCAACCAAAAGCTCCAAGGATTCCCACAATCGCTTGGTCAACCCAAAATGCCCCAAAGGTATCCATAAACCCTTTGGTCAAACCAAAAGCTCCAAGGATTCCCACAATCGCTTGGTCAACCCAAAATGCCCCAAAGGTATCTATAAACCCTTTGGTCAAACCAAAAGCTCCAAGGATTCCCACAATCGCTTGGTCAACCCAAAAATGCCCCAAAGGTATCCATAAACCCTTTGGTCAAACCAAAAGCTCCAAGGGTTACCATAATCGCTTGGTCAAAATAAATATTCAAAAACAAACAAAAACAATAAAATCATCAAAAATAACAAAAAAATTGCATCTCAATTCCATGCATACTCGTAAAAATCAAAATACAAAAATATAAGTTGCATTAGGCATCACATCCATACATTGCATATTTGCTAGGTCATACATGTCAAAAGCACCATAGACTGTAATTACTCGGCAATTCCTTCATTTTCCACATTCCATCCATTTTATAAACACATACATCCAGAATAACACCATCCCCATTTTTAGCATAGTCAGTTGTCTCCTAATGTATGTAGGGTTTTCGTCATTCAGTTGTCTTTAAATTTCTAGCCAAAAACTATACAAAGTTAAATAGATTTTACAAGGGAAAGTTTTACTTGGGTCACGCCTCGTTATGTAACATCCCTACACAAGTTAAAACACATAAAATAATTCCTAAGTTGTGTGAATGTAAGAGAAACCTACAAAGCAGTCTAGGGTACCATAGGTGAAAGATTAGCCTATTCATCCCCCTGTGCGAATGGTTCAAGAGTGCTAAGAATTGACAAAAGGACAAGCTCTTCCCCATCAATTCCCCCTAATAAATAGTGGTTTTCACCACTACCAAAAATCCCAATCACCGTTGGTCCCCAAAGTTGTAAGGATTCATACTACACGTCCTTGCCAAGGATGGGTAGTCATCCCCAAGGCCTAAAAGGATCAATGACCATTCAAAAACAAAATCCCAACAAGCCATCATCATGACCATCTCCAATCACCTTTGGTCTCCAAAGTCGTAAGGATTCGTACTACACGCCCCTGACAAGGATGGGTAGTCATCCCCAAGGCCTAAAATATCAATGCCCTTACTTCATAATATCCATAATCCCCTTTGGTTCCCAAAGTCGTAAGGATTCATACTACACGTCCCTGAATAGGATGGGTAGTCATCCCCAAGGCCTAAAAGGATCAATGCCATTCATAAGCCACAAACCTACAAGCTCAACCTTACGAAGCTCAAAATGCAAAATCAAATAACAGTGGTTATCACCACTATTCAAAATCCTTGCTCAAAAAGAAAAACAAAAGAGAAAAATAAATAGTGATTTTCATCACTATGTATACGAGCAAGTATCCTAACACATTGAGCAAATAAAAATCCTGAACTTGAATCCTTGGAATTCTCAGCATTCGAAAACCATCTAGGTGATCCTCATTACGGGTTTGGTGGACAGCCTACCTGGCAATGGCGGTATCCTAAACGCATGACGATATGTCTATCACATTAGCTTTGCGTGTGAGCAGACCAATGTTTGCATGTGGATGAGCTAGCTTATGGTACCTTAGATTGTCCCATGGATTAATCTTACTAAATACAACAACGGAGTTAGTGGAGCTAATTAGGTGATCCTCAGTACAGGTTTGGTTGACAGCCTATCTGGCACTGGCGGTATCCTGACAAATACCACATAAATGAACTCAATTGCACACACAAGGGATGTGAAATAACTTGGTCAAACTCAAGTCTGATTTATACCTTGTTCAAAAGTCTTGCGAGATAAATGTATAGTCTTGGCTAGTTAGTTAAAATATCTGAATCTCAGAAAAGCTTAACTACATTTTAAAACAACTGGTACATTTCATTACATACATCACCATCAATAATACAAAAAATACAAAAACAAAGTTCTCACATGCAAAGTCATTCCACAAAGCCATCACATAAGTACAAAGCCGAGTAAATCTTGTATGAGTCTATGGTGCCATCGACAAGTTATCAACAACTCATTTCATTCATTCCATATGCATACATCATATAATTAGAAACATCGCATTCATAATACCACATGCATACATCATCATAAATAATGTGCATAAATAAAAAACATGAAAAGTAAAAAAATAAAAAAAAAAAATGCACAAAATGCACCAAAAACAAGCAATAAAATTGTCCAATGAGAGTGCTTTTGCACTTGACATTCTGGGCATGCAAAATAGACGTCGGGGTCACAAATCCTCACTATCCTACTCCCTAAGAAGGCTACCATAGCCGGACCGCTCCACGGGAGGATGGATTTTTGAGAATTTCATCCCCAAATGGCGTCACAAAACGGGTCAAAACCCAACCAAAAATAGCAATAACATTGTCGAATGAAGGCGCCTTTGCGCTTGAAATTCTTGGCATCCAAAATAGATGTTGGGGTTACAAATTGTCACTATCCTACTCCCTAAGAAGGCTACCATAGCCGGACCGCTCCACGGGAGGACGGATTTTTGACAATTTCAGCTCCAAAATGCGTCACAAAAAGGGTTAAAACCCACCAAAAATAGGTCAGAATGTTCGAAAACTACTTAAGCATTCAACGGTAAACAACTGAAGGCACCCTTACCTAAGTCATCTTGGGTCAAGCGACTCGTCACTTTTCTCATGTTGGTCATTCCCTCATCGATTCGTCGCTTGAGGGGGTAGTCACACTTAGTCACCAATCAACAAAAACACACCCAATCAAGGAAATGACACGCATTCAAAGGATCATTGACAAAGACAATCACGCCCCTGCTTGGGGCAGCAAACAAGCAATAATCACAAGCTGATCAAACACTTGGCATTCATGAATCATGAACTCAAGGTTCCCATAGACAAAAGGTTGCGCCCTTTGCCTATTCATGACTGATCAATGTCCAAGCTCAAGTAACACCTCACCAAAAAGGTTAACACTTGAATTAAGTTCCTTAGCTCGTCAAAAGCAAGGATTCAAGAATGCATGCCCTTTCCATACTTGGGGCATCAAGAGTTGGTTAGGTTACTGAGAAACCCTAATCATTAGTGCTTTGGTTATCTATTTTTTCTCGGCGTTATGCCTTGCACAGCGCTTCCCAAAAAGGGGCATCTGTAGACACCAAAATAACACCAATCTGATTATGTGACAACAAGCGTTGATCGCATTGACACACACAGCCCCTAGGGCAGCCCCTAAAGGTTAAACAATGGTCCTAACCACTCCCAAAAGTAGTTTGGAAGGTCAAAGGTCAATTTGGCACCTTTTTGGCACCTTGCTCCCTACTCGTCCCACCTTGGGATGAATACAAACTGGCATTCGTCCCACCTAGGGATGATTATCAGCATTCGCCCCAGGGTGAGGCGAATAGAAGGTTTGACTGGCAAAAAAGTCAAACCTCGACAGGTCCGCCAATTAACTGCAGCTTCAGGCCATGCAATTGCGAGGAACGACTTCAAATCAAGGAGAGAGACTTCAGTCATGCATGTCTTTGATTTTGGAGGCCTCATGCAAGGAGACTCTAAATCAGGGAATAATATTTTCTCTCAAAATAGGACATGCAACTCAAGTGGCGCCCTCGCATGCGCATTCAAACAGAGAGACCCTAGGTCTATAAATTGGTGAGTCTTCTCACCCAAAAAAGGAGAGAGAGGAGCATTTTGAGCAACGAAGTGCTGCCATTTTACATCCACACACACCTTTTGATTTGTGCCTTTCACATCCTTGATCTCTCTTTTGGAGGGAGGTTATTGGGTGATTATTGGAAGCGCAAATCCAGACCCCAAACCCGAACATTTGGCCACAATATCCCACAAAATTTGTCGACAACACCCCATAAGAGGTTTTGGACCCATCCCAAGTGGATTGGTGCCGAAACAAAGTCCCAAACGGTGGGCATTCTGCCCCCCCAAGTTGTCGTAGTTCTAAACGCCCCACCCGGAGCGAATAGAAATATGTGGCAGATTTCTCTATTTTTATTTTGCATCTTATTCTAGGTTATTTAAATAGGCTGTAGTTTAAATTTCACTTCATTCTGACAAGTTTTGACCATGTTTTTATCATTTCCCGCCTTTACTAACTTGCAGATGGCACCATCAAAATCTGGGTGATAGAGGCCAAATTGGAGAAATCTGACCATCTGGGTCATCCCAAAATACCCCCAATTAGCTAACCCCAACTTTGCAGGTCATTTGGAGCTTCCTGGATAGGACATTGAAGAGGGTGCTTTCTAACAATTTGTTGCAGGTTTATTCGTCCCGCCCCGGAGCGAATACAAATCTGTGAGGAATTTCTTGACTGTTCCTTTTGCAGTGGCTTCCTGGTAACATATTCATGCTTCTGTCAAATTTTTAGGTCGTTCTGATGTTATTTGGTTATCGGTTTAATATTTTCATGCATACACTAACAGTAGGCCTTGGGAAACACATGTTCTATTCTATCTGTAGGTGCTACTAATCTTTTCTGTTTCCTTGAACGCAGGTCTTCGACATCAGAGGAGCAGGAAGGAGTCAACACTCATATACACAAGCGGCGGTGACGTTTTGGTCCGCCCATCTTACATGTGGGCACGCGGAAGAAGGATTGCTATCCATGGATGTGACAAGAAACATATTTGACGCTCCTATCCCCTAAAAAGGAAGGAGACGTATTGTAACACGACTTTAAAAGCATATCAATAAAGAGGGCCGTATTCCATATTGCTTTTATCTTGTGTCGATTCGTCTATGTCCTTTCCTTTCATGCATTTTTCAATATATAGGCTTTTAGCGTTAAGTTTGGTTTTACACGCATCGTACTTGGCATTTTCCTTTTTGTTTCCGTATCCTCGTGCTTTCAACTCCCACAGAGATGCCAAAGCTCGATAATTTGTTTTTTGATGCATATATTCATTTAATATTTATTTTAAAAATCAATGAACGGAGTAGTGGTATAAGAAGAGTCCAAATAATAAAAATATGCTAGGTATTCATAGAGCATATAATGTATTAGTTTCATGGGCCTAAAAATAACATTAAAAACTATTAGGGAGAATTAAAATTTTGTTGTGGAATGTTTATTAGGAGAAGAATTTTATAAATTTTTTACATAAGAATATGAAGATATTAATGTTTTTAAAGTTTATGAATTGTAAAAGAGAATGTTGATCTGTTATAGTATTCAAAATCCTAGATGTCAACAAATGCGAGGCTAGGGTTTTGAGTTTCAATATGGTCCCCAAACTTGGTGGACCAGTGCACAACATTGGAGTTTAGTCTGGATTCTTATAGGCTTTGATATTTCTCAATTTGGATTAGGATTTCCCTTATTGAACAAATTTAGGATATATTCTAGATTCTTATAGGCTTTGATATTCCCCTTTTGAATTTTGAATTACTCTATTAATTTGGCATGTGTAGTTACCTCCTTGAAGGATCCAGTTGTTGCATTTGCAAATTACCTAAGATGGCTTTAAGGCAAATCCTTGCAAATACCTTAACTAGCTCAGATTAGGGGATGGGAAAGGATAACTCATTAGTAATTGTTTGCCATCTTGTAACATAATCATGGATAGGCTTGACATCAAATTGTTACAGACTATATAGATCTGGTAATGATATTTTATTCCTTATGTTGATCAAAAAGTGCTCCAAGAAGGCATTGGCTAGCTGTTCAAATGTGTATAGACCTATGCCTAGGCAAGATACTATGACAACTTAGTGTTGGTCCTCCAAGAAACTAAGGGAATGTATTGAGTATGAGGGTATTGCTACCACTAATTTGGTAGTAGAAAATTTGATCGTTGCTCAAATATTGTCGATGGTCCTTCTTACTTTTAAATTTTTTGAACTTAGGATATTTAAATTTGGAGGGGTATTATAGCATGATCATAGAGGGGTGAATAGGTTCTGAGAACAACTCACTATAAGTGGGTTTTTTATACTCATATCTAGTAAGCACATTTGTAACTATTTAATATAATCTTTCATGACCTGTATTTCATAAGGTATGGTCAACATTGTTAGATTTTGAACCACGAGAGCATCCATTTGAAAGTGGTCAGCATAGTATGGGGTGGGGGTGTAGTAGTTGGGAAGTGGTGGAGATGGATTGGAATGTTGATTATGGATGTAAAGGGTTGCAACATCTATTTGGTAGAAAGTGGGTGAAGGTTGTTGGGGTAGAGGATTTGGATTTTAAAGATCTTGGGTATGATTGAGTGATTGGAGCATCTATGGAGAATGTGACCTTTTATTTCTCAGATCTACATTGTGGGATCCTTAATGAAGCCTTGGTAGAGCTTAAGCTTGGTTTTCCTCAAAAAACTATGTCTAATGGCCCGCCTCCTCCCTCTTGGAGATCCTCAGTTTTTGGGTTGAAATCAACTTCAACAATACTTCTAATGGGAACCTAAGTATTGTGTGGTAGGTGGTGTACTTATAAATGATAAAGGAGATCTACTAGGTACCTTTACCAAAAAAAATTCAATCTAGGCCACTCATTTTGTGAAATCTAGAGCACTCCTTCAATACCTCTTATTGGTGGAATCCTTGGGTTTTAATAAAGTTATACTGTAAGGGGAATCGTTAAATATTTTTATTCTAGTCAAGAAGTCTTACACCCCGCATTGGAAGATAGCAAATATCATGGCAAAAGAAATCAAAATTTTTTCTTCAATATCAAAGGCTCAAATTCATCATGTTTTTTTGAAGGAAACAAAGCAGTAAACTTGATGTTGAATATTGGGCTATTGCAACAAGACCTCTTTGTTTGGGTGATAAAATTTCCTCAGAGTCTTTAGAATTTAATTTTGGATGATCATGGTTAGTTGTGGGTGTTGGTTATGGAAGTTTACAAGGCTATGAGGGATATTTCCTATGCTTTTTAGAGCCTCTTATTTTTTTATTTTTTCATCCTAGTAGGTATTTGGTACCATCTATATATACTTTGTGTACAATGGGTGCCAGTTGATTGGGAACCTTGTCTTCTCAAGGCATCATTTTTTTTTGTGGTATATGTAGAGCTTTTCCTTTAGTGTCTGGGGTCTTCCTAGAGGGTAGCAAGCTTCTCTATTGTATCTTGTGATCTCCCTTTGGATATTGCAACAATTTTTTTTTCCACATTGTTTTTATTTTGGGAATTTTAGTTGTGATCTTCTTTTGGGTATTGCAACAATTTGTTTTCCTACTTTGTTTTTCTTTTAGGAAGTTTGGTACTAGTTTTATATATGAATATTATTTTTCTTAAAGACTATTTTCTATAAGAATGATGCATTATCTCTTGCTCTTTCTCAATCCCATATGTATTAGGTTTGAAGATCTTTTAAAACCCCTTATCTTACCTAATATATATATACTAATTTAAACATTATATATCTTAAATTTAATTTTTAATTTTAATATATATAATTTAGCCAATTAAAATGTAAAAAAAAAGTAAAACTTTAAATTTCAATATTATACTAATAAATTGTAGTATTTATTAGTTGAATTGAATCATAAGAATGGTAGAGGATTATGCCCCTAGTTGTATTTCACATGATTAGAATTTCATTCCATGTTAATACCTATGTGTCTACATACTATGTAAAAATAATATTTATTATCTTAAATTTAAGTATTATCTTAAATTTAATTTTTAAATTTAACCATATTTCACATTATTGGAATTTGGTTCCAGTTTAATATCTATGTGTCTACATATTATTTTAAAATAATATTTTTTTATCTTAAATTTAATATTGTAATATAATATTATTAAAATATTAAAAAAAATTAAAATAGTAATAATAGACTATACAATTAAAATATTAAAATTTAAATCTTATTTTTTTTTATTTGGTTAGTGTAAGCTATGATGGTTCTACATACTATTTCAAAATAATATTTATTATATTACATTTAAGTTTTAAATTTAATATTGTGATATAAGATTATTAAAATATTTAAAAATAAAATAAAATGGTTATAATAAACTACAATTAAAATATTGAAATTAAAGTCTCAATATTTTTATATGGGTAATGTACTCTGAGTATTATCCTCCCAAACATGATCCTCCAAGGGAGGTCCAGGTTCGAATCTCCACCCTACCAAAAAGCTGAATTGGGTACCCAAAATCCAATTGATAATGTTGGTATGGGCAGGGCTGGGTGCGACTCCCAGGTGACTTTGACGGTGTAGAACCCCCGTTCGTGGTCTCTCAGACCAAGGCAGCCCCACAAGGGGTTTTTCATTATAAAAATATATATATATATTGAAATTAAAATCTGAATATTTTTATTTGGTTAATGTACTTTGAGTATTATCCTCCCAAACATGATCCCTCATAATTATAGACTATACAATTAAAATATTGAAATTTAAATCTTAATATTTTTTTATTTGGCCATTGTACGTTGAACAGTCTCCTCCCAACCATGATCCCTCATAAAATTGACAACTATGCTTATCAATAGAAAATTTAACGGTTCTACATAGTATTTCAAAATAATATTTATTATCTTACATTTATATTTTAAATTTAATATTGTAATATAATATTATTAAAAGATTTAAAAATAAATAAAATGGTTATAATAAACTACAATTAAAATATTGAAATTAAAATCTCAATATTTTTATTTGGTTAACATACTCTGAGCATTATCCTCCCAAACATGATCCCTCTTAAAGCCGAGAGCTATGCTTATCAATAGGAAATTTAACACAACCACCACACATCAACTATGCTATGGTTTAAACCTTGGACATCCTGAAGAAGAGCCAAAGTCTAAACAGTGGCGTTGTCTCCCTTAAGACAAAATGTTGGGTAGTTTAGAAGCCCTAAAAACCTAGCTTTATGGCCAACCGTAGTTGTGCCACTCGGGTATACCACGGTATCAATCACAAACAAGGGGATTGAATTATTTATAAATCCATAGGTTTGAGCGTAGGAAAAATAGAGCTAACACATGAGTAATTTATCAAGAGAAGGCAGTGGGAATGGGTATAAAACAAGGCATCAATCACAAGGAGGTTGAATAATTAAAATATCCATAGGTTTAAGAATAGAGAAAATGGAGCCACCACAGAATATTTGCCATCTATGGTTGCATATCCAATAGGGTGGGAATGGAGCTTGAGTAGGCCCAGAGCATTTTCCAACTACTCTACCCATGAGAATATCTCAAATTTCAATATTATACTAATAAATAACAAACATAAAAATATAAAATTAGAAAAAACTAGATTATAATCTAAAATTTAAATTAAAATTCTAATGTTAAATTATGATTAAAGTATTATATTATCTTAATAATTATAATCATTACACTTTATATTGAACCAAAGATGATAATCTATAGATGCTATGGATTAGAGTGGCACATTTGAGTAGTCTTTATAAAAGGGGTGCAAAACCTAGGTGGAATATTATACGAATCAAAGCTTGGATGATAGAATATCTCTTCAAGTGATCATATTGTTAACAACCATAACAGTTCAAAGAAGTTTTCATATTAAATATTTTAGTTCCATTTCCTTTGCATGAAAAGATAATAATGAATTAAAGTCAAGAACATCTATCCAACTATCTTAATTTTATTGTTTGTAGAACGAAGCACCCTCAAACCTTTACCACCTGTGTAACGATGACCATATCAATTTTATACTCTTTCCTTTTCGCTCCGACCTCCAAACCTGAGATGCAGAAACCCAGAGTACTTTGCAGGAACGTGTCTTTAGTCAACTAATCTAACAGTTAGAATAAGTAAAATAGTAGTTTAACTCTAAGTTATTTGCTTATCGGGGAAGCGTTCCTCCATTCTTCTTCGATTCATTAAAAAAACAAAATAACCACAAGGCAGCCCAACGCAAGGCAGGATGGTCAAAATAAGACGGAAACCAAATCAGACAACAATTTAATAATGATTTTCAAATGGCTACGCTGCTATTGGAGCATACTTTATTTTTAAACGGCTATATGAGGGTGTTTTTCACATGGTTATTGAAGACGGTTATGGAATCGTGCTTTTCAAACGGTTATTGGAGAACGGTTATTGGAGAGGGTTATGGAATCGTGCTTTTCAAACGGTTATTGGAGACGGTTATGGAAGAGTGCGGTTATAAAAAGGTGCTTTTTTCAAACGGCTATTAAAAACTGTTACGGAAGCTCTCCTATTGCAACATACCTTCCAATAGTAGTTATGGGAGTGTAAAATTGTCAACGTGTAAGTTTAATAAAATCATATCTAACTTATTTTTTGTATTTGGTTTTCTAGGGGTTTGCTTGGTGTCATCCACAACAGAAGGGTATGGCTACGTAGGGCTTCAGTGAATGGTACACCTTGTCTTGATCATTTCTCCCGCTCACCAGATAATATAGGAGCAGCGTCTCAGAAAGCGCCTTCTTCATCGAGCCCACCAGTTCTCCGTAAGTTTTACTGGTGAAACATTTATATACGAAAAAGTGGCCAGGGCTTATGGGCGGAACAGTTAGATCAATATTGGAACCCTTGAGCCAGCATTGTGGAGATGGAACAGGTGACTGCACTATTGAAGTAGATAAAATGTCCACCCTAAATTCTGTAATGGACGCTACGGCAATTGCTATGTTCAATTAAAACCGTAGAGGCAGCTAGCTAAAAACTCAAAAACAAAATAAATAATAGGTTGAATGGAAGTAGGAAGTAGCCTTGTATAACCTATATATACTAAAATTTATAAGGATAGGATCATAACGCCGGCGATTTCCTAGGCATCCAGTCATATGTATTTTGGGTTCAGTCTAATAACGCGGAACATACTATTTTATCCGAAGCACTTTCCATGAGGTTTCTTTGACCGCTTATTTAAATGGTTTACAACATTTACGACTTAAAAGCTCGCACAACACGACTCACATCCGAAATCCTAATCATATGTATTTTTATGGGAAACAGGTGCGAGGCTTCTTACCACTCTTAGCAACATTCAACGGTTCCACACTACACCCTTACATTTTTTTTATAGTTAGATGAGAATCCCAAACATGGCTATGCTAATATGTCCTTTCTTATTGTAAAGAGTTATTATTGGGTCATCTAGGTCTTCATTTAATAATTGAGATATATAATAATGTAGATTACATTAAAATTTAAATTTTTGGATATTAAATTTTAGCTTTAGTGAATAGAATCTTATATAATTAAATTAATATAAAAATAAAATTATTTTTTTTAAATCGTATTTAAAAAAATATATATTTAAAAAATGATATTGTAATTTAGTTTTATGTGATAATTTGTTTTTATTTAAATGAGTTTACACATGTTTTTATGAGATATTTTTGTTCCCTCGTATTCAGTGGGGTTTGAACCTTGAACATCTCACATAGAGGCAAAAGCTCGATAATTTGTTTTTTGATGCATTGTTTCATTTAATATTTATTTTAAAAATTAATGAACGGAGTAGTGGTATCAGAAGAGTCCATATAATAAAAATATGTTAGGTATTCATGGAGCATATAATGTATTAGCTTCATGGGCCTAAAAATAACTCTAAAAACTATTAGGGAGAATTAAAAGTTTATTGTGGAATGTTTATTAGGAGAAGAATTTTGTAAATTTTTTTACATAAGAATATGAAGATATTAAAGTTTTTAAAGTTTATGAATTGTAAAAGAGAATGTTGATCTCTTATAGTATTCAAAATCTTAGACTTCAACAAATGTGAGGTTAGGGTTTTGAGTTTCAATATGGTCCCCAAACTTGGTGGACTAGTGCACAACATTGGGGTATAGTCTGGATTATTATAGGCTTTGATCTTCCTCAATTTGGATTAGGATTTACCTTACTAAATAAATTTGAGGTATAGTATGGATTATTATAGGCCTTGATCTTCCTCTTTTGAATTTTGACTTCCTTTATTAATTTGGCATGTGTAGTTGCCTCCTCGAAGGATCAATGTTGTTCCATTTGCAAATTACCTAAGATGGCTTTAATGCAAATCCTTGCAAATACCTTAACTAGATCAGGTTAGGGTATGGGAAAGGATAGATCATTAGTAATTGTTTTCCATATTGTAACATAATCATGGATAGGCTCGGCATCAAATTGTTACAGACTATATAGGTCTGGTAATGATATTTTATTTCTAATGTTGATTAGAAAGTGCTACAAGAAGATATTGGCTAGCTGTTCAAATGTGTATAGACTATGCCTAGGCAAGTTACTATACGAACTTAGTGTTGGTCTCCCAAGAAACTAAGGAAAGGTATTGAGTATGAGGGTGTCGCTACCACTGATTTGGTAGTAGAAAAATTGATAGTTGCTCAAATATTCTCGATGGTCCTTCTTACTTTTAAATTTTTTGAACTTAGATGGGGGTGTAGTAGTTGGAAGGTGGTGGAGACGTAGTGGAATATTGATTATGGATGTAAAGGGTTGCAACATCTATTTGGTAGAAAGTGGGTGAAGTTTGTTGGGGTAAAGGATTTGGATTTTAAAGAGCTTGGGTATGATTGAGTAATTGGAGCATCTATGGGGAATGTGACATTTTGTTTCTCAGATCTGCATGCTAGGCTCCTTAATGAAGCCTTCGTAGAGCTTAAGCTTATTTTTCCTCAACAAAATATGTCTAATGACTTGCCTCCTCCCTCTTTGATATCCTCAGTTTTTTGGTCCCCTTCCCCTATGGATTGGGTTAAAATCAACTTCAACGGTACTTCTAATGGGAACCTGAGTCTTGTGCGGTAGGTGGTGTACTTAGAAATGATAAAGGAGATCTACTAGGTGCCTTTCCCAAAATAATTTCAATCCAAGCCACCCATTATGTGAAAGCTAGAGCACTCCTTTAAGGCCTCTTATTTGTGGAATCCTTGGATTTTAATAAAGTTACAGTGGAAGGGAAATCGTTAAATATTTTTAATCTAGTCAAGAAGTCTTGCACCCCGCATTGGAAGATAAAAAATATCATGGCAAAAGCAATCAAAATTTTTCCTTCAAGATCGAAGGCTCAAATTCAACATATTTTCCATGTAGGAAACAAAGTGGTAAACTTGATGGTAAATATTGGGCTATTGCAACAAGACCTCTTTGTTTGGATGATAAGCTTTCCTCAGAGTCTTCAGAATTTAACTATCGATGATCATGGTTAGTTGTGGGTGTTGGTTATGGAATTTTAGGAGGCTAGGGTAGATATTTCCTATGATTTTTGGAGCCTCTTATTTTTTTATGTTTTCCTCCTAGCAGGGATTTGGTGCCATCTATATATACTTTGTGTATAATGGATGCCAGTTGATTGGGAGCCTTGTCTTCTCAAGGTATCATGTATTTTTTTGATGATATATGTGTAGACACCAAAACAGCACCAATCCGATTATGTGACTGCAAACACTGATCGCTTTGACAAACACAGCCCCCAAGGCAGCCCTCAGAGGTCAAACAGTGGTCTTAACCACTTTCATAGCAATTTTGTGAGGTCAAGAAGCAATTTGGCACACTTAGACACTTTGCCTAGTAATCGTCTCACCCAGGGACGATTTCTGAATTGAAATCGTCTCACCCAGGGACGATTTCTGAAATCGTCCCTGGGTGGGACGATTTCCAAGTTTAACGGGCAAAAAGGCAAATGAGGCCAAGTGGCAGCCCAGAACAGTCAGTTGATGACTCCTGCCTTGCACGCGTGTGTAAGTGGACAGAGGGGCCGTTAGAAGACTGTCACAAAAGGCATTTATCAAAGCTCAAGTCAATGGAGGACTCCCCTCCCTCATGGGAAGACAAGACTGCCACATGGCGCCTATGACCAACACATGGCATTTGTGCTTCCCTCCCAAAAGAGACCCCATGGGTCTATAAAAGGTGGGACTTTTCTCACCCAAAAGAGACAGGTTGAAGGAGTTTTCAAGCAACGAAGTGCTGCCGAATTGAAGACCCACTTGCATCCCTTTTGGTTCACCTTCCCACATCCACCAATCTCTTTTGCAAGGGAGGTTGTTGGGTGGCCTTTGGAAGCTCGAACCTTACCCAAATCCAACGCATGGACACCTGAACCTACCAATTCGCCGACCCCCAATCCTAAAAGGTTTTGGGCCCATCCCTAGTGGATTGGCTCCAAAATCGAGGGCCAACGGTGGGAGGCCCACTTGGGCACCCCCGCACCTCCCAAGTCCTATTTTTAGTTTTTGAGCATTTTAGATTATTTTTTAGATTGCATTTTGTGTTATTAGGTTTGATTAATCCATAGCTGCAATTTTGTAACTTTTGGTCGGATTCTAGGATGTTTTGTATTGCTTTGTCGTTTCGCTAACTTGCAGGTGTCAAGGTCAAATTCCCGAGGGTAGAGGCCAAATTGGGAAAATCCGACCATCTGGGTCGTCCCAAAATGGCCCCAATTACATAACCCCCTTGTCTGCAGGCGTTTTGGAGGTCTCGGGATCCGACATTGGAGCGTGTCAGTTCGGCTTCCCCAACACAGAAGAAATCGTCCCACCCAGGGACGATTTACAGTCAGAAATCGTCCCACCCAGGGACGATTTCCAGTGGAAAGCAGATTGGCCGACTGTCTCAGTGGCAGTGGCCTTCTGGTAACTTTTCTTACCTTCTGTCAAGTTTTGAAGCAATTTGGATTCACTGTATTCACTGTTTGGCAAATATTTACATGCATATTTCGTTAGTTTTAGAGAGCAAACGCTTTTCATTTGCAGTAGGTGCTACTGACATCTTGGTCATTTCTTTGTTCGCAGGAGAAGCAGTAGAGGTGAAGAACTCATCGACATCAGCGGCGGCATCATCTTGGCCCGCCCATTGCAATCGTGGGCACGCGGAAAGAGGAATCATTCAGTGATTGTAATCAAACTCTATTTGCGCTCCTAGCCCCTGAAAAGGGAGGAGACGTCATTGTAACAGAGATCAAGGGATATTAATGAAAGGGCTGTGTTTTCTCTATTTGATTGTGTCTCTTCCAATGTGTTTCTTTTCCATTTCATGCAATTTACATTTCTAGGACTTAAGCGTACTTAATTTTGAATGCAATCGCACTTGGTGTTTCCTTTGCCCGAAATCTCGTGCTTTCAGTGGCGATCACGGTGGGACCTGTTCCCTGTTTTTAATATCACAGAAAAACTAATTGGGTTTTTGTGTTTTGTGTTTTACAGGTACATTTTTCTTGCAGACTGTTAATCGTCTCTGCAAGGGACGATTTCTGTTCTGGAAATCGTCTCACCCTGAGACGATTTTAAAATCGTCTCTGCCAGGGACGATTTCTGTTCTGTTAATCGTCTCACCAAGGGACGATTTTCTGTCTGCAACTTTTCAGAGCAGAAATTCAGAGGCAACTGGAGCAGGCAGAGAAGAGGTAGGGATTTTATCATCTCTGTTGAAATTTTCTGTTTCTGTTTCTGTTTCTTTGACTGTTTTCATTTTAGCTTGCATTGCTTAGGAAAAGTCATTCATGCATGTTTCATTTTCATTGGATAAAATGAACCCCACACACTTCACGAAACAATTTTAAACCAAGGAGCTGGTCGTAAGACCCCAGCCCTTGATCAAGACCATTGGTGGATTTAATCACCACCTTGGCTTGATTTGCATCCATTTCTCGATTGTCAACTGTTGTTAGGCGTAAATCCTGACGAAGACAGACCGAGCGTAGCTGGGGTGATTCCCATGCGTGCGAGGATAAGTTTTCTATGGTAGGTGCCATTAACAGGACAATCCCCCTTCCGTACCGCCTACGTACCACGTACCTTCTGCTCTCACGTACCTATAGTCTCCCTCTCGTAAGGGCGGGTATATAGAGAGGTTGGTATATCGGCCCGGTTGGTATATTGAAGGGGCGACCTTTTTGGAGTTATAAGAGCCTACATGATGCATTTAAACGTTCTACAAAACCTACAAAAACAAAACAAAACATCAAAATGCACTAAACCAGTTTAGGACACACCAAGAATCCTTAAAAGAGATAATCACGGTTTTGTGAATGTGTGTGTTTAATTCTGCTTAGTGTAGACAAAAAAAAAGAAAATCATAAAAACGAGATAAAAACTTATTTAGATAGCATAGAAGCACCGCAATGGTGTACACCCGCAGTCAAGCCCAATCAAGGGCAGAAGCTCCGGAAGGTACACAAAAAGCAGGCGCAAGTCGCCTTCACTTCAGTCCTGAGGATTTGGTCATACCGCCTTATAGGTCAAACCTACAAAAGAATCCAATTCAGAATCCTCGGTGGGGTATGCCTATTCAAAGCAGCCCCTTTTCGGGAAGATGCCTTACATGTAGACCTTGACATAAATAGAGAATCACCTCTTGAAGTTAGGCATGAGTGGCCACCGCGCAATGAAGCGCTAAACAGGCACACCGTCCATTTGGAGGGGCAACGTGGATATGGCATCCCTTCTTTACCTCTCATCAGAACAGAGAGACCAAATCCAGAGCGTAGGGTTCCTCACACAGGGCGACCTAACTCCGCCTGCCCCTTACGCACCTATGAGAGAGAATATGAGGAAGATCATCGCATTCCTCAAGGACAACAACATACAACTCGGGAACCTTATGCTTCTGCACCAGTCGGATATCATGATCACCCCTTGAGGCCAGAACCTCGAGCACATACCGCCTACCTCGACAGAGGGAAGCGACCCCTTGAGATTTTAGAGCATCAAAACCGAGGTAAACCCATAGGAGGAACATTTGAACCTTCTGAACAAAATAGGGTAGATCAAATTGACCCGGCTGTCGCCAGATATACCACCCGTCAAGCCCAAATCATGCGGCTTAAACAAAGTCAGCAAGAGATAGAGTATCAATACCGCTTGGATAAAGAACGCATGCAACGCGAAGCGGATGAGTTACGCTATGAAATACCTGAGAGGGGGCCAACCCCTCGCATCCAAAGAGCTGAACAATATGAGAGGCGTAATCCGTTGGTGCAGGACAGGTCTCCACGACCTCGTCAAGCTCTGCCTCCAAGACCCCATAGATTCGAGAGGGAGGCAACTCCCCGAAACAATGATGGGTACCTTCAGCAAGAGCTTGATCAGGGTCATAGGTTTCGCCCTGAGACTCCTCAAGAATTTTATGAGGAGTATGAACCAGAAGAGGAATATATTGAAACTCCCCATCAAGGCAGGAAGGATGCTATTCGGCCACCCCTCCATAGGCCTCCAGCTTACCGTAACTTGCAACAAGAGCGAACAAGAGAGGAAGAAATAAAATCTTCCGATGCATACCAAGCGCTATTGGAGCGTTTGGAGTCTCGTGGAGACAAAAGTCGCTGGGCATCAAAAACCCACATTATGTCTACTCCGCAATAATCCGATGCATCCCTCAGTGCCTACACCCCTTTACCCCGAACACTTCAAGTTGCCTCAATTGGCAGTTTTTAAAGGTGAAGAGGACGCACAGGAACACGTTACACGATTTCTAAGCCAATGCTTCGGCATCCAAGATAATGACGCATTATTGCTTAGAACATTCATAACCACATTCGTAGGCCCTACCTCGGATTGGTTCACACAACTGCCCAAACACAGCATAAGCAGCTTAGATCAGCTAGTAGATGCGTTTCTTGAACGTTTCGCCTTCAACACAAGGAAGAAGGCATCACTTAGTGATCTTGCTAGCCTTAAACAATTTGAGGAGGAAACAATGGCAGCGTACGGGAACCGATGGAGAGCTTTGCTTTCTAAGTTACCCTACCGTCCTCCCATGTCGGACCTCACGCAAATGTTCGCAAAAAGTTGCTTAAAATCAATCTTCGGTCTATTGTTGCTGCGACAATACGACAGCTTAGAAGAAGCTTTGGCGCAAGCCAGAGTCATAGAAGAGATTAAGATAGGCGAAGGCGCAATTGCCAAGCCTAAGAAGAAAGAGTGGAATAAAACCACTAAAACTGGGACAACGCAACCACAACACGCTGCAGTCAACCAAGTTGCGATAAATGTCCCCGCGCCTGTGCAAGAAACGCAGCCTCAAAAGGCTAACTACCAGGCAGTGCCTCCTGCTTACGAAAGAGATAACAGGAGACAGGAACAGTATCAGCAGCGTCGCCCTAGGCGACAATTCACCCCGTATGCGGAGTCTAGGGACTCCTTATTTGACCGCTTGTCAGCGGCAAATTTAGTTACTCTGCCAGAAATCCAAATTTTTGACCCTAACGTTCCCAAGCCTAGGGGGTATAGGGAGGAATTGTATTGGAGATTCCATAGGCGCAGAGGACATGACCTAAATGGGTGCGGGAAATTCAAAGAACTAGTCCAGGATTTGATCGACAACCGAACATTGGTCGTGGACAACCCCATCGCACCAAACAACCAACAAATGGGGGTATTCAAGGACCCCTTGCCTGCCCACGAGGCACAGACAAAACCGCTCCAAATTAACGAGGTGCGACAAGATCTTCCCGCGCAAGGATTTGTGGGAATGATTAGCATTGTAACAAGGAACAGAAAATACCCAGCAGTTGCCCCCGAGGTACCTACGAGGGAAGTTCCGTCGACATCGCAGCCTCAACAACGCCCAACGCAGTTACCTCCGCCTAGACCTGAGGTCACGATACGAACCAAACTCACGCAGAGTTTGCGGACCACGTCGGCTAGGCTGTCCATCTACGAGCTTATTCAACAATCAGCTCCCCATAGAGAAGCTCTTATGGACATTTTAAAAGCCATTGAAGTACAACCCCACGAAGCAAATTCTTTCAACGCCTTCGTGGGACATGTGAAACAATGTACGGAGCCTGTCATCACATTCAAAGAAGACGAGGTCAAAACGATATCAAATGACATGCCGGATCCACCCCTGCACGTTATCGCGCGGGTCAACGGGATCCCGTACAAGAGAGTGCTGATAGATACTGGCTCGTCCAATAACATTATAACCACTGCAACATTGAAACATTTAAAACTGCCAGCCTCTCACATCACCGCTTCCACGTACACACTGCGAGCTTTTAACGATGCAATTTGCTCGACAGTCGGCACGGTTGTTCTGCCTATACAGGTAGGACAAAAGTCAATACCCACACTGTGCCATGTGCTGGAAGGCGAAATGGCTTATAATATACTGCTAGGGCGGCCTTGGATCAGGGACATGAAGTGTGTCCCCTCGATCGCACACCAGTGCTTGAAGTATGCCTATGAAGGGCAAATACATGTAGTCCCAATGGACTTAGAGCCCTTCAAGTATTGCAATGCGGTACAATTTATACCTCAATCGACCCTCCCATCAACGCATTTGGATTTTCAATTAAATCCATCTAAACAGGGTCCGATACCGCAAGTACCATTGGTGGCCAACAAGGCAAAATCCCAGCCAGGTGAGACTTCATCACCTACTCCTTCATCATCAACGCCACCTATCGTGGCCCAACAGAAGGACAAGGGAAAGCAAATCATGGAAGAGGTTAAGCCTCTAGAAGAGGGGTTGCCCACGATTTCAGCGATATCAACAGAGGAAGCGCCCAACGTAACACAAACCAAGATTCCTGAACCACCAAACATGGAATGGACTCAGGAAGGACTACCGTTTCCTCCTACCCAATCATCAACAATCACTGTTGAGATGGCCAGTACAGGCCTGGGAGAATACTTAGTGCAAAATGTTGTGGCAACCCCCACATTGGAGTCAGTACAAGACATGGGAAGACCTCGCCTTCCCATTGGAACAATCGTCCCTCTAGGCTACCCACCGAACCAAACGAATTTTGTGTATGGGGGCCTTGATCATGGTTCTGAACCATGCGAACAAAAGGAAACAGATGAAGAACCTTTTGTCGAAAACATCAATTATCTGTCGAACCCAAAATTTGCCCTAAAATATCTCGAACAATGCAATTGGCATGGGTATGGGCTAGGCAGATATGAGCAAGGGATGCGGATCCTTTGCCAACCAAGATATCAGATGCCATATGACAAGTCAGGGGTAGGGTTCAACCATCCCCTGCCATTAGACATCTTGGTTGAAAATATGCAAGGCCTAGAAATAGGCAACAGGGGGGGATTGGCACAAGACCCGTACGCCAATCCAAACACAGAATACACCTTAGGGGATTATCTCCCATGGTCTACAAACACCCCTGGAAATAGCAATAATCCCTCTCCTTTGCTAGAGAGAGGTGAAAGTTCAGAGAGCAATCCTCAAAGAGAACAACAACGGCTGCCAGACATTTTTCTGAAACTGTTCCCCTTAGAGGTTCCAGATGAAATAACACAGTCTCAAAAGAATCAGGTCCCTCCACTAAGAGTGGAACAACCGCAATGGGACCAGATTAATTCACTGGAACAGGAAGAGTCCTCAATGTCGCAAGCAACAGATGCTGAAGAGGATGAACAATTTTGGATCTATGAAAGCGATTCAGAAGACGAAACTGAAATGGACTATCTCAGACATGCGCGACGACATCACCGCGCTCTAACTCATGAAGATCTAATGGGACAAATGGGTATACGGTTAGGACATGAATGGCATGTAGACCCAGCGAGGTGGGACCAAGTGTTAGGCCTATGGCTCCAAATTCAAGATGAGCATCGTCCACCTCGAGATCCCATCATGACAACAGTATCGAGGGAAGACCCCGCCTTCCTTTTCACACATAGAGATGAATTTGCACCTAGAGAGGATCCATTCGTGCCTGTTCCCGTAGAGCCAGATCCGGAGTATAGGGAACATCTAAAAGAATCAAGTCATCACACCCGTGGTTCCGGAGACCAAATTCATTCCATCCACATGATCTCCATTGATTTGACCACACCCATCCGCAATCCGACCGATCCATCATGGTCATTGCATCTAGACATGGATGCCATTGACTGGGATCGCGTCAATTCACCATTGTCACCATCAGAGTACTGGCCTTTCGGTGAAATGCTTCATTTTACCCCAAGGACAACTCAAGATATTTTTCAAGCCGAAGAGGGACCCGAGGTTCCAAACGCAGATCTTAACTCAGTTGATGATATCCATTTAATCCCAACTCCACATCAGTTGGAGGACGGATCTCACATGTCAGTCGAAGAGACGACTGACGTAGACATCGGCACAGATCCAATGAATCCACGGATTCTCAAGTGGGGGTAAGCCTTTCCCCCGAAGAGCAAGCCGATTACATTGCCCTTCTTAAAGAAAAGAAGGAGGTTTTTGCATGGTCGTACAAAGATATGCCAGGACTAGACCCGCAGCTAGTCATGCACAATTTAACGCTTGATCCGAAAATCAAGCCTGTAAAGCAAAAACTAAGAAAGATGCACCCAACAGTGGCCTTGATGGTCAAAGACGAATTGCAAAAGTTGTTGGATGCACAATTTGTCATCTACGTGGATTATCCGCCATGGTTGTCCAACATGGTTCCCGTCAAGAAGCCCGACGGGAGGATTCGCATATGCACCGACTTTCGAGACCTAAACAAAGCGAGTCCTAAGGATGATTTCCCCTTGCCAAGCATCGACGCATTGGTAGACGCTACAGAAGGTCACGAAATGCTCTCCCTAATGGACGGTTTCTCAGGATACAATCAAATTCGTATCAATCCTGAAGACCAACTCAAAACGGCATTCACAACGCCTTGGGGGACATTTTGCTATAAGGTCATGCCTTTTGGCCTTAAAAATGCTGGCGCTACATACCAACGTGCTATGACGTATATCTTCCACGATTACATGCACAAAACTTTGGAAGATTACATGGATGATTTGTTAGCCAAGTCTCTCTTGCGCTCAGATCATCTCGGTGACTTAAGCAAGATTCTCGATCGCCTCATAGAGCATAAGGTCAATCGAATCCCAAGAAGTGCGTGTTCGGCGTCACATCCTGGAAAACTCTTGGGTTTTATAGTCTCCAAGAGAGGCATCGAAGTGGACCCAAACAAAGTCAAGGCAATCCTTGAAATGGCTCCCCCAACCACTATCAAGCAGCTCGAAGTCCGCAAGGAAAGGTCGCGTCGATTAAACGCTTCATAGCGCAATTATCTGACAAATGCCGACCAATGAACAAATTATTGCACAAGGGGGTCACATTTCATTGGGATGACGAGTGCCAATCAGCCTTTGACGAAATCAAACAATACTTGGCTTCGTCGCCAGTATTGGCACCGCCTAGACCAGGTGTGCCGTTCTACTTATACATCTCGACCATCGAGGTGGCACTGGGTGCAATGCTAGCCCAGAAGAATGAACTTCACAAAGAACAGGCTACTTACTATCTTAGCCGCACCCTGGTCAGTTACGAACTTAACTATGCATACGTTGAGAAACTCTGCTTGGCAGTGGTGTTTGCTACAAAGAGGCTACGCCATTACATGCTGAGCAACACGACGTATGTTGTGTCTAAGGAGAATCCATTGCGATACATGATGAGTCGTACTTATCATAGTAGCCGCACGGCGAAATGGATCATGTTGTTGACGGAATTTGACATTGAGTTTATTGGGCAAAAATCTATAAAAGGACAAGTCATAGCCGATCAACTAGCAGAGGCTCCTCTTGAAGACGATCAGCCTCTAGTCATAGAACTACCCGATGATGAGGTCTTCCATGTCTCAGAATCGCCAGATTCTCGAAGAGCCCGAGTCTCGAGCCGACATAACCTTATTTTTTGATGGTTCTAAATGCGAGCAAGGTGGTGGCGCAGGAATTGTATTCTTCACACCGCAGGGCGCTCCAATGCCCCAGTCATTTAAATTAAACTTCCAGTGCACCAACAACAATGCAGAATATGAAGCCTTGCTCCTAGGTCTTCAGACAACAATCGCCATGAACATCAAAAGACTGAACATCTTTGGTGATTCGCTGTTAATCGTCAATCAAGTCAAAGGGGTATACCAATGCAAATGCCCAGTTCTAAAGGCCTATAAAGCCCTCGTGGATAAATTCTTGGCAAAACTTGAGTGGTATGACATCGAGGCACTCCCTCGATCATCGAATCATTTTGCGGACACAATGGCCTCCTTAGGGTCACTAATCCCGCAAGACCTTTCCGGTGATATAACAACCATTCAGGTCAAAACCTTATCGCAACCCGCGATGGAGCGCACAAGCTCAGACTTGACGCCAGGAATCCACATGATCCAGATCGAACCATCTTCGGATAAGTTCTTTCGAATCCGAGACTATTTGAAACATGCCAACTGGGGGTCTTTGTTCTCCCCCACTCCCATTAATAGCAACACAACGCTATTCTTACAAGTTCTATCCCAATCAGCATTTGTTAGGGAAGAACTCCAAAAGGGATTGGTTGTTCAAACTGTCGAGGTATCCGATCAACAGGACTGGTATTTACCAATAAGAGACTACCTCAAGTTAGGTAATCTACCCTTTGGATTGACGCACGCCGCAAAACGAACATTCAAACAGAAAGCGGCAAAATATGTCTTGATAGGAGACATTTTGTATCGTCGCACCTACGACGGAATTCTTCTTCGTTGCTTGGACCAACAAGAGTCCACTTGGGCAATCACCCAAGCGCATGACGGTACATGTGGCGGCCACTTCAGTGGTATGGCCATTGCAAAGCGCATTCTTCGCATGGGCTATTATTGGCCATCTTTAGAGCGAGATTGCTGCGCGTATGTCAAGAGGTGCGTAAAATGTCAACATCATGCCAATTTAATGCACGCACCTTCCCAGGCCCTACAGACAGTCCAGCATGCTTGGCCATTTTCATAGTGGGGCCTCGATCTAATCGAAAAGATCTCCCCTGCATCGTCAAGCCGTCACACGTTTATCATAACGGCCACAGAATATTTTACCAAATGGGTGGAAGCAATTCCGTTAACCTCTACGACAGGACCCCGCATTGCGGAGTTCATTTTGCAGTACATCATATGTCGTTTTGGTATTCCATCCAAAATAATCTCGGATAATGGGCCATCATTCAAGAACAAAGACGTGCGTGCTTTAACCACAAAGTACAAAATTCAGCACAGCTTTTCAACACCCTATTATCCGCAAGCAAATGGGCAAGCAGAGGCGTCAAACAAAACGCTAGTCGCCATCCTTAAAAAGACCGTCGCAGACAGTCATAAGGATTGGCACATACAAATCCCACTTGCCCTTTGGGCTTATCGCACTAGTATTCGGACGCCCACTGGGGCAACTCCGTTTTCACTAGTGTATGGCTCAGAGGCAGTAATGCCTCTCGAGTTGGAAATTCCTTCCCTCCGCATATCAATGCAGGAATTCATCGATGATGACACTGCACGGCAGGCCCGGTTAGACCAACTTACGTTGCTTGACGAAAGACGCGTTAATGCTCTCGAGCACTTACGTATCTATCAAGAGCGGCTTAAGAGAGCTTACAACATGAAAGTTCACCTAAGAGACTTTCGGGTTGGTGATTTGGTTCTGAAGGAAAACCAACAAAACTCTAATTTGCCGTCCCATATGAGAGACAAATTCACGGCAAATTGGCTAGGTCCTTATGTCATTGATAGCAAAATAGGACCAGGAACGTACAGGCTAGCTTCTCTTGACGGTATCAAGGAAACAGAACCCTTGAATATCAGTCATTTGCGACCATTTCATATCTAAGAAAGCCATATACCAAAAAAAAAAAAAAAATCAAAAAAACAAACAAACAAAAAGCTCCAAGGATTATCGCAATCTCTTGGTCAACCCAAAAAGCTCCAAGGATTATCGCAATCTCTTGGTCAACCCAAAAAGCTCCAAGGATTATCGCAATCTCTTGGTCAACCAAAAAGCTCCAAGGATTATCGCAATCTCTTGGTCAACCAAAAAGCTCCAAGGATTATCGCAATCTCTTGGTCAACACAAAAAGCTCCAAGGATTATCGCAATCTCTTGGTCAACCCAAAAAGCTCCAAGGATTATCGCAATCTCTTGGTCAAAAAAATCAATAAATTCAACAAAAACAAAACAACAAAAATCATCAAAAACAACAAAGATTTGCATCTCAATTCTAGGCATACTCGAATTCATCAGAATCAACAAAAACACCATGCTACAGTCAGTGGTCTGGGAATGTACCAAGAGTTTCGGTGATTCAGTCATCATTTTCCTCTTTAGCCATGTAGTGTACCAAGTCGAACAGATTTTACGAAGGTAGAGTCATACTTGAAATACACCTTGTTACGTAACATCCCAACACAAATCAAAACACTAAAATTCCCAAAATTGTGTGAACGAAAGATGAAACCTGCAAAATAATCTAGGTCACCACAAGCGAAATGGTTATCTTGCTCATCCCCCTGTGCGAATGACCCCTAGAATGCTGAGAGTTGGCAAAAGGACAAGCTTCCTCCCTACCCAATTCCCTAAGAATCCCTAAAGTTCTCAACAGTTGCAAAACACAAAAATTTGCAAAATGTCAAAACTCCAAATTTGACAAACTATAGTGCACACATCAAAAGGCACAAACAACAGTGATTTTCATCACTCCATATCCCCAATCCCTTGCTCAAAAGAAAAACAAATCAAAATAAACAGTGATCTTATCACTACAAAAGAGCAAGTATCCCAATACAATTGAAGAAAAGAAGGGAGTTGACCTTGAATCCCTGGAACTCTCAGCATTCTGTAGGTCATAAGGCAAGCTTTTGTACCAATTTGGTTGATAGCCTATCGGTAACAGAAGTAAACCTCCCGCATGACGATATATCTGTCACATTAACTTGCGTACAGATCAATGTTTGCATGTGGATGAGCTAGCTTATGGCATCCTGGATTACAACGCAGATTAATCTTAGTACATACAACAAAGGAATTCGTGGAGCTAATTAGGTGATCCTCAGTACGAGTTCGGTTGAAAGCCCATCTGGAACTGGCGGTATCCTAACAAATACCACTAAATGAACTCAATTGCACACACAGGGATGTTAAATAACTCGGTCAAAAACAGGTCCGATTCATACCTTGTTCAAAAGTCTTGTAAGATAAAGTACAGTCATGAATAATGAGTTAAAACTGTCTGAATCTCAGAAAATCTTACATTCATTCCAAAACCATCTGCGCTACTTATCATCCTTATGATACCATCAGAAAATACAAAAACAAAAAAAATCATGTAAATAAAGAGCTTCTTAAACAGCCTACAGTGCAATCAACACAAATATCATTCATCCATTTCAATTTGCATATCACATAGACATCTAAAACATTTGAATTCATCATAACATCTGCATTCATCAAAATGAATAAACATGCATAACAAAAATCACATCATCACATGTACAAAACCAAAAATAAAACCGGTATATATATATATATCGTCAAAAAGATGCCCGCAGGCTACAAAATCGGTCCTCAGACCCCGCAATCATATCCAAAAACCCAACCTAAGGCGTCGACCACCATGATCACGCAGGATCGGTGCGACGGGAACTACCCCCCGTGGTGTGGGTCCGACGGGACCCTGCAGGGCGGCTACTACTAGCCCCCGCATCATGCCTACTACCACCCCCCTCATCTAACCGCCTGGAGCGAGATGATGCTGACTGCTCAGTCAAACTATCCCTCGTCCGTCGAGAAGATCTACTGATCGAAGGCTCAGGGAGCCGCCCGCCAAGGCGGATGACCTCCCTCTCCAAGTCTATCCGGTACAGACACCACTCTGCCTCCCGCCGATGATAGATAGACAATGCATCATCGCGCTGTGCCAAAACTCTATCCCGCTCTGCCAACTGAGCCCGCAGAAGATCCCTCTCCAGATCCCGCATCCGCAGCAACTCTGTAAGTCATGCAACCTCATCGCCTACATCCGACCCCACCTCCTCTGTAACTGTCGGACGCATAGGACTCGCAGGGACAGTAGCCTGCTCAGGCTCCAAATGCTCCTCCACATCCTGCATGTCCGGCTGCTCCGGAACACCCAAGTCCACATCCTCATCTCCCACATCCACCATGTCCGCATCATCCAACGGACCTCCCCAATCAACCCCTGCTGCCTCAGCATCCTCCACTGCCGCCTCCGTGCCTCCCAGTGGCCCCTCTCCTCTCCAACGCCGCAGTACCCACCACGAATCATACTCAGTGGTAGTCCCGATGTCATCCACATCCGAAACCTCAATCACTGCATCAGAATCCTCGCCCAATGGCGCGGTGACCGGTGGCTCCAGATCCCTCTCATCCCCCCACCGCCGATAGACCACGGGCTCACCAGGCAACCCCTGACGCACCCCAAACTGTCGTGTAACCCGGCGGTACGGAAAGAACTCATGCTCCGTCCCGTGCCGCCCAGTCAACCACCGCTCCCTCCGTACCCGTCGGAGCCACTCTCCAGCCTCAACCCAGCCTGGACAGTCCCGATAAGGACGCCAAAACACCTCCCCTGGAGTGAGCCGAGAAAAGGCATCAGTGTAGTGCTCAACGGCACCTGCCCATCGCCGACTCTGCCCCTGCTCCGCAGACCGCCGCCACAAAGCTGCATAGCCAATCTCATCGTCATCCATCACCGCCCGCGTCGTCCACGGTAACCCGGTCGGCCTCTCCACTGCTATGTGCTGCCAACCCCAACACTGAAGAAGATAACTGCAACTCACCCCCTTCCGCTGCCGACAGCGAACGCCGTACAGCTCCCCGTAGAGCTGTGCCAACAATGTCTGTCCCCATCCATAAATCAGCGGTGCCTCTATCGGGCACTCTACCAACTGCCATACCAACTCCAGCAGGTTCCACGGGAACCTCCCGCCTGACGAATCAGGTAGAAGCATGTTAGAAATGAGGCCCATCAAGAATGCGTGCCTCACTCCTAACACCCCCTCTCCCCGCCACCGCCTAACAAAAATCCCGCTAGCCTCGACAATCCACCTCGGCTGTCTCCACTGGGTTCGTTACACCCAGCCCGCTCCGCATGCCCAAAACATCTCGTCGCATAAGTAGTCCGCTGATCACGCGGTGATGTCCTAATAGGCAGTCCATCTATCGGAATCCGAAGCAACCGATAAACGTCCTCCAGTGTCACAGTCATCTCCCCGTCCGGAAGATGGAAAGTGTTGGTCCGCGGATCCCAAACTTTGATCAGGGCCGTCAGATAGGCCTGATCCGGGACCACAGGCTCCAGTCGAGCCACCTGCTTGAGCCCAAGGGCATCAAGCCACTGCCAGTCAACATCAGTCAGCGCCGATCGCGCCTCAGCAAATGCGGCAGGTACACGGTACCGGCTCCTAACCTGCAAAACAATAACACCAAAAAAAATTCAAAAACTAATTTTTCAGATTTAGGGTTCCTAACCTAAACTGAGTAATTACAAAAAAACAACACAAAAATTCAAAAATAAATCTTTCAGATCTAGGGTTTCTAACCTTAACTGATTGAATACAAAGAAATAACTAAGTGTCAAGATCTAAATTTTATTTCAAACAAAGAAATAAACAAAAAAAAAAAAAATTCAAATCAAAACATCAATTACAAGAATAAACTCTAGGGAGCACTTACGGATTTCGCCTCCGCTCCGCCGCTCGAACCAGTTTGCGCACTCATGATGACAAAGGGAATTCCGGCAGCGCTTCGCTTCGCAGAATTACCTCCTCCTCCCAGAGCTACCAAATCGCAAGAAAAAAAAATGACACAAATGAGCCCAAATCCAAGTTTTGGGCCTTAAATAGGCCTACCAACTGGAAATCGTCCTTGGGTGGGACGAGCGCTCTGGTCAGCGCTCGTCCCACCCAGGGACGATTTCTGAAATTGGAAATCGTCCCACCCAGGGACGATTTCCAGCCAGAAAAGTCAAAACAACAAAAAATCAACAAAAATGAACTAAAAACAAAAAATAAATTTGCCTAATAAGAGTGTTGTTGCACTTGACATTCCGGCATACAAAATACGCATTGGCGTTACAAAATGTCAATATCCTACCCCCCAAGAAGGCTAACGTAGCCGGACCGCTCCACGGGCAGACGGATTGCAGACAATTTAATCCCCAAATGGTGTCACAAAAACAACAAAAATAGTACAAAATTCAACAAAAACACAGAGAAACATTGCCAGACATAAGTGCTCATGCACTTAACCTCTAGGCAAAGAAAATAGATGTCGAGGTCCAAATTATCGCTCTCCTACTTCCCTAAGAAGGCTACAATAGCCGGACCGCTCCACGGGAAGTTAGATTTTCGATGATTTCACCTCATTTTGGCATCACCAAAAGGGTTAACACCCACCAAAAACAGGTCCAAATGTTGGAAAAATTGCACACGCTTAACGGTAAACCCTCTAAAGGCACCCTTGCACAAGTCATCTTGGGTCAAGCGACTCGTCGCTTCTCTCACAAAGGTCATTCCCTCATCGATTCGTCGCTTGAGGGGGTAGTCACACTTAGTCACCAACCAACAATCACACACCCAATTAAGGAAAAAGACATGCATTCAAAGAATCATTGACAAAGACAATCACGCTCCTGCTTGGGGCAGTAAACAAGCAACAATCAAATCAATCAAACACTTGGCATTTCGTGAATCATGAACACAAGGTTCCCCCTGAGGATAAAAACGCCCTTCACTTGTTCATGACCGATCAATGTCTAAGTTCAAGTCACACCTCACCAAAACAGGTTAATACTTGAAATCAAATTCCTTAGCTCGTCAAAAGCAAGGATTCAAGAATGCATGCCCTTTCCATACTTGGGGCATCAAAAGTTGGTTAGGTTACCAAGAAACCCTAATCAGTAGTGCTTTGGTTATCTATTTTTGCTCAGCATTGCGTCACCCGCAGCGCTTCCCAAAAAGGGGCATCTCGTAGACACCAAAACAACACCAATCCGATTATGTGACTCGCAAACACTGATCGCTTTGACAAACACAGCCCCCAGGGCAGCCCTCAGAGGTCAAACAGTGGTCTTAACCACTTTCATAGCAATTTTGTGAGGTCAAGAAGCAATTTGGCACACTTAGACACTTTGCCTAGTAATCGTCTCACCCAGGGACGATTTCTGAATTGAAATCGTCTCACCCAGGGACGATTTCCAAGTTTAACGGGCAAAAAGGCAAATGAGGCCAAGTGGCAGCCCAGAACAGTCAGTTGATGACTCCTGCCTTGCACGCGTGTGTAGGTGGACAGAGGGGCCGTTAGAAGATTGTCACAAAAGGCATTTATCAAAGCCCAAGTCAATGGAGGACTCCCCTCCCTCATGGGAAGACAAGACTGCCACATGGCGCCTATGACCAACACATGGCATTTGTGCTTCCCTCCCAAAAGAGACCCCATGGGTCTATAAAAGGTGGGACTTTTCTCACCCAAAACAGACAGGTTGAAGGAGTTTTCAAGCAACGAAGTGCTGCCGAATTGAAGACCCACTTGCATCCCTTTTGGTTCACCTTCCCACATCCACCAATCTCTTTTGCAAGGGAGGTTGTTGGGTGGCCTTTGGAAGCTCGAACCTTACCCAAATCCAACGCATGGACACCAGAACCAACCAATTCGCCGACCCCCCAATCCTAAAAGGTTTTGGGCCCATCCCTGGTGGATTGGCTCCAAAATCGAGGGCCAACGGTGGGAGGCCCACTTGGGCACCCCCGCACCTCCCAAGTCCTATTTTTAGTTTTTGAGCATTTTAGATTATTTTTTAGATTGCATTTTGTGTTATTAGGTTTGATTAATCCATAGCTGCAATTTTGTAACTTTTGGTCAGATTCTAGGATGTTTTGTGTTGCTTTGTCGTTTCGCTAACTTGCAGGTGGCGACTTCAAATTCCCGAAGATAGAGGCCAAATTGGGAGAATCCGACCATCTGGGTCGTCCCAAAATGGCCCCAATTACATAACCCCCTTGTCTGCAGGTGTTTTGCAGGTCTCGAGATCCGACATTGGAGCGTGTCAGTTCGGCTTCCCCAACACAGAAGAAATCGTCCCACCCAGGGACGATTTACAGTCAGAAATCGTCCCACCCAGGGACGATTTCCAGTGGAAAGTAGATTGGCCGACTGTCTCAGTGGCAGTGGCCTTCTGGTAACTTTTCTTACCTTCTGTCAAGTTTTGAAGCAATTTGGATTCACTGTATTCACTGTTTTAGGCAAATATTTACATGCATATTTCGTTAGTTTTAGAGAGCAAACGCTTTTCATTTGCAGCAGGTGCTACTGACGTCTTGGTCGTTTCTTTGTTCGCAGGAGAAGCAGCAGAGGTGAAGAACTCATCGACATCAGCGACGGCATCATCTTGGCCCGCCCATTGCAATCGTGGGCACGCGAAAAGAGGAATCATTCAGTGATTGTAATCAAACTCTATTTGCGCTCCTAGCCCCTGAAAAGGGAGGAGACGTCATTGTAACAGAGATCAAGGGATATTAATGAAAGGGCTGTGTTTTCTCTATTTGATTGTGTCTCTTCCAATGTGTTTCTTTTCCATTTCATGCAATTTACATTTCTAGGACTTAAGCGTACTTAATTTTGAATGCAATCGCACTTGGTGTTTCCTTTGCCCGAAATCTCGTGCTTTCAGTGGCGATCACGGTGGGACCCTGTTCCCTGTTTTTAAGATCATAGAAAAACTAATCAAGTTTTTTTTGTGTTTTGTGTTTTACAGGTACATTTTTCTTGCAGACTGTTAATCGTCTCTGCAAGGGACGATTTCTGTTCTGGAAATCGTCTCACCCTGAGACGATTTTAAAATCGTCTCTGCCAGGGACGATTTATGTTCTGTAAATCGTCTCACCAAGGGACGATTTTCTATCTGCAAATTTTTAGAGCAGAAATTCAGAGGCAACTGGAGCAGGCAGAGAAGAGGTAGGGATTTTATCATCTCTGTTGAAATTTTCTGTTTCTGTTTCTGTTTCTTTGACTGTTTTCATTTTAGCTTGCATTGCTTAGGAAAAGTCATTCATGCATGTTTCATTTTCGCTGGATAAAATGAACCCCACACACATCACGAAACAATATTAAACCAAGGAGCTGGTCGTAAGACCCCAGCCCTTGATCAAGACCATTGGTGGATTTAATCACCACCTTGGCTTGATTTGCATCCATTTCCCGATTGTCAACTGTTGTTAGGCGTAAATCCTGATGAAGACAGACCGAGCGTAGTCGGGGTGATTCCCATGCGCGCGAGGATAAGTTTTCTATGGTAGGTGCCATTAACAGGACAATCCCCCTTCCGTACCGCCTACGTACCACGTACCTTCTGCTCTCACGTACCTATAGTCTCCCTCTCGTAAGGGCGGGTATATAGAGAGGTTGGTATATCGGCCTGGTTGGTATATTGAAGGGGCGACCTTTTGGGAGTTATAAGAGCCTACATGATGCATTTAAACGTTCTACAAAACCTACAAAAACAAAACAAAACACCAAAATGCACTAAACCAGTTTAGGGCACACCAATAATCCTTAAAAGAGATAATCACGGTTTTGTGAATGTGTGTGCTTAATTCTGCTCAGTGTAGACAAAAAAAAAAAAATCATAAAAATGAGATAAAAACTTATTTAGATAGCATAGAAGCACCGCAATGGTGTACACCCGCAGTCAAGCCCAATCAAGGGCAGAAGCTCCGGAAGGTACACAAAAAGCAGGCGCAAGTCGCCTTCACTTCAGTCCTGAGGATTTGGTCATACCGCCTTATAGGTCTAACCTACAAAAGAATCCAATTCAGAATCCTCGGTGGGGTATGCCTATTCAAAGCAGCCCCTTTCGGGAAGATGCCTTACATGTAGACCTTGACATAAATAGAGAATCACCTCTTGAAGTTAGGCATGAGTGGCCACCGCGCGATGAAGCGCTAGACAGGCACACCATCCATTTGGAGGGGCAACGTGGATATGGCATCCCTTCTTTACCTATCATCAGAACAGAGAGACCAAATCCGGAGCGTAGGGCTCCTTACATAGGGCGACCTAACTCCGCCCACCCCATTTACACCTGTGAAAGGGAGTATGAGGAAAGCCATCGCATTCCTCGAGGGCAACAAAACAACTCGGGAACCTTATGCATTTCCGCACCAGCCGGATATCATGATCACCCCTTGAGGCCAGAACCTCGAGCACATACCGCCTACCTCGACAGAGGGAAGCGACCCCTTGAGATTTTAGAGCATCAAAACCGAGGTAAACCCATAGGAGGAACATTTGAACCTTCTGAACAAAATAGGGTAGATCAAATTGACCCAGCTGTCGCCAGATATACCACCCGTCAAGCCCAAATCATGCGGCTTAAACAAAGTCAACAAGAGATAGAGTATCAATACCGCTTGGATAAAGAACGCATGCAACGCGAAGCGGATGAGTTACGCTATGAAATACCTGAGAGGGGGCCAACCCCTCGCATCCAAAGAGCTGAACAGTATGAGAGGCATAATCCGTTGGTGCAGGACAGGTCTCCACGACCTCGTCAAGCTCTGCCTCCAAGACCTCATAGATTCGAGAGGGAGGCAACTCCCCGAAACAATGATGGGTACCTTCAGCAAGAGCTTGATCAGGGTCATAGGTTTCGCCCTGAGACTCCTCAAGAATTTTATGAGGAGTATGAACCAGAAGAGGAATATATTGAAACTCCCCATCAAGGCAGGAAGGATGCCATTCGGCCACCCCTCCATAGGCCTCCAGTTTACCGTAACTTGCAACAAGAGCGAACAAGAGAGGAAGAAATAAAATCTTCCGATGCATACCAAGCGCTATTGGAGCGTTTGGAGTCTGTGGAGACAAAAGCTGCTAGGCATCAAAAACCCACATTACGTCTACTCCGCAATAATCCGGTGCATCCCTCAGTGCCTACACCTCTTTACCCCGAACACTTCAAGTTGCCTCAATTGGCAGTTTTTAAAGGTGAAGAGGACGCACAAGAACACGTTACATGATTTCTAAGCCAATGCTTCGGCATCCAAGATAATGACGCATTATTGCTTAGAACATTCATAACCACATTCGCAGGCCCCGCCTCGGATTGGTTCACACAACTGCCCAAACACAGCATAAGCAACTTAGATCAGCTAGTAGATGCGTTTCTTGAACGTTTCGCCTTCAACACAAGGAAGAAGGCATCACTTAGTGATCTTGCTAGCCTTAAAAAATTTGAGGAGGAAACAATGGCAGCATACGGGAATCGATGGAGAGCTTTGCTTTCTAAGTTACCCTACCGTCCTCCCATGTCGGATCTCACGCAAATGTTCGCAAAAAGTTGCTTAAAATCAATCTCTGGTCTATTGTTACTGCGACAATACGACAACTTAGAAGAAGCTTTGGCGCAAGCCAAAGTCATAGAAGAGATTAAGATAGGCGAAGGCGCAATTGCCAAGCCTAAGAAGAAAGAGTGGAATAAAACCACTAAAACCGGGACAACGCAACCACAACACGCTGCAGTCAACCAAGTTGCGATAAATGTTCCCGCGCCTATGCAAGAAACGCAGCCTCAAAAGGCTAACTACCAGGCAGTGCCTCCTGCTTACGAAAGAGATAACAGAAGACAGGAGCAGTATCAGTAGCGTCGCCCTAGGTGACAATTCACCCCATATGCGGAGTCTAGGGACTCCTTATTTGACCGCTTGTCGCCGGCAAATTTAGTTACTCTACCAGAAATCCAAATTTTTGACCCTAACATTCCCAAGCCTAGGGGGTATAGGGAGGAATTGTATTGCAGATTCCATAGGCGCAGAGGACATGACCTAAATGGGTGCTGGAAATTCAAAGAACTAGTCCAGGATTTGATCGACAATAGAACATTGGTCGTGGACAACCCCATCGCACCAAACAACCAACAAATGGGGGTATTCAAGGACCCCTTGCCTGCCCACGAGGCACAGACAAAACCGCTCCAGATTAACGAGGTGCGACAAGATCTTCCCACGCAAGGATTTGTGGGAATGATTAGCATTGTAACAAGGAATAGAAGATACCCAGTAGTTGCCCCCGAGGTAGCTACGAGGGAAGTTCCGTCGACATCGCAGCCTCAACAACGCCCAACGCAGTTACCTCCGCCTAGACCTGAGGTCACGATACGAACCAAACTCACGCAGAGTTTGCGGACCACGTCGGCTAGGCTGTCCATCTACGAGCTTATTCAACAATCAGCTCCCCATAGAGAAGCTCTTATGGACATTTTAAAAGCCATTGAAGTACAACCCCACGAAGCAAATTCTTTCAACGCCTTCGTGGGACATGTGAAACAATGTACGGAGCCTGTCATCACATTCAGAGAAGATGAGGTCAAAACGATATCAAATGACATGCCGGATCCACCCCTGCACGTTATCGCACGGGTCAACGGGATCCCGTACAAGAGAGTGCTGATAGATACTGGCTCGTCCAGTAACATTATAACCACTACAGCGTTGAAACATTTAAAATTGCCAGCCTCTCACATCACCACTTCCACGTACACACTGCGAGCTTTTAACGATGCAATTTGCTCGACAATCGGCACAGTTGTTCTGCCAGTCCAGGTAGGACAAAAGTCAATACCTACACTGTGCCATGTGTTGGAAGGTGAAATGGCTTATAATATACTGCTAGGGCGGCCTTGGATCAGGGACATGAAGTGTGTCCCCTCGATCGCACACCAGTGCTTGAAGTATGCCTATGAAGGGCAAATACATGTAGTCCCAATGGACTTAGAGCCCTTCAAGTATTGCAATGCGGTACAATTCATACCTCAATCGACCCTCCCATCAACGCATTTGGATTTTCAATTAAATCCATCTAAACAGGGTCCGATACCGCAGGCACCATTGGTGGCCAACAAGGCAAAATCCCAGCCAGGTGAGACTTCATCACCTACTCCTTCATCATCAACGCCACCTATCATGGCCCAACAGAAGGACAAGGGAAAGCAAATCATGGAAGAGGTTAAGCCTCTAGAAGAGGGGTTGCCCACAATTTCAACGATATCAACAGAGGAAGCACCCAACATAACACAAACCAAGACTCCTGAACAACCAAACATGGAATGGACTCAGGAAGGACTACCGTTTCCTCCTACCCAATCATCAACAATCACTGTTGAAATGGCCAGTACAGGCCTGGGGGAATACTTAGTGCAAAATGTTGTGGCAACCCCCACACTGGAGTCAGTACAAGACATGGGAAGACCTCGCCTTCCCATAGGGACAATTGTCCCTCTAGGCTACCCACCCAACCAGACGAATTTTGTGTATGGGGGCCTTGATCATGGTTCTGAACCATGCGAACAAAAGGAAACAGATGAAGAGCCTTTTGTCGAAAACATCAATTATCTGTCGAACCCAAAATTTGCCCTAAAATATCTCGAACAATGCAATTGGCATGGGTATGGGCTAGGCAGATATGAGCAAGGGATGCGGATCCTTTGCCAACCAAGATATCAGATGCCATATGACAAGTCAGGGGTAGGGTTCAACCATCCCCCGCCATTAGACATCTTGGTTGAAAATATGCAAGGCCTAGAAATAGGCAACAAGGGGGATTGGCACAAGACCCGTATGCCAATCCAAACACAGAATACACATTAGGGGATTATCTCCCATGGTCTACAAACACCCCTGGAAATAGCAATAATCCCTCTCCTTTGCTAGAGAGAGGCGAAAGTTCAGAGATAAATACTCAAAGAAAACATCAACGACTGCCAGACATTTTTTTGAAACTGTTCCCCTTAGAGGTTCCAGATGAAATAACACAGTCTCAAAAGAATCAGGTCCCTCCACTAAGAGTGGAACAACCGCAATGGGACCAGATTAATTCACTGGAACAGGAAGAGTCCTCAACATCGCAAGCAACAGATGTTGAAGAGGATGAACAATTTTGGATCTATGAAAGTGATTCAGAAGACGAAACTGAAATGGACTATCTCAGACATGCGCGACGACATCACCGCGCTCTAACTCATGAAGATCTAATGGGACAAATGGGTATACGATTAGGACATGAATGGCACGTAGACCCAGCGAGGTGGGACCAAGTGTTAGGCCTATGGCTCCAAATTCAAGATGAGCATCGTCCACCTCGAGATCCCATCAGGACAGCAGTATCGAGGGAAGACCCCGCCTTCCTTTTCACACATAGAGATGAATTTGCACCTAGAGAGGATCCATTCGTGCCTGTTCCCGTAGAGCCAGATCCAGAGTATAGGGAACATCTAAAAGAATCAAGTCATCACACCCATGGTTCTGGAGACCAAATTCATTCCATCCACATGATCTCCATTGATTTGACCGCACCCATCCGCAATCCGACCGATCCATCACGGTCATTGCATCTAGACATGGATGCCATCGATCGGGATCGCATCAATTCACCATTGTCACCATCAAAGTACTGGCCTTTCGATGAAATGCTTCATTTTACCCCAAGGACAACTCGAGATATTTTTCAAGTCGAAGAGGGACCCGAGGTTCCAAACGCAGATCTTAACTCAGTCGATGATATCCATTTAATCCCAACTCCACATCAGTTGGAGGACGGATCCCACATGTCAGTCGAAGAGACGACTGACGTAGACATCGGCACAGATCCAATGAATCCACGGATTCTCAAGCTGGGGGTAAGCCTTTCCCCCGAAGAGCAAGCCGAATATATTGCCCTTCTCAAAGAGAAGAAGGAGGTTTTTGCATGGTCGTACAAAGATATGCCAGGACTAGACCCGCAGCTAGTCATGCACAATTTAACGCTTGATCCGAAAATCAAGCTTGTAAAGCAAAAACTAAGAAAGATGCACCCAACAGTGGCCTTGATGGTCAAAGACGAATTGCAAAAGCTGTTGGATGCACAATTTGTCATCTACGTGGATTATCCGCCATGGTTGTCCAACATGGTTCCCGTCAAGAAGCCCGACGGGAGGATTCGCATATGCACCGACTTTCGAGACCTAAACAAAGCGAGTCCTAAGGATGATTTCCCCTTGCCAAGCATCGACGCATTGGTAGACGCTACAGCAGGTCACGAAATGCTCTCCCTAATGGACGGTTTCTCAGGATACAATCAAATTCGTATCAATCCTGAAGACCAACTCAAAACGGCATTCACAACGCCTTGGGGGACATTTTGCTATAAGGTCATGCCTTTTGGCCTTAAAAACGTTGGCGCTACATACCAACGTGCTATGACGTATATCTTCCACGATTACATGCACAAAACTTTGGAAGATTACATGGATGATTTGTTAGCCAAGTCTCTCTTGCGCTCAGATCATCTCGGTGACTTAAGCAAGATTCTCGATCGCCTCATAGAGCATAAGGTCAGATTGAATCCCAAGAAGTGCGTGTTCGGCGTCACATCTAGAAAACTCTTGGGTTTTATAGTCTCAAAAAGAGGCATCGAAGTGGACCCAAACAAAGTCAAGGCAATCCTTGAAATGGCTCCCCCAACCACTATCAAGCAGCTCAGAAGTCTGCAAGGAAAGGTCACGTCGATTAAACGCTTCATAGCGCAATTATCTGACAAATGCCGACCAATGAACAAACTATTGCACAAGGGGGTCACATTTCATTGGGATGACGAGTGCCACCCCCTTTGACGAAATCAAACAATACTTGGCTTCGCCCCGTATTGGCACCGCCTAGACCAGGTGTGCCGTTCTACTTATACATCTCAGCTACTGAGGTGGCACTGGGTGCAATGCTAGCCCAGAAGAATGAACTTCACAAAGAACAGGCTACTTACTATCTTAGCCGCACCTTGGTCAGTTACGAACTTAACTATGCATACGTTGAGAAACTCTGCTTGGCAGTGGTGTTTGCTACCAAGAGGCTACGCCACTACATGCTGAGCAACACTACGTATGTTGTGTCTAAGGAGAATCCATTGCGATACATGATGAGTCGTACTTATCATAGTAGTCGCACGGCGAAATGGATCATGTTGTTGACGGAATTTGACATTGAGTTTATTGGGCAAAAATCTATAAAAGGACAAGTCATAGCCGATCAACTAGCAGAGGCTCCTCTTGAAGACGATCAGCCTCTAGTCATAGAACTACCCGATGATGAGGTCTTCCATGTCTCAAAATCGCCAGATTCTGAAGAGCCTGAGTCTCAGGCCGACATAACCTTATTTTTTGATGGTTCTAAATGCGAGCAAGGTGGTGGCGCAGGAATTGTATTCTTCACACCGCGAGGCGCTCCAATGCCCCTGTCATTTAAATTAAATTTCCAATGCACCAACAACAATGCAGAATATGAAGCCTTGCTCCTAGGTCTTCAAACAGCAATCGCCATGAATATCAAAAGACTGAACATCTTTGGCGATTCGCTGTTAATCGTCAATCAAGTCAAAGGGGTATATCAATGCAAATGCCCAGTCTTGAAGGCCTATAAAGCCCTCGTGGATAAATTCCTGGCAAAACTTGAGTGGTATGACATCGAGGCACTCCCTCGATCATCGAATCATTTTGCGGACACAATGGCCTCCTTAGGGTCACTAATCCCGCAAGACCTTTCCGGTGATATAACAACCATTCAGGTCAAAACCTTATCGCAACCCGCGATGGAGCGCGCAAGCTCAGACTTGACGCCAGGAGTCCACATGATCCAGATCGAACCATCTTCGGATAAGTTCTTTCGAATCCGAGACTATTTGAAACATGCCAACCGGGGGTCTTTGTTCTCCCCCACTCCCATTAATAGCAACACAACGCTATTCTTACAAGTTCTATCCCAATCAGCATTTGTTAGGGAAGAACTCCAAAAGGGATTGGCTGTTCAAACTGTCGAGGTATCCGATCAACGGGACTGGTATTTACCCATAAGAGACTACCTCAAGTTAGGTAATCTACCCTTTGGATTGACGCACGCCGCAAAACGAACATTCAAATAGAAAGCGGCTAAGTATGTCTTGATAGGAGACATTTTGTATCGTCGAAGCTATGACGGAATTCTTCTTCGTTGTTTGGACCAGCAAGAGTCCACTTGGGCAATCGCCCAAGCGCATGACGGTACATGTGGTGGCCACTTTAGCGGTATGGCCATCGCAAAGCGCATTCTTCGCATGGGCTATTATTGGCCATCTTTAGAGCGAGATTGTTGCGAGTATGTCAAGAAGTGCGTAAAGTGTCAACATCATGCTAATTTGATGCACGTACCTTCCCAGGCCCTACAGACAGTCCAGTCTGCTTGGCCATTTTTGCAGTGGGGCCTCGATCTAATCGGAAAGATCTCCCCTGCATCGTCAGGCCGTCACACGTTTATCATAATGGCCATAGAATACTTTACCAAATGGGTGGAAGCAATTCCGTTAACCTCTACGACAGGACCCCGCATTACGGAGTTCATTTTGCATTACATCATATGTCATTTTGGTATTCCATCCAAAATAATCTCGGATAATGGGCCATCATTCAAGAACAAAGACGTGCGTGCTTTAACCACAAAGTACAAAATTCAGCACAGCTTTTCAACACCCTATTAGTCGCCATCCTTAAAAAGACCGTCGCAGACAGTCATAAGGATTGGCACATACAAATCCCACTTGCCCTTTGGGCTTATCGCACTAGCATTCGGACGCCCATTGGGGCAACTCCGTTTTCACTAGTGTATGGCTCAGAGGCAGTAATGCCTCTCGAGTTGGAAATTCCTTCCCTGCGCATATCAATGCAAGAGTTCATCGATGATAACATTGCACGGTAGGCCCGATTAGACCAACTTACGTTGCTTGACGAACGACGCGTTAATGCTCTCGAGCACTTACGTATCTATCAAGAGTGGCTTAAGAGAGCTTACAACATGAAAGTTCACCTAAGAGACTTTCGGGTTGGTGATTTGGTTCTGAAGGAAAACCAACAAAACTCTAATTTGCCGTCCCATATGAGAGACAAATTCACGGCAAATTGGTTAGGTCCTTATGTCATTGATAGCAAAATAGGACCAGGAACGTACAGGCTAGCTTCTCTTGATGGTATCAAGGAAACAGAACCCTTGAATATCAGTCATTTGCGACCATTTCATATCTAAGAAAGCCATACACAAAAAAAAAAAAAAATTCAACAAAAACAAACAAACAAAAAACTCCAAGGATTATCGCAATCTCTTGGTCACCCAAAAAGCTCCAAGGATTATCGCAATCTCTTGGTCAACCCAAAAAGCTCCAAGGATTATCGCACCTTGGTCAACCCAAAAATATCCAAGGATTATCGCAATCTCTTGGTCACCCAAAAAGCTCCAAGGATTATCGCAATCTCTTGGTCAACCCAAAAAGCTCCAAGGATTATCGCAATCTCTTGGTCACCATAAAGCTCCAAGGATTATCGCAATCTCTATGGTCACCCAAAAAGCACCAAGGATTATTGCAATCTCTCAACAAAAAAAGCTCCAAGGATTATGCACAATCTCTTGGTCAACCCAAAAATCAGTCCAAGGATTATCGCAATCTCTTGGTCAAACAAATCAATAAATTCAACAAGAACAAAACAACAAAAATCATCAAAAGCAACATTTTGATGATTTCACCTCATTATGGCATCACCAAAAGCATTAACACCCACCAAAAATAGGTCCAAATGTTGGAAAAATTGCACACGCCTAATGGTAAACCCTCTAAAGGCACCCTTGCACAAGTCATCTTGGGTCAAGCGACTCGTCGCTTCTCTCACGAAGGTCATTCCCTCATCGATTCGTCGCTTGAGGGGGTAGTCACACTTAGTCACCAACCAACAATCACACACCCAATTAAGGAAAACGACATGCATTCAAAGAATCATTGACAAAGACAATCACGCTCCTTCTTGGGGCAGTAAACAAGCAACAATCAAATCAATCGAACACTTGGCATTTCGTGAATCATGAACACAAGGTTCCCCCTGAGGATAAAAACGCCCTTCACTTGTTCATGACTGATCAATGTCTAAATTCAAGTCACACCTCACCAAAATAGGTTAATACTTGAAATCAAATTCCTTAGCTCATCAAAAGCAAGGATTCAAGAATGCATGCCCTTTCCATACTTGGGGCATCAAAAGTTGGTTAGGTTACCAAGAAACCCTAATAAGTAGTGCTTTGGTTATCTATTTTTGCTTAGCACTGCGTCATCCACAGCGCTTCCCAAAAAGGGGCATCTGTAGACACCAAAACAACACCAATCCGATTATGTGACTGCAAACACTGATCGCTTTGACAAACACAGCCCCCAGGGCAGCCCTCAGAGGTCAAACAGTGGTCTTAACCACTTTCATAGCAATTTTGTGAGGTCAAGAAGCAATTTGGCACACTTAGACACTTTGCCTAGTAATCGTCTCACCCAGGGACGATTGCTGAATTGAAATCGTCTCACCCAGGGACGATTTCTGAAATCATCCCTGGGTGGGACGATTTCCAAGTTTAATGGGCAAAAAGGCAAATGGTGCCAAGTGGCAGCCCAGAACAGTCAGTTAATGACTCCTTCCTTGCACGCGTGTGTAGGTGGACAGAGGGGCCATTAGAAGACTGTCACAAAAAGCATTTATCAAAGCCCAAGTCAATGGAGGACTCCCCTCCCTCATGGGAAGACAAGACTGCCACATGGCGCCTATGACCAACACATGGCATTTGTGCTTCCCTCCCAAAAGAGACCCCATGGGTCTATAAAAGGTGGGACTTTTCTCACCCAAAAGAGACAGGTTGAAGGAGTTTTCAAGCAACGAAGTTCTGCCGAGTTGAAGACCCACTTGCATCCCTCTTGGTTCACCTTCCCACATCCACCAATCTCTTTTGCAAGGGAGGTTGTTGGGTGGCCTTTGGAAGCTCGAACCTTACCCAAATCCAACACATGGACACCTGAACCAACCAATTCGCCGACCCCCAAATCCTAAGAGGTTTTGGTCCCATCCCTAGTGGATTGGCTCCAAAATCAAGTGCCGACGGTGGGAGGCCCACTTGGGCACCCCCGCACCTCCCAAGTCCTATTTTAAGTTTTTGAGCATTTTAGATTACTTTTCAGATTGCATTTTGTGTTATTAGGTTTGATTAACCCATAGCTGCAATTTTGTAACTTTTGGTCAGATTCTAGTATGTTTTGTGTCGCTTTGTTGTTTCACTGACTTGCAGGTGTCAAGGTCAAATTCCCGAGGGTGGAGGCCAAATTGGGAGAATCCGACCATCTGGGTCGTCCCAAAATGGCCCCAATTACATAACCCCCTTGTCTGCGGGTGTTTTGGAGTACCTCGAGATCCGACATTGGAGCGTGTCAGTTCGGCTTCCCCAACACGGAAGAAATCGTCCCACCCGGGGACGATTTACGATCGAAATCGTCCCACCCGGGGACGATTTCCGATTGAAAGTAGATTGGCCGACTGTCTCGGTGGCAATGGCCTTCGGTAACATTTTCTTACCTTCTGTCAAGTTTTGGAGCAGTTTGGAATCATTTTGTTCATCTGTTTTAGATAAATGTTTGCATGCATAGTTCGTTAGATTTTAGAGAACAAACACCTTTCATTTGCAGCGAGTGCTACCGACATCTTGGTCGTTTCTTTGTTCGCAGGAGAAGCAAGCAGAGGTGAAGAACTCATCGACATCGGCGACGACATCATCTTGGCCCCCCATTGCAATCGTGGGCACGCGGAAAGAGGAATCATTCGGTGATTGTAATCAAACTCTATTTGCGCTCCTAGCCCCCGAAAAGGGAGGAGACGTCATTGTAACTAGAGATCAAGGGATATTAATGAAAGGGCTGTGTTTTCTCTATTTGCTTGTGTCTCTTCCAATGTGTTTCTTTTCCATTTCATGCAATTTACATTTCTAGGACTTAAGCGTACTTGATTTTGAATGCAATCGCACTTAGTGTTTCCTTTGCCCGAAATCTCGTGCTTTCAATATGTAGAGGTTTTCCTTTAGCATGTGGGGTCTTCCTAGAGAGTAGCGAGCTTCTCTATTGTATCTTGTGATCTCCATTTGTATATTGCAACAAATTGTTTTCCACTTTATTTTTCTTTTGGAAATTTTGGTTGTGATCTCCCTTTGGGTATTGCAAAAATTTATTTTCCTACATTTTTTTTTTCTTTTGGGAAGTTTGGTACTAGTTTTATATCTGAATATTCTTTTGCTTAAAGACTATTTTCTATAAGAATGATGCATTATCTCTTGCTCTTTCTCAATCCCATATGTATTAGGTTTGAAGATCTTTTAAAACCCCTTCTCTTACCTAATATATATACTACTTTAAACATTATATATATATATATATATCTTAAATTTAATTTTTAAATTTATTATAAATATAAGACTATTAAAAATATCTAAAAAAATTAAAATAATAATAATAAATTAGCCAATTAAAATATAAAAAAAGTAAAACTTTAAATTTCAATATTATACTAATAAATTGTAGTATTTATTAGTTGAATTGAATGATAATAATGGTAGAGGATTATGCCCATAATTTTTATTCACATGATTAGAATTTCATTCCATTTAAATACCTATGTGTCTACATCCTATTTAAAAATAATATTTATTATCTTAAATTTAAGTTTTAAATTTAACCGTATTTCACATGATTGGAATTTGATTCCATGTTAATATCTATGTGTCTACATACTATTTAAAAATAATATTTATTATCTTACATTTAAGTTTTAAATTTAATATTGTGATATAAGATGATTAAAATATTAAAAAAAAAAATTAAAATAGTAATAATAGACTATACAATTAAAATACTGAAATTTAAATCTTAATATTTTTTTATTTGGTTAGTGTACACTGAGCAGTCTCCTCCCAACCATGATTCCTCGTAAAACCAAGAGCTATTCTTATCAATAGGAAATTTAATGGTTCTACATACTATTTCAAAATAATATTTATTATCTTACATTTAAGTTTTAAATTTAATATTGTAATATAAGATTATTAAAATATTAAAAAAATAAAATAGTTATAATAAAGTACAAGTAAAATATTGAAATTAAAATCTCAATATTTTTATTTGACTAATTTACTCTGACCATTATCCTCCCAAACATGATCTCTCTTAAAGCCGAGAGCTATGCTTATCAATAGAAAATTTAACACAACCACCACACATCGAATCCCTCACACACTCATCTACGTTGTGGTTTAAACCTTGGACCTCCTGAAGAAGAGCCAAATTCTAAATAGTAGCGTTGTCTCCCTTTGGACAAAATATTTGGTAGTTTAGAAGCCCTAAAAACCTAGCTTTATGGCCAACCGTAGTTGTCCCACTCAGGTATACTACACGGTATCAATCACAAAAAAGGGGGTTGAATTATTAATAAATTTATATATTTGAGCAAAGGAAAAATGGAGCCAACACACAGGTAATTTGTCAGGTGAAAGCAGTGGGAATGTTTTATAACACATGGCATCAATCACAAGGAAGTTGAATAATTAATATAGCCCAACGCTTTGAGCGTAGAGAAAATAGAACCATCACACAGGACATTTGCCATCTATGGTTGCTTATCCTAAGTAGGCCCAGAGCATTTTCAAACTACTCTACCCATAAGGATATCTCAAATTTCAATATTATACTAATAAGTAGAAAACATAAAAATATAAAATTAGAAAAAACTAGATTATAATCTAAAATTTAAATTAAAATTCTAATGTTAAATTAGGATTAAAGTATTATATTATCTTAATAATTATAATCATTACACTTTATATTGAACCAAATATGATCTATAGATGCTATGGATTAGAGTGGCACATTTGACTAGTCTTTATGAAAGGGGTGCAAACCCTAGGTGCAGTCAAACATTATAAGAATCAAAGTTTGGATGATAGAATATCTCTTCAAGTGATCATATTGTTAACAACCATAACATTTCAAAAAAGTTTTCATATTAAATATTTTGGTTCCATTCCCCTTTGCTTGGAAAGATAATAATGAATTAAAAAGATAATAATGAATTAAAATCAAGAAAATGAAACATCTATGCAACTATCTTAATTTTATTGTTTGTAGAACGAAGCAACCGCAAAACTTTACCACCTTTCTAACGATGACCATATCAATTTTATACTCTTCCCTTTTAACTCCGACCTCCAAACCTGAGATGCGGAAACCTAAAGTACTTTGCGGGAATGTGTCTTTAATCAACTAATCTAACAGTTAGATAAGTAAGGTAGTAGTTTACTCCTAGGTTATTTGCTTATCCGCGGAAGCGTTCCTCCATTGTTCTCCTTCAATTCATTAAATAAAAATAACCCCAAGGTAACCCAATTCTAGCAGCGTACCTTCTTTTCATACGGCTATAGGAGGGTGTTTTTCACACGGTTATTGGAGACGATTATGGAATCATGCTTTTCAAACGGTTATTGGAGACGATTATGGAAGCTTGCTTTTCAAACGGCTATTGGAGACGGTTATGGAAGGGTGCTTTTCAAACGGTTATTAAAAACTGTTACGGAAGCTCTCCTATTGCAACATTCTTTCTTTTCAAATAGTTATGGAAGTATAAAATTGTCAGTAAATTTAATAAAATCATATGTAACATAGTTTTTATATTTAGTTTTCTAGGGGTTTGCTTGGTGTCATCCACATTTCTAGGGGTTTGCTTGGTGTCATCCACAACAGAAGGGTATGGCTACGTAGGGCTTCAGTGAATGGAACACCTTGGCTTGGTCATTTCTCCTGAGTTTAAACCTTTCGCCCACCGGATAATATAGGAGCAGCGTCTCAGAAAGTGCCTTCTTCATCGAGCCCACCAGCTCTCCGTATGTTTTACGGGTGAAACATTTATATACGAAGAAGTGGCTAGGGCTTATGGGCGGAACAAGTTAGATCAATGTTGGAACCTTTTAGACAGCATTGTGGAGATGGAACAAGTGACTGCACTATTGAAGTAGATAGTATGTCCACCTTAAATTCTGTAATGGACGCTACGGCAATTGCCATGTTCAATTAAAACCGTAGATGCAGCTGGTTAAAAACTCAAACACAAAAGAAATAATAGCTTGGATGGAAGTAGGAAGTAGCCTTGTATAGCCTATATATACTGAAATTTATAAGGAAAGGATTATAAGACCGGCATTTGCAGGTGTGCGACAAAAGAAATCTAGTAGCGGAGACGGTCAAACCAAAATTATAACGATTTCCTAGGAATCCCAGTCATATGTATTTTGGGTCGAGTCTAATAACGTGGAAATCCGAAGCACTTTCCATGAGGTTTTTTTGACCGCTTATTTAACTGGTTTGCAACATCTACGACTTAAAAGCGCGCACGACTCAAATCCCTAGTCATATGTATTTTTATGGGAAATGGTACAAGGCTTCTTAACACTCTTAGTAAGATTCAACGGTTCCACACTATACTCTTACATGCCAATTTTCACTCTTACATGCCAATTTTTTTATAGTTCCATGAGAATCCCAAACATGACTATGCTAATATCTCCTTTGTTATAGTAAAGAGTTATTATTGGGTCATCAAGGTCTTAAGATATAAAATAATGTAGATTATATTAAAATTTAAATTTTTGGATACTAAATTTTAGGGATAGTAAATAGAATCTTATATGATTAAATTAATATAAAAATAAAAAATATTTTTTTTTAAATTGTATTTAAAAAATGATATTGTAATTTAGTTTTATGTGATAATTTTTTTTTAATGAGTTTACACATGTTTTTATGAGAGATTTGTGTTCTCTCATATTGAGTGGGGTTTGAACCTTGAACCTCTCACAGAGAGGCCAAAGCTCGATAACTTGTTTTTAGATGCATAGATTCATTTAATATTTATTTTAAAAATTAATAAACGGAGTAGTGGTATAAGAAGAGTCAGGATAATAAAAATATGCACGATATTCATGGAGCATATAATGTATTAGTTTCATGGGCCTAAAAATAACCCTAAAAACTATTAGGGAGAATTAAAAGTTTTCCTCAACAAACTATGTCTAATGACCTGCCTCCTCCCTCTTGGAGATCCTCAGCTTTTGGTTCCCTTCCTTTATGGATTGGGTTAAAATCAACTTCAATGATACTTCTAATGGGAACCTAAGTCTTGTGTGGTAGGTGGTGTACTTAGAAATGATAAAGGAGATCTACTAGGTACCTTTACCAAAAAAATTCAATCTAGGCCACCCATTATGTGAAAGCTAGAGCACTCCTTCAAGACCTCTTATTGGTGGAATCCTTGGGTTTTAATAAAGTTATAGTGGAAGGGGAATCGTTAAATATTTTTAATCTAGTCAAGAAGTCTTACACCCCGCACTGGAAGATAGCAAATATCAAGGCAGAAGAACTCAAAATATTTCCTTCAAGATCGAAGGCTCAAATTCAACATATTTTTTGTGAAGGAAACAAAGCGGTAAACTTGATGGTGAATATTGGGCTATTACAACAAGACATCTTTGTTTGGATGATAAACTTTCCTCACAGTCTTCAAAATTTAATTGTGGACGATGATGGTTAGTTGTGGGTTTTGGTTATGGAAGTTTAGAAGGCTAGGGGGGATATTTTCTATGCTTTTTGGAGCCTCTTATTTTTTGATGTTTTCCTCCTAGCAGGGATTTGGTGCCATCTATATATACTTTGTGTACAATGGGTGCTAGTTGATTGGCAAACTTGTCTTCTCAAGGTATCATGTTTTTTTTTGTGGTATATGTAGAGGTTTTCCTTTAGTGTGTGGGGTCTTCCTAGAGGGTAGTGAGCTTATCTATTGTATCTTGTGATCTCCCTTTGGATATTGCAACAATTGTTTTTCCACTTTGTTTTTATTTTGGGAATTTTAGTTGTGATCTCCTTTTGGGTATTGCAACAATTTTTTTTTCCTACTTTGTTTTTCTTTTGGGAAGTTTGGTACTAGTTTTATATCTAAATATTATTTTTCTTAAAGACTATTTTCTATAAGAATGATGCATTATCTCTTGCTCTTTCTCAATCTCATATGTATTAGGTTTGAAGATCTTTTAAAACCCCTTCTCTTACCTAATATATATACTACTTTAAACATTATGTATCTTAAATTTAATTTTTAATTTTAATATATATAATTTAGCCAATTAAAATATATAAAAAAGTAAAACTTTAAATTTCAATCTTATACTAATGAATTGTAGTATTTATTAGTTGAATTTAATCATAATAATGGTAGAGGATTATGTCCCTAGTTGTATTTCACATGATTAGAATTTCATTCCATGTTAATACCAATGTGTCTACATACTATTTAAAAATAATATTTATTATCTTAAATTTAAGTATTATCTTAAATTTAAGTTTTAAATTTAACCGTATTTCATATTATTAGAATTTTGTTCCACGTTAACATCTATGTGTTTACATACTATTTTAAAATAATATTTATTATGTTAAATTTAAGTTTTAAATTTTGTAGACACCAAAACAGCACCAATCCGATTATGTGACTGCAAACACTGATCGCTTTGACACACACAGCCCCAGGACAACCCTCAGAGGTTAAACAGTGGTCCTAACCACTTTTGTAGCAATTTTGGAAGGTCGAAAGACAATTTGGCACATTCAGGCACTTTGCTCGGTATCCGTCCCACCCAGGGACGAATTCAAATTGGGATCCGTCTCACCCAGGGACGAATTCTGAATTCGTCCTGGGTCGGGACGAATTCCAGGTTCAACGGGCAAAAAGAAAAATGGCGCCAAGTGGCAGTCGAGGACAGTCAATTAATGCCTCCTGCCTTGCATGCGCGTGTAGGTGGGCAGATTGGGCGTTAGAGGACTGTCACAAGGGCAGTCATGGAAGCCCAAGTCATGGAGGACTTTCCTCCCTCTTGGGAAGGCATGGCCGCCACATGGCACTTATGCATGCCCCTCCAAAGAGACCCCCTGGGTCTATAAAATGGTGGACTTTCCCACCCAAAAGAAGACAAGTTGGAGGCATTTTCAAGCAACGAAGTGCTGCCAAATTGAATACCACATTTTACCCTTTTGATTCACCTCTTCCACATCCTTGATCTCTTTCGCAAGAGAGGTTATTGGGTGGCTATTGGAAGTGTGAATCCGGACCCAAAACCCGACATTTGACCACATTGATCTACCAATTCACCGACAACCCATTACAAGAGATTTTGGGCCCATCCCAAGTGGATTGGTGCCAAAATCAAGTTCTAACGGTGGGCGGCCCGCCCGGGTGCCCCGCATTTCTTAGTTTCATTTTAATTTGTTCTTTTGTCACTTGTTTATATTCCATTCCATTTTATGTTGTTTAGATAGTTTATAATTTCGATTTCATAAGGTTTTGATCAAATCTTATCATGTTTTGTCGCTTTTGTTGTCCTCACTAACTTGCGGGTAACGACGTCAAATTCCCGTTGATGGAGGTCAAATTGGGGAAATCCGACCATCTGGGTCGTCCCAAAATGCCCCCAATTAGCTAACCCCTATGTTTGTAGGTCTTTTGGAGATCTCGAGACGCGACATTTGGGCAGGATTACTTCGGCATTTTGTCGCAAGCGAATTCGTCCTACCCAGGGACGAATTACAGTTGAATCCGTCCCGCCCAGGGATGAATTCGAATCGACAGCCAATTTCTCGACTGTTTTGATGGCAATGGCCCTCTGGTAATGTTCTCTGTTTCCTTTCAAATTTGCAGGTTATTTGGAATCATTTTATTCATCGTTGTAATCAATCTTATGCATGCATCCTCCATTGGTTTTTAAGATCAAACGCTTCATCTTTTGTCACAGGTGCTACTAACGACTTGTTGTTTCTTTGAACGTAGGAGGAGCAGCAAGGATCAAGGATTCATCAACACCAGCGGCGACAACACTTTGGCCCGCCCATTTCAAATGTGGGCACGCGGAAGGAGGAACACTAAGTCATGATTGTAACCAAAACTCTTTTAACGCTCCTAGCCCCTGAAAAGGGAGGAGGCGTCTTTGTAACCGATATTAAGAGAGTATAAATAAAAAGGGCTGTGCTTTTGTACCTTCTTTTCTCTCCGTCTCAATTCGTCTCTTTCATTTCATGCATTTCATGTTTTAGGACTTAAGCGTTCGTTTGATTTTGAATGCATCGCATTAGTATTTCTTTCTGTTTTCGAAATCTCGTGCTTTCAGTGGCGATCACGGTGGGACTCTGTCCCCTGGTTTTTAAGATCAAGAAACTGATCAAAAATTTGTGTTTTGTGCTTACAGGTACCATTGTTCGAGCTCTGATTGTTATTCGTCTTTGCCTATGGCGAATACCTTACTGTAATTCGTCTGACCCTGAGACGAATTCTAATTCGTCTCAGACAGGGACGAATTCTGTTTTGTAATTCATCTCACACAGGGACGAATTTTTGTCTATACATTTTTAGGGCCGAGGATCAGAAACAGCAAGTTTAGGCAGAGAAAAGGTAAGGGTCCTAAACTGTTCCTGTCATTTTTTGCTTTTTTTTTTTTGTTTTCTGTCAATTTTGCCTTCTTAAGGAAAGTAGTTGCTTCTGCCTGTTTCATTTTTTAATAAAAAGAACCACACACACATCACGTGGCATTTTTAAACCAAGGAGCTGGTCGTAAGACCCCAGCCCTTGATCAAGACCAACGGTGGGTTCATCACCACCTTGGCTTGATTTTTGCATCCATTTACCCCGATTGTCACTGTTGTTAGGCGTAAATCCTGACGAAAGCTGACCGAGTGTCATTGGGGTGATTCCCAGCATGCGAGGATAAGTCTTCTATGGTAGGTGTCATTAACAGGACAATCCCCCTTCCGTACCGCCTACGTACCACGTACCATCTGCTCTCACGTACCTATAGTTTCCCTCTCGTAAGGGCGGGTATATAGAGAGGTTGGTATATCGGTCGGGCAATGGTATATTGAAGGGGCGACCATTTATGGGAGTCATATGAGCCTTCATTACGCATTTAAACGTTCTTCAAAACTTTCAAAAACAAAACAAAATCATCAAAATGCACTAAAACCAGTTTAGGACACACCATTAATCTTTAAAAGAGATAATCACCGTTTGTGTATGTGTGTGTTCATTTCTGCTTAGTGTAACAAAAAAAATCAAAAATAAAAAAATCATAAAAGAGATAAAATTTGCTTAGCTTGTAGAAGAGCACCACAATGGTGTGCACCCGTAGCCAAGCCCAATCAAGGGCAGAAGCTACGAAAAGTGTACAAGGAGCGGGCACAAGTCGCCTTCGCTTTAGCCCTGAGGACTTGGCCATACCGCCTTGGCGGTCTGGACCACAAGAGAGTCCACATCATTCCATGTCAAGGTGGAATTATAGGGACACCCCTCTGGGGGACACGCCCATTCAGCACAGCCCCTTTCGGGAAGAAGCTTTACATGTGGCACTCAACGTAAATAGAAGACCGCCTTTAGAGGCTAGATATGAGTGGCCACCACGCAACGAAGCGCTAGAGAGGCACGGTGCCCATGAGGAGAGACAACGTGACTATGGCATCTCTCCTTTGCCTCCCATCATTGTTAGAACTGAAAGACAAAACCCAGAGCGCAGGGCTCTCCACACAGGGCGAGCTAACTCCGCCCGCCCCTTTCACACCCATGAAAGGGAGTACGAGGAAGACCATCAAATTCCTCGAGAGCAATATACGAGCATGGGAGCCTTGCGCTTCCGCACCTGCTAGATACCATGGTCACACATTGAGGCCGAGCCTCAGGTAAATGCCGCCAACCTCGATAGAGGGAAGCGACCCATTGAAATCTCGGATCATCAAGACCGAGGCAAATACATAGGAGAAACATTCAAGCCTCCTAAGCCCAAGATGGCGGACCAAATTGACCTGGCAATCGCCAGACATGCCACCCGCCAAGCCCAAATCACGCGGCTTGAGCAAGATCATCAGTAGTTAGAGCGCTTATACCGCCTTAACAAAGAGCGCATTCAACGCGAAGCGGACGAGCTACTTTATAAACTACCTGAGAGGGTGCCAACCCCTCGCACCCAAAAAGTAGAACAATATGAGAGGCATAATCCCTTGGTGCAGGATAGGTCTCCGCGACCTCGTCAAGCTTTGCCTCCGAGACCCCATAGACCTGAGAGGGAGGCCACTCCCCGAAACAATGATGGGTACCCTCCGTGGAGACCCACTCAGGGTCATAGGTCTCACCCAGAGACTCCTCAGGAAGTTTATGAGGAGTATGAACCAGAAGTAGAGCGGGCTAAAATGCCCTATCAAGGCGGAGGGGGTGCTATCCGGCCACCCCTCCATAGGCCTCCAGTCTCCCATAACTCACAATGGGAGCAAACAAAAGAGGAAGAGATTAAATCTTTCGATGCATACAAAGCGCTATTAGAGCGTTTGGAGTCTATGGAGACCAAAGCTTCTGGGCCCCAAAAGCCCACGTTACGTCAACTCCATAGTCATCCGGTGCATCCGTCAGTGCCCACACCTTCTTACCCCAAACATTTCAAGTTGCCTCAATTGGCAATCTTTAAGGGTGAAGAGGATGCTCAAGAGCATGTGACAAGATTCCTGAGCCAATGCTTTGGCATTCAGGATAATGATGCATTGTTGCTAAGGACATTCATAACCACATTCGCAGGCCCTACCTCGGATTGGTTCACCCAGTTGTCGAAGCACAACATAAATAACTTGGATCAATTAGTGGATGCGTTCCTTGAACGCTTCGCCTTCAACACCAAGAAGAAGGCATCACTGAGTGACCTGGCCAGCCTCAGGCAATATGAGGAAGAGACAATGGCGGCTTACGGGAATCGATGGAGGGCTCTGCTTTCTAAGCTACCCTACCTTCCCCCTATGTCCGACCTCACACAAATGTTTTCATGAAGTTGTCTGAGATCAATCTCTGGGCTATTGCAGCTGCAGCAATATGCCACCTTAGAAGAAGCTCTGGCGCAAGCCAGAGTTATCGAAGAGATCAAAATACAGGATGGCAAAATTGCCAAACCTAAAAAGAAAGAGTGGAACAAAAATACAAAGACAGGGACTACGCAACCAAAACCCGCTGCGGTTAATCAAGTTGCGATAAATGTTCCTAAGCCTGCACAAGAAATACAACCTCAAAAGGCTAATTATCAGGCAGTGCCTCCTAATAATTATGAAAGAGAAAATAAAAAATAGGAGCAAAATCAGCAGCATCGCCCTAAGCGACAATACACCCCTTATACGGAGTCTAGGGACTCCCTATTTGACCGCTTGTCAGTGGCAAATTTAATCACCCTTCCAGAGATCCAAACCATAGATCCTAACGCTCCCAAGCCTAAGGGATACAGAGAGGATTTATATTGTAGGTTCCACAGGCGAAGGGGACATGACTTGAACGCATGCTGGAAATTCAAGGGATTGATACAAGACTTGATTGATAATAAAACATTGGCGGTGGACAACCCCATAGCGCCAAATAACCAGCAGATGGGGGTCTTCAAGGATCCCTTGCCTGCCCATGAGGCACAAGCAAAACCCCTTCAGGTCAATGAGGTGCGATAGAATCTCCCCATGCAAGGGTATGTGGGAATGATCAGCATAGTGACCAGGAACAAGAAATACCCAGGAGTTGCCCCCGAGGCAGCCACAAGAGAAGTTCCAACAACGTCGCAACCTCAACAACACCCTGTGCAGTTGCCTCCGCCTAGACCCGAGGTCACGATACGGACCAAACTCACGTAGAGTTTGCGGACCACGTCGGCTAGGCTCTCCATATATGAGCTTATACAGCAATCAACGCCCCATCGGGAGGCTCTCATGGAGATTTTGAAAGCCATCGAGTTGCAGCCCCATGAAGCGAATTCCTTCAATAACTTCGTGGGACATGTAAAATGATGTACGAAGCCAGTCATCACCTTTCGAGAAGATGAAGTTAAATCAGTATCTGATGACATGGCAGATCCACCCCTGCACGTTATCGCACGGGTCAACGGGATCCCGTATAAGAGGGTGTTGGTAGACACTGGCTCGTCTAGTAACATCATTACTACAGCAACATTGAAACATCTGAAGCTGCCAGCCTCTCACATCACCGCTTCCACTTACACACTACGAGCATTCAATGATGCGATATGCTCGATAGTTGGCACAATTGTTCTACCCGTTCAGGTAGGACAAAAGATGATACCTACATTGTGCCATATTTTGGAAGGCGAGATGGCATACAACATATTGCTAGGGCAGCCATGGATCAGGGACATGAAGTGTGTCCCTTCGATAGCTCACCAGTGTTTGAAGTATGCATTTGAAGGAGAAGTACATGTAGTCCCGGTGGACTTAGAACCCTTCAAATATTGCAATGCGGTGCAGTTGATGCCGCAATCGACCCTCCCATCGACGCACTTGGATTTCTAGTTAAATCCATCTAGACAGGGTCCGATGCCACGGGCACCACTGGTGACTAATCCATCAAAACCCCAGCCAGGTGCATCTTCATCGTCCGCTCCTTCACTACCAATGCCACCTGTCATGGCTAAATAGAAGGACAAAGGGAAACAAATCCTGGAAGAGGCTCAACCCCTAGAGGAGGTGCTGCCAACAATATCAACCATCTCAATAGAAGAGATACCTAGCACAATGGAAGCTGAGGCTCCTAGTCCACCCAACATGGAATGGACTCCGGAAGGGCTTCCGTTCCCTCCCTCTCAATCGCCAACAATTACTATTGAAATGGCCAGTACGGGCCTGGGGGAGTATCTAGTGCAGAATGTTGTAGCAACGCCCATGCTAGAGTCAGTGCAAGACATGGGGAGACCTCGCCTCCCCATCGGGACAGTTGTTCCTTTAGGCTACCCACCGAACCAGACCAATTTTGTGTATGGGGGCCTTGACCATGGTGCTGAACCATGCATGCAAAAGGACGAGGACGAAGAGCCTTTTGCAGAAAATGTCAACTATCTGTCTAACCCGGACTTTGCTCTGAGATATCTTGGCCAATGCAATTGGCATGGATACGGGCTAGGCAGGTATGAGCAAGGAGTGCGTGTCCTTTGCCAGCCAAGATACCAAATGCCTTATGACAAGTCGGGAGTAGGGTTCAACCACCCCCTGCCCTTAGACATCTTGGTGGAAAACATGCAAGGCCTAGGAATAGGCAACAAGGGTGGATTGGCATCAGATCCTTATGCCAACCCAAACACAACATATACATTGGGAGATTACCTCCCATGGTCAACAACCACCCTTGGTAACATCAATAACCCTTCTCCTTTGCTAGAGAGAGGTGAAAGTTTGGGAACTCACTTTCAAGGAGAGCATAAATAGTGTCCAGAAGGATCTTTGGAGGATGAATCAGAACATGAACCAGTGTCATATGTTCCCTTCGAATCCAATAGTGATCACTCACGAGAGATTCCCATGAATAACTGGCAAGAGATCTTTTTGAAACTATTCCCTTTAGAGGTTCCAATTGAGCCAGTGTTGTGTCAAGAGAATCAGGTCCCCCCACCAAGTGTGGAACAACCACAATGGGACCAGATTAATTTGCTAGAACAAGGTGAGCCCTTAATGTCGCAAGCAGTTGTTGAAGAAAATGAACATTTTTGGATCTCCGACAGTGATTCGAAAGATGAGACTGAGATGGCCTATCTCAACCACATGCGACAAATGCAACAAAGGCAACAAATGCAACAACGGCGTCCCTTGGGGATTAATGACTTATTTGCATAGATGGGCATACTGCCAGGGCATGAGTGGTACGTAGACCCAGCAAGGTGGGACCAAGTGTTGGATCCATGGCTCCAAGTTTACGACGAGCACCGTCCACCCCGAGACCCTATAATGACATCAGTGTCGAGGGAAGACCCTGTCTTCCTATCAGCACATAGGGCCGATCCATTCATGCCTGTCCCTCTAGAGCCAGATCCAGAACATAGGGAACATCCAGAATGTTTGAGTCATCACACCCACGGTAATGGAGACCAAATTCATTTCATCCACATGATCTCCATTGATTTGACCGCACCCATCCGCAATCCGGCCGATCCAGCATGGTCATTGCATCTAGACATAGATGCCATCGACTGGGATCACGTCAATTCACCTCCATCCCCATCAGAGTACTGGCCTTTCGGTAAAATGCCTCATTTTACCCCAGGGACAACTCAGGATATCTTTCAGGCTGAAGAGGAACCCGAGGTTCCCAACGCAGATTTAAACTCAGCTAATGATATCCATTTGATCCCGACTCCACATCAGTTGGAGGATGGATCCCACATGTCGATCGAGGAGACGAGCGACGTAGACATCGGCTTAGATCCAATGAATCCATAGATTATCAAGCTGGGGGTAAGCTTATCCCCTGAAGAGCAAGCCGACTACATTGCCCTTCTCAAAGAGAAGAAGGAGGTTTTTGCATGGTCATACGAGAGACATGTCGGGGCTAGATCCGTAGCTAGTCACGCATAATCTAACGCTTGATCCGACAATCAAGCGAGTTAAGCAAAAACTACGTAAGATGCACCCAACAGTGGCCTTGATGGTCAAAGACGAATTGCAAAAGCTGTTGGATGCACAATTTGTCATCTGCATGGATTATCCGCCATGGCTGTCCAACATGGTGCCCATCAAAAAGCCCGACGGGAGGATTCGCATATGCACTGATTTTTGAGATCTAAACAAAGCGAGTCCTAAGGATGATTTCCCCTTGCCAAGCATCGACGCGTTGGTAGATGCTACAGTAGGTCACGAAATGCTATCCCTCATGGATGGTTTCTCGGGATACAATCAGATTCGTATCAATCCCGAGGATCAACTAAAAATGGCGTTCACAATGCCTTGGGGGACATTTTGTTATAAGGTCATGCCTTTTGGCCTTAAAAATGTTGGCGCCACCTACCAACGTGCCATGACGTACATCTTCCATGACTACATGCATAAAACTTTGGAAGATTACATGGATGATTTGTTGGCCAAGTCTCTTTTGTGCCCAGATCATCTCGATGACTTAAGCAAGATCCTCGATCGCCTCATGGAGCATAAAGTCAGACTGAATCCCAAGAAGTGCGTATTTGGCGTCACATCTGGAAAACTCTTGGGTTTCATAGTCTCAAAGCGAGGTATCGAGGTGGACCCAAAGAAAGTCAAGGCAATCCTTGAAATGGTTCCCCCAACTACCATTAAGCAGCTCAGAAGTCTACAGGGAAAGGTCACGTCAATCAAGCGCTTCATAGCGCAGCTATCTGACAAGTGCCGACCCATGAACAAATTATTGCACAAGGGGGTTACATTTCACTGGGATGACGAGTGCCAGTCAGCCTTTGATGACATCAAACAATACTTGGCTTCATCGCCAGTATTGGCACCACCTAGACCAGGAGTGTCGTTCTACTTATACATCTCAGCTACTGAGGTGGCACTGGGCGCCATGCTGGCCTAGAAGAATGAACTTCACAAAGAACAGGCTACTTACTATCTTAGCCGCACCCTGGTCAGTTATGAACTTAACTATGCATACGTCGAGAAACTCTGCTTGGCAGTGGTGTTTGCTACCAAAAAGCTATGCCACTACATGTTGAGCAACACTACGTATGTTGTGTCTAAGGAGAATCCATTGCGATACATGATGAGTCGTACTTATCATAGTAGTCGCACGGCAAAATGGATCATGTTGTTGACGGAATTTGACATAGAGTTTATCGGACAAAAATCTATCAAAGGACAGGTCATAGCCGATCAACTAGCAGAGGCTCCTCTTGAAGACGATCAGCCTCTAGTCATAGAACTACCCGATGATGGGGTCTTCCATGTCTCAGAATCGCCAGATTATGATGAGCCCGAGTCACAGGCTGACATAACCCTATTTTTTGATGGTTCTAAATGTGAGCAAGGTGGTGGCACGGGAATAGTATTCTTCACACCGTAGGGCGCTCCAATGCCCCTATCATTTAAATTAAATTTCCCATGCACCAACAATAATGCAGAGTATGAAGCCTTGCTCATAGGTCTTCAGACAACAATCGCCATGAACATCAAATGACTGAACATCTTTGGTGATTCGTTGTTAATTGTCAATCAAGTCAAAGGGGTATTCCAATGCAAATGCCCAGTTCTGTAGGCTTATAAAGCCCTTGTGGACAAATTCTTGGCAAAACTTGAGTGGTATGACATCGAGGCACTCCCTCGGTCATCGAATCATTTTGCGGACACAATGGCCTCCTTGGGGTCACTAATCCCGCAAGACCTTTCTGGTGATATGACAACCATTCAAGTCAAAACCCTATCGCAATCCGTGATGGAGCGTGCAAGCTCTGACTTGACGCTAGGAATCCACATGATCCAGATTGAACCATCCTCGGATAAGTTCTCTCGAATCCACGATCATCTGAAACATGCCAACTGGGGGTCCTTGTTCTCCCCTACTCCCATTAATAGCAACACAACGCTATTCTTACAAGTTCTATCCCGCTCAGCGTTTGCTAGGGATGAACTTCAAGAGGGATTGGCTGTTCATACCGTCGAGGTTTCTGATCAACAGGATTGGTATTTACCCATTAGAGACTACCTCAAGTTAGGTAATCTCCCGCTTGGATTGACGCATGCCACAAAACGAGCATTCAAGTAGAAAGCGGCTAAGTATGTCTTGATAGGAGACATTTTGTATCATCGTAGCTATGAAGGAATCCTCCTTCATTGCTTGGACCAACAAGAGTCCACTTGGGCGATCGCCCAAGCGCACGATGGTACATGTGGTGGCCACTTCAGTGGTATGGCCATCGCAAAGCGCATTCTTCGCATGGGCTATTATTGGCCATCTTTAGAGCGAGATTGTTGCGCATATGTCAGGAAGTGCGTGAAGTGTCAACACCATGCCAATTTGATGCATGTACCTTCCTAGGCCTTGCAGACAGTCCAGTCCGCTTGGCCATTTTCGTAGTGGGGCTTCGATCTAATTGGAAAGATCTCCCCTGCATCGTCAGGCCATCACACGTTTATCATAACGGCCACAGAGTATTTTACCAAGTGGGTGGAAGCAGTTCCGCTTACCTCTACGACAGGACCCCGCATTGTGGAGTTCATTTTGCATAACATCATATGTCATTTTGGTATTCCATCCAAAATAGTCTCGGATAATGGGACACCATTCAAGAACAAAGACGTGCGTGCTTTGACCACAAAGTACAAAATTCAGCATAGTTTTTTGACACCCTATTATCCGTAGGCGAATGGGCAAGCAAAGCGTCAAACAAAATGCTAGTTGCCATCCTTAAAAAGATGGTCGTAGACAGTCATAAGGATTGGCACATCCAAATCCCACTTGCCCTGTGGGCTTATCGCACTAGCATTCGGACGCCCACTGGGGCCACTCCATTTTTGCTCGTGTATGGCTCCGAGGCAGTCATGCCTCTAGAGTTGGAAATTCCTTCCCTGCGCATATCAATGCAAGAGTTCATCGATGATGATGCTACGTGGCAGGCCCGGTTAGACCAGCTTACGTTGCTTGACGAACGACGCGTTAATGCTCTCGAGCATTTACGTATCTATCAAGAGCGACTTAAGAAAGCTTACAACATGAAAGTTCACCTGAGGGACTTTCGGGTTGGTGATTTGGTTTTGAAGGAAAACCAACAGAACTCTAGTTTGCCGTCCCACCTAAGGGACAAGTTCATGGCAAATTGGTTAGGTCCATATGTCATTGATAGCAAAATAGGACCCGAGACATACCGGCTAGCCTCTCTTGATGGAATCAAGGAAACAGAACCCTTGAATATCAGTCATTTGCGACCATTCCATATCTAAGAGAGCCATATCCCAAAAATGCTCCAAGGATTCCTATAATCGCTTGGTCAATCCCAAAAATGCTCCAAGGATTCATATAATCGCTTGGTCAATCCCAAAAATGCTCCAAGGATTCATATAATCGCTTGGTCAATCCCAAAAATGCTCCAAGGATTCATATAATCGCTTGGTCAATCCCAAAAATGCTCCAAGGATTCCTATAAATCGCTTGGTCAATCCCAAAAATGCTCCAAGGATTCATATAAATCGCTTGGTCAATCCCAAAAATGCTCCAAGGATTCATATAATCACTTGGTCAATCCCAAAAATGCTCCAAGGATTCATATAATCTTGGTCAATCCCAAAAATGCTCCAAGGATTCATATAATCGCTTGGTCAATCCCAAAATGCTCCAAGGATTCCCACAATCGCTTGGTCAAAAATAAGAAATTCAAAATCCAAAAATCATCAAAAACAACAAAAATTTGCATCTCATTTCTAGGCATGCTCAAATTCATCAATAAAAAGCTCTTCTCACATCTCATCTTCATATTCACAAAAATCAATCCATCAAAAATACAAAAATATATAGCTGCATTAAGCATCGCATCCATACATTGCATATTTGTGGTCGTACAGGTCAAAGGCACCATAGGCTGTAATTGCTCTGCTAGTCCATCTTGTTCCACATTTTTCCATTTTATAAGCAATCCAAAAAACAACAAAAATACACCATTTACTGCTTTTTACCACACTAGAGTCAGTGGTCTTATAATGTATCAAGAGTTTTCATCTTTCAGTCGTAATTTTGCTTTCTAGCCATGTACTATACCAAGTCAGGCAGATTTTATGAAGGTAGAGTTCTACTTGGATCACACCTTGTTACGTAGCATCCCAACACAAATTAAAACACATAAAAATTCCCAAGTTGTGTGAACGAAATATGACACTTGCAAAGCAATCCAGGTCACCATAAGCGAAATGGCTATCTTGCTCATCCCCCTGTGCGAATGACCCAAAGAATGCTGAGAGTTGGCAAAAGGACAAGCATCCTCCCTACCCAATTCCCCAAGAATCCCAAGTTCTCAATAGTTGCAAAACATCAAAAATTTGCAAAAGTCAAAACACCAAAATTTGACATCCCACAGTGCATACATCAAAAGGCACATACAATAGTGATTCTTGTCACTCCATATCCAAATCCCTTGCTCAAAAGAAAAACAAATAAAACAAAAATAAATAGTGATTTTTATCACTACAAAGGAGCAAGTATCCCAATACAATTGAAGAAAAGAAGGGAGTCGAACTTGAATCCCTGGAACTCTCAACATTTCGACAGGTCATGAGGCAAGCCTCGGTACCGGTTTGGTTGATAGCCTATCGGTCACTTGGTGGTAAACTTCCCGCATGACGATATATCTGTCACATTAACTTGTGTATAGATCAATGTTTGCATGTGGATGAGCTAGCTTATGGTATCCTAGATAGCACCGCAGATTAATCCGACTAAATACAATAAAGGAGTTAGTGGAGTTAATTAGGTGATCCTCATTACAGGTTCGGTTGAGAGCCCATATCGCATCGGCGGTATCCTGAAAAATACCACATAAATGAACTCAAATACACACACAGGGATGTGAAATAACTTGGTCAAAAACAAGTCCGATTCATACCTTGTTCAAAAGTCTTGTAAGATAAAGTACAAGTCATGGCTAGTGAGTTAAAACCGTCTGAGTCTCAGAAAACCTTAGCTACATTTCTAAACCAACTGCGCTACTTTTCATCCTTACAATACCATCAAAAAATACAAAAAACCACATGTATACATACAAAGTCATTTACCACAGCAATCGCCTAAAAACAAAATAACAAAGTCCTAAACAGTCTATGGTGCCCTAACCAAACAACACAAATTCCATTCATCCATTACATTTTGCATATCACATATACATCAAAAACATTTGCATTCATCATAACATATGCATCCATAAAAATAAATTAACATGCATACATCCATACTCATCAACCATCATGCATAAGATCAAATCATCACATGTGCATAAACAAAATAAATCCGGTATATATATATATATATCGTCAAATCTCCCGCTCAAACCCCTCCTAAGGTCCCCCATGATCATGGATCTCGGACTACCCATGGTGTGGGTCCTATGGCCCCTCTTCTCCCCCCATCATGCCTTTCATTATGAGTTTCTCTTTTTAGGTGTGATTTTAGTTATATATTTTTATTATACGGGCTTTTGCATAAGTACACCAGAGTCATACTCTACGGTAGTCCGATGTCATCCATGTTTGGGACGTCGATCATCGCGTTTGAATCCTCACCCAGTGGCACGATGACCGTTCGGTCTAGAGTCCTCTCATCCCCCTAGTGTCGATAGACCATGGGCTCACCAAGAAACCCCTAGTGCACCCCAAACTATCGTGTAACTTGGCTATACGAGAAGAACTCATGCTCGGTCCCATGTCGCCCAATCAGCCACCGCTCTCTACGTACCCATCGGAGCCACTCTCCAGCCTTCGACCAGGTTGGATAGTCTCGATAAGGGCACCAAACCACCTCCCCAGGAGTGAGTCAAGAGAAGGTATCGACATAGTGCCCTACGACACCTGCCCATCGTCGACTCTATCCCTGCTCTCTAGACCATCGCCATAAAATTGCATAACCTATCTCCTTATCCTCCATCGCTTCTTGAGTCATCCATGGTAACCTGATTGGCCTCTCCACTGCTATGTGTTGCCAAGCCCAACACTGCAACAGGTAGCTACAACTAATCCCCTTTCGCTGTCGGCAATGAACCTCATACAACTCCCCATAGAGCTATGCCAATAATGTCTATCCCCATCTCATGATAAGTGGTGCCTCTATCGGGCACTCTACCAACTGCCAAACCAAATCCAGTAGGTTCCATGGGAACCTCACACCTGATGAATCAGGTAACAACATGTTGGACATGAGGCCCATAAGGAATGCGTGCCTCATGCCCAACACCCCCCTCTCCAGCCACCATCGGACCAAAATCCTACCAATCTGGCAGTCGCCCTCTGCCCTCTCTAGTGGATCCTCCACACCCAGCTCCTCCCCATGCCCGAAGCATCTCGTCAATACAGTTGTCCGCTGATCACGCGGTGATGTCCTGATCGGCAGTCCATCTATCGAAATCCACAGAAGCCGATAGATATCCTCCAAGGTCACAGTCATCTCCCCTGTTGGGAGATGGAAGGTGTTGGTTCACGGATCCCAAAGATTGATCGGGGCCATCAAATAGGCCTGATCCACGACCACAGGCTCCAGTCGAGCCACCTACTTGAGCCCAAGGGCATCAAGCCACTCCCGTTCACCTTAGTCAGTGCCCCCATGCTTCGGTAAAAGCAGTGGGTACACGGTACCGGCTCCTAACAACCTCGCAAAAGAAAACAATTCAAAAACATTAAAAGGAGAGAAATATAATTAAATGATTATAATTTGCTTCATGAAAAAAAATGGAAATAAAATTCAAACAAAAATTAATTTTTCAGTTCTAGGGTTTCTAATCCTAACTGATTAATTTAAAAACAAAAATTCAAAATTCAAACAAAAAATTAATTTTTCAGTTCTAGGGTTTCTAATCCTAACTGATAAATTCCAAAAATAAAACAAAAACAAAATTCAAAAATTAATTTTTCAGTTCTAGGGTTTCTAATCCTAACTGATTAATTTAAAAACAGAACAAAAATTCAAAAAACAACAAAAATTACGTCTTAGGGTTTTACGTTCCGTTTATCCTAGGGTTTAGTTAAAAGCTAAATAAAAATTCTTTACCTAGGTTTTGCGCTACGTTTAGTTGTACACTAAGTCTTAGTTGTCTTCAGCTCAGTTTCAGGGTTTAAGTTTTAAAATTTTGAAAAACATCATCACAAAAATAATTGAACAAAACAATCGCAATGTTAAATAAAAGCAATAAAAACTAGGAACACTTAATGGTCTCGCTTCGGCTCCACCGCTCGAGCCAGTTTGTGCACTCATGATGGCAGGGAAAATCCGACAGCGCTTCGCTTCGTAGAATTAACCTCCTCCTCCCCAGAGCTCCAAATCGCAAGAAAAATCAGATGCAAATGAGCCCAAACCCTAGTTTTGGCCTTTAAATAGGCCTTTTGAGCTTAAATTCGTCTTCCCCTAGGACGAGCGCTCTGGTTAGCACTCGTCCCACCCTGGGACGAATTCTAAGCTGGAATTCGTCCCACCCTGGGACGAATTTTCAAAAAACATCAAAAATTGAACAAAAATGCACTAAAACAGATAATAAACTTGCCCGATGAGAGTGCTGTTGCACTTGACATCCCGGGCATACAAAACAGATGTTGGGGTCACAAATTGTCACTATCCTACTCCCTAAGAAGGCTACCTTAGCCGGACCGCTCCACGGGAAGACGGATTTTTGCCAATTTTAGCTCCAAAAAGCGTCGCAAAAAGGGTTACCACCCACCAAAAATAGGTCTAAATGTCGAAAAAATTGCACATGCTTAATGCTAAACCATCTAAGGGCACCCTTGCACAAGTCATCTTGGGTCAAGCGACTCGTCGCTTTTCTCACGAAGGTCATTCCCTCATCGATTCGTCGCTTGAGGGGGTAGTCACACTTAGTCACCAATCAACAAACACACACCCAATTAAGGAAAACGACATGCATTCAAAGAATCATTGACAAAGACAATTACGCTCCTGCTTGGGGCAATAAACAAGCAATAATCACAAATTGATCAAACACTTGGCATTCCTGAATCATGAACACAAGGTTCCCCTGTGGACAAAAGGTTGCGCCCTTTGCCTATTCATGACTGATCAATGTCCAAGCTCAAGTCACACCTCACCAAAATAGGTTAATACTTGAAATCAAATTCCTTAGCTCGTCAAAAGCAAGGATTCAAGAATGCATGCCCTTTCCATACTTGGGGCATCAAAAGTTGGTTAGGTTACCAAGAAACCCTAATCATTAGTGCTTTGGTTATCTATTTTTGCTCGGTGCTGCGCCATGCACAGCGCATCCCAAAAAGGGGCATCTGTAGACACCAAAACAGCACCAATCCGATTATGTGACTACAAACACTGATCGCTTTGACACACACAACCCCCAGGGCAGCCCTCAGAGGTTAAACAGTGGTCCTAACCACTTTTGTAGCAATTTTGTAAGGTCAGAAGGCAATTTGGCACATTCAGGCACTTTGCTCAGTATCCGTCCCGCCCAGGGACGAATTCAAATTGGGATCCGTCTCACCCAGGGACGAATTCTGAATTCGTCCTGGGTCGGGACGAATTCCAGGTTCAATGGGCAAAAAGAAAAATGGCGCCAAGTGGCAGTCGAGGACAGTCAATTAATGCCTCCTGCCTTGCATGCGCGTGTAGGTGGGCAGATTGGGCGTTAGAGGACTGTCACAAGGGCAATCATGGAAGCCCAAGTCAGGGAGGAGTCTCCTCCCTCTTGGGAAGGCATGGCCGCCACATGGCACCCATGCATGCCCCTCCAAAGAGACCCCTTGGGTCTATAAAATGGTGAACTTTCTCACCCAAAAGAAGACAAGTTGGAGGCATTTTCAAGCAACGAAGTGCTGCCAAATTGAATACCACATTTTACCCTTTTGATTCACCTCTTCCACATCCTTGATCTCTTTCGCAAGAGAGGTTATTGGGTGGCTATTGGAAGTGTGAATCCGGACCCAAAACCCGACATTTGACCACATTGATCTACCAATTCGCCGACAACCCATCACAAGATATTTTGGGCCCATCCCAAGTGGATTGGTGCCGAAATCAAGTTCTAACGGTGGGCGGCCCGCTCGGGCGCCCCGCATTTCTTAGTTTCATTTTAATTTGTTCTTTTGTCACTTGTTTATATTCCATTCCATTTTATGTTGTTTAGATAGTTTATAATTTCGATTTCAGAAGGTTTTGATCAAATCTTATCATGTTTTGTCGCTTTTGTTGTCCTCACTAACTTGCAGGTAGCGACGTCAAATTCCCGTTGATGGAGGTCAAATTGGGGAAATCCGACCATCTGGGTCATCCCAAAATGCCCCCAATTAGCTAACCCCTATGTTTGCAGGTCTTTTGGAGATCTCGAGACGCGACATTTGGGCAGCATCACTTCGGCATTTTGTCGCAGGCAAATTCGTCCTACCCAGGGACGAATTACAGTCGAATCCGTCCCGCCCAGGGATGAATTCGAATCGACAGCCAATTTCTTGACTATTTTGATGGCAATGGCCCTCTGGTAATGTTCTCTGTTTCCATTTAAATTTGCATACGGTTATTTGGAGTCGTTTTATTTATCGTTGTAATCAATCTTTTGCATGCATCCTCCATTGGTTTTTAAGATCAAACGCTTCATCTTTTGTCACAGGTGCTACTAACGACTTGTTGTTTCTTTGAATGTAGGAGGAGCAACAAGGATCAAGGATTCATCAACACCAGCGGGGGCAACACTTTGGCCCGCCCATTTCAAATGTGGGCACGCGGAAGGAGGAACACTAGTCACTATTGTAACCAAAACATTTTAACGCTCCTAGCCCCTGAAAAGGTGGGAGACGTCTTTGTAACTGATGTTGAGAGAGTATAAATAAAAAGGGTTGTGCTTCTATACCTCTTTCCTTTCGTCTTAATTCGTCTCTTTTCCTTATTTCATGCATTTCAAATTGTTAGGATTAAAGTGTTACATTTCATTTTGCATTGCATAGCTTTAGTGTTTCTTTTTGTTTCTAGAATCTCGTGCTTTCAAATTTAATATTGTAATATAATATTATTAAAAGATTTAAAAAAATTAAAATAGTAATAATAGACTATACAATTAAAATATTGAAATTTAAATCTTAATATTTTTTTTATTTGGTTGTTGTAAGCTATGCTTATCAGTATGAAATTTAATGGTTCTACATACTCTTTCAAAATAATAATTATTAAGGTTCAAATCTCGGGCCTCATGGGATTGAACGCTTATCCATTTCCTGGTGCTTTCAACAGCATAAAAGGTTTAAAATTATTATGGCATGGTGGTTATAGGGGTGGACTGCATGAATATCTGTGTGGCAGCTTCTAGGGTTGACAACACAGAATACTGTGGCAGCCATAAAAAGTTGGACAGCCTGCCCGGATTTGTGACGGCTACCGATTCCATCTTGTAAACTCAAAAAAAAAAAAAAATTATTATCTTACATTTAAGTTTTAAATTTAATATTGTGATATAACCATTTTATTTATTTTTAATATAAAAATATTAAAAAATAAATAAAATGGTTATAATAAACTACAATTAAAATATTGAAATTAAAATCTCAATATTTTTATTTGGTTAATATACTCTAAGTATTATCCTCCCAAACATGATCCCTATTAAAGCTGAGAGCTATGCTTATCAATAGAAAATTTAACACAACCACCACACATCGATTCCCTCACACACTTGTCCACATCGCGGTTTGAACCTTGGACCTCCTAAAGAAGAGCCAAAGCCTAAACAATGGTATTGTCTTCCTTAGGATAAAATGTTGCATAGTTTAGAAGCCCTAAAAACCTATATTTATGGCCAACCATAGTTGTCCCACTCGGGTATACCACATGGCATCAATTACAAACAAGGGGGTTGAATTATTAATAAATCCATAGGTTTGAGCATAGGAAAAATGGAGCCAACACACAGGCAATTTTTCAGGTGAAGGCAGTGGGAATGGGTATAACACATGGCATCAATCACAAGGAGGTTGAATAATTAATATATCCATACATTTGAGCATAGAGAAAATAGAGCCACCACATAGGACATTTACCTTCTATGGCTGCATATCCAACATGGTGGGAATGGACCCTGAGTAGGCCCAGAGCATTTTCCAACTACTCTACCCATGAGGATATCTCAAATTTCAATATTATACTAATAAATAGCAAACATAAAAATATAAAATTAGAAAAAACTAGATTATAATCTAAAATTTAAATTAAAATTCTAATGTTAAAATTGATTAAAGTATTATATAATCTTAATAATTATAATCATTACACTTTATATTGAACCAAAGATGATAATCTATAGATGCTATGGATTAGAGTGGCACATTTGAGTAGTCTTTATGAAAGGGGTGCAAACCCTAGGTGCAATCAAAAATAATAAGAAACAAATATTGGATGATAGAATATATCTTCAAGTTGTCATATTGTTAACAACCATAACAATTCAAAGAAGTTTTCATATTAAATATTTTGGTTCCATTCCCTTTTGCTTGAAAAGATAATAATGAATTAAAGTCATGAAACTAAAACATCTATCCAACTATCTTAATTTTATTATTTGTAGAATGAAGCAACCACAAACCTTTACCAACCTTTACCACCTCTGTAACGATGACCATATCAATTTTATACTCTTCCCTTTTCGCTCCAACCTCCAATCCTGAGATGCAGAAACCCAAAGTACTTTGCGGGAATGTGTCTTTAGTCGACTAATCTAACAGCTAGGATAAATAAAGTAGTAGTTTAACCCTAGGTTATTTTTTTATCCATGAAAGTGTTCCTCCATTGTTCTCCTTCAATTCATTAAAAAACAAATAACCACAAGGTAACCCAACCCAAGGCAGGAAGATAAAAATAAGAAGGAAACCAAATCAAACAAGAATTAAATAATGATTTTCAAATGGCTACGCTGATATTGGAGCGTACTTTATTTTCAACGGCTATAGGAGGGTTTTTTTCACACGGTTATTGGAGACAATTATGGAATCGTGTTTTTCAAATGATTATTGGAGATGGTTATGGAAGCTTGCTTTTCAAATGACTAATGGATATTGGAGACAGTTATGGAACGATGCTTTTCAAACGACTATTAAAAACTGTTATGAAAGCTCTCCTATTGCAACATTCATTATTTTCAAATAATTATGGGAGTGTAAAATTGTCAATGTGTAAATTTAATAAAATCATTTCAAATTTTTTTTTTGTATTTGGTTTTCTAGGGGTTTTCTTGGTGTCATCCACAACAAAAGGGTATGGCTACGTAGGGCTTCAGTGAATGGAACATGTTGGCTTGGTCATTTCTCCTGAGTTTAAACCTTCTGTCAACTAGATAATATAGGAGCAGCGTCTCATAAAGTGCCTTCTTCATTGATCCCACCAGCTCTCCATATGTTTTACTAGTGAAACATTTATATATGAAGAAATGGCCAGGGCTTATGGGTGGAACAGTTAGGTCAATGTTGGAACCCTTGAGCCAACATTGTCGAGATGGAATGGGTGACTGCAAATATTGAAGTAGATAGTATGTCCACCCTAAATTCTGTAATGGACGCTATGGCAATTGCCATGTTCAATTAAAACCGTAGAGGCAGCTGGTTTGATTTACGGCAATTGACATGTTCAATTAAAACCGTAGAAACAGCTGGTTTGATTTACGGCAATTCCCATGTTCAATTAAAACCGTAGAGGCAGCTGGTTAAAAAATCAAACACAAAAGAAATAATAGCTTGGATGGAAGTAGGAAGTAGCCTTGTCTAACCTATATATACTAAAATTTATAAGGATAGGATCATAATGCCGACATTTGCAGGCATGAGTATACAGATAAAATAAAGTGTAGACACCAAAACAGCACCAATCCGATTATGTGACAACAAGCGCTGATCGCATTGACACACACAACCCCTAGGGCAGCCCCCAGAGGTTAAACAGTGGTCCTAACCACTCCCAAAAGTAGTTTGGAAGGTCAAAGGTCAATTTGGCACCTTTTTGGCACTTTGCTCCCTACTCGTCCCACCCTGGGATGAATACAAACTGGTATTCATCCCACCCAGGGACGATTATCAGCATTCGCCCTAGGGTGAGGCGAATAGAAGGTTTGACTGGAAAAAAAGTCAAACCTCGATAGGTCCGCCAGTTAACTGCAGCTTCAGGCCATGCAATTGCGAGGAACGACTTCAAATCAAGGAGAGAGACTTCAGTCATGCATGTCTTTGATTTTTGGAGGCCTCATGCAAGGAGACTCTAAATCAGGGAATAATATTTTTCCCAAAATAGGACATGCAACTCAAGTGGCGCCCTCGCATGCGCATTCAAACAGAGAGACCCTAGGTCTATAAATTGGTGAGTCTTCTCACCCAAAATATAGAGAGAGAGGTAGCATTTTGAGCAATGAAGTGCTGCCATTTTACATCCACACACACACCTTTTGATTTGTGCCTTTCACATCCTTGATCTCTTTTGGAAGGGAGGTCATAGGGTGGTTATTGGAAGCACAAATCCGAGCCCAAACCCGAACATTTGGCCACAATATCCCACAAAATTTGTTGAAAACACCCCATAAGAGGTTTTGGACCCATCCCAAGTGGATTGGTGCCAAAACAGAGTCCCAAACGGTGGGCGTCCTGCCCCGGGCGCCCCCAAACTGTCGTAGTTCTAAACGCCCCGCCCGGAGCGATTAGAAATATGTGGTATATTTCTCTGATTTTTCTTTTGCATCTTATTCTAGGTTATTTAAATAGGCTGTAGTTTAAATTTCACTTCATTCTGACAAGTTTTGATCATGCTTTTATCATTTCTCGCCTTTACTAACTTGCAGATGGCATCATCAAAATATGGGTGATAGAGGCCAAATTGGAGAAATATGACCATCTGGGTCATCCCAAAATACCCCCAATTAGCTAACCCCAACTTTGTAGGTCATTTGGAGCTTCCTGGATAGGACATTGAAGAGGGTGCTTTCTAACAATTTGTTGTAGGTTTATTCGTCCCGCCCTGAGCGAATACAAATCTGTGAGGAATTTCTTAATTGTTCCTTTTGTAGTGGCTTCTTGGTAAGATATTATTGCTTCTATCAAATTTTTAGGTCGTTCTGATGTTATTTGGTTATCGTTTTAATATTTTCATGCATACACTAACAGTAGGCCTTGGGAAATACATGTTCTATTCTATCTGTAGGTGCTACTGATATTTTCTGTTTCCTTGAACGTAGGTCTTCGACATCAGAGGAGCAGTAAGGAGTCAACACTCATATACACAAGTGGCGATGACGTTTTGGTCCGCCCATCTTACATGTGGGCACGCGGAAGAAGGATTGCTATCCATGGATGTGACAAGAAACATATTTGACGCTCCTATCCCCTAAAAGGGAAGGAGACGTATTGTAACATGACTTTAAAAGCATATCAATAAATAGGGCCGTATTCCATATTGCTTTTATCTTGTGTCGATTCGTTTATGTCCTTTCCTTTTATGCATTTTTCAATATATAGGCTTTTAGCGTTAAGTTTGGTTTTACACGCATCGTACTTGGCATTTTCCTTTTTGTTTCCGTATCCTCATGCTTTCAGTGGTGATCATGGTGGGACCTCTATCCCTTGATTTTAAGATTAAATTTTTGATCAAAAGTTGCTTGTTTTTGCTTACAGGTACCAAGTTTTCAAACGTTGGACTGTTGTTCGTTTCAGTCTATGACGAGTACAGAGCTGGAATTCGTCTTACCCAGGGATGAATAGGACTTCGTCCCACCCTATGGATGAATATAGATCTATTATTCATCTCACCCCGGGATGAATAGCTCTCTATGCAATTTTAGGGCAGAAATTCAGAGACATCCGATTTGGGCGAGAGAAGAGGTAGGGGTCCTAAACACCTTCTGTCAATTTTTGCTTTCTGTTTTCTGTTCTCTGGTTATTTGCTTGCATAGGAGAGTTTGAATGCTTGTTTCCTTCATTTATGCAACTTAAAAAGAACCCCACACACCACGTGGTAATTTAAAACAACAAGGAGTTGGTCGTAAAACCCCAACCCTTGAGCAAGACCAACGGTGGATTTCATCACCACCTTGGCTTGAGATATTGCATACATAACCCCGATCGTGACTGTTGCTAGACGTAAATCCTGATGAAAGCTGACCAAGTGTAGTGGGGGTGATTCCCAGTGCATGAGGATAAGTCTTCTATGGTAGGTGTCATAAATAGAGTGATTCCCCTTCCGTACCGCCTATGTTCCACGTACCATCTGCTCTCACGTACCAATAGTTTCCCTCACGTAAGGGCGGGTATATAGAGAGGTTGGTATATCGGCCTGGCAATGGTATATCGAAGGGGTGACCATTTTTGGGAGTCATAAGAGCCATCATATTGCATTTAAACGTTCTTTACAAAAGCTTTCAAAACAAAAAAATCAAAACACACTAAACCAGATTTAGGGCACACTTTTAATCTTTAAACAAGATAATCATTGCTTTGATTGTGTGTTTCCCTTCTGTTTAGTGTAGCATAAAAATCATAAAAAGAGATAAAAATCTATGCATCTTGTAGGAAAACATCACCATGGTGTACACCCGTAGCCGAGCCCAATCACGGGCAGGAGCTGCAGAGAGTGCACAAAGGGGGACAAGTCACCTCCGATATAGTCCTGAGGACTTGGTCATCCCGCCTTGGTGGCCTGACACACAAGATAGTCCACATCATGCCACCACAGAATAGGACTATAGAGGCACCTCTTTGAGGGGCACCCCCACTCAGCATAGATCCTTTCAAGAGGAGAACCTACACGTGGCACTCAACATAGAAAGGAGGCCTCCCTTAGATGCTCGTTATGAGTGGCCTAGTGATGAAGTGCTAGAGCAACATAGGGTCCATAAGGAGGGGCCACATGATTTCGTCATCCCTCCTTTACCCCTTATTACTGTTAGAAACACTAGACAAAATCCAGAGCACAAGGCTCTCCAGACAGGGCAAGACAATTCTCCCCACACCCTTCACACATACGAAAGGGAGTACGAGGAAGACCACCACATTCCTCAAGAGTAGTACACAGCATGGGAGCGATGCACCTCCGCACCTGCTATGTATCAGGATCACCCATTGAGGCCAGTGCCTCGGGTGAATGCCGCTAACCTCGATAGAGGAAAGCAACCCATAGGGGTCTCGGATCACCATGACCGAGATAGACATGTAGGAGAGGCATCTAGGCTTCCTAAACATGAGATGATAGAACAAATTGACTTGGCATTTTCCAGACATGCCACCCACCAAGCACAAATCATGCAGCTCAGGCAAGATCAACAATAGTTAGATCATCTGTATCACCTTAGCAAAGAGCACATTCAATGTCAGATAACCGAATTGCTTCATAACACTATGCCTGAGAAGGTCCCAACCCCTCGCATGCATAAGGTAGAAGTGTATGAGAGGCACAACCCCTTGGTGCGAGATAGGTCCCCATGACCTTACCAAGTGCTACCTCCGAGACCTCCTAGACCTGAGCGGGAGGCCACTCCCAGGAACAATGATGGGCGCCCCCACGGGGACCCACCCATGGTTATAGGTCTCATCTAGAAACTCCTCAAGAAGCCTATGAGGAGTATGAGCAAGAAGAAGAGCGGGCTGAAATGCCCTATCAAGGCAGAGGGGCTGCTATCCGGCCACCCCTCTATAGGCCTCAAGTTCCCCCCAACCCACAATGGGAGCAAACTAAGGAGGAAGAAATTAAATCTTTCGATGCATATAAAGCGCTGCTAGAGCGCTTAGAGTCTATGGAGACCAAGACTTCTGGGCCCCAAAAGCCCACTTTATGCCAACTCCATAGTCACCCTGTGCATCCGTCAGTGCTCGGCACCTCCATACCCTGAACACTTTAAATTGCCCTAGTTGGCACTCTTTAGAGGAGAGGAGGATGCCCAAGAGCACGTGACTAGATTCCTGAGCCAATGCTTTGGCATTCAGGACAATGATGCTTTGTTGCTAAGAACATTTATAACCACATTCGTAGGCCCTACCTCGGATTGGTTCACTCAATTGCCAAAACATAGCATCAGTAACTTGGATCAGCTAGTGGACGCGTTCCTCGAATGCTTCACCTTCAACACCAAGAAAAAGGCATCACTAAGTGACCTAGCTAGCCTCAGATAGTATGAGGAAGAAACCATGGTGGCATATGGGAACCGATGGAGGACGTTGCTTTCAAAGCTGCCCTACCTCCCTCCCATGTCCGACCTGACCCAAATGTTCTCAAAGAGCTATTTGAGATCGATCTCCATGCTATTGCAGCTGTAGCAATATGCCACTTTAGAGGAAGCTCTGCGCAAGCCAGAATCATTGAGGAGATCAAGATACAGGATGGCGAGATTGCCAAGCCTAAGAAGAAAGAATGGTCTAAGAACACCAAAATAGGGACCACACAATAGAAACCCGCTATGGTCAATCAGGTTGCTATAAACGTCCCTAAGCCTGCACAAGCAACACAACCTCAAAAGGCTAACTATCAGGGGGTGCCTCCTAACAATTATGATAGAGAAAATCAGAGGCAAGAACAAAATCAATAGCGTCACCCTAGGCGACAATTCACACCTTACACAGAGTCCAGGGACTCCCTGTTTGACCGCTTGTCAGCGGCAAACTTGATCAACCTACCAGAGATTCAAACCATAGACCCCAATGCACCAAAGCCTAAGGGGTACAGGGAGGACTTGTACTTGTAGGTTCCATAGATGGAAGGGACATGACCTTAATGCATGTTGGAAGTTTAAAGGCTTGGTGCAAGACCTAATCGACAACAAGACGTTGGCGGTGGACAACCCCGTAGCGCCAAACAACCAACATATGGGAGTCTTCAGAGACCCCCTGCCTGCCCATGATGCATAGGCAAAACCCCTTCAAGTCAATGAGGTGCAACAAAATTGCCCCATGCAAGGGTATGTAGGGATGATAAGCATAGTGACTAGGAACAAGAGGTACCCAGGAGCTGCCCCCATGATAGCCACAAGAGAGGTTCCATCGACGTCACAACCTCAACAACACCCTACGCAACCTCCCCCACCTAGACCAATGGCCATGATTCGGACTAGACTTACCCAAAGTCTAAGGACCACGTCGGCTAGGCTCTCCATATACGAGCTCATTCAACAATCAACGCCCCATCGGGAGGCTCTAATGGAGATATTAAAAGCCATCGAGCTGCAACCCCATGAAGCAAACTCTTTCAACAACTTCATGGGACATGTAAAACAATGTACAAAACCAGTCATCACCTTTAGAGAAGATGAATTGAAATCAATGACTGGTGATGTGGCGGATCCACCCTTGCACGTCATTGCATGGGTCAACGGGATTCCGTATAAGAGAGTGTTGGTGGACACTGGCTCGTCCAGTAATATAATTACAACAGCAGCATTGAAACATCTGAAGTTGTCGGCATCTCACATCGTGGCCTCCACCTATACTCTTCGAGCATTCAATGATGCGATATGCTCGATGGTTGGCACAATTGTCCTACCCATCCAAGTGGGACAAAAGACTATTCATACATTGTGCCACATCTTGGAAGGTGAGATGGCCTATAATATCTTGTTGGGGTGGCCTTGGATCAGGGACATGAAGTGTGTCCCTTCTATAGCTCATCAGTGCTTAAAGTACACATTTGAAGGATAGGTGCATGTAGTCCCGATAGACTTAGAGCCCTTCAAGTACTGCAATACGGTGCAATTCATGCCGCAATCGACCCTTCCATCAACGCATTTGGATTTTTAGTTGAATCCATCTAAACAGGGTCCGATTCCATAGGCATCCCCATTGACAAGTCCATCAAATCCCCAACCGGGTCCATCTTCCTCATCTGGTCCTTCAACAATGATGCCACCTACGGTGGCCACACCAAAGGACAAGGGAAAGAAACCCCTAGAAGAGGAACCACCCCTAGTCTCAACCATCTCTACCGAAGAGATGCCTAGCAGAATGGAAGTCGAGACGCCTAGTTCACCCTACATGGAGTGGACTCAGGAAGGACTCCCATTCGCTCCCCCTCAACCGCCAACGATCACCGTTGAGATGGCCAACACGGGACTTGGGGAGTATATAGTGCGAAACATTGTAGCAACACCCACACTTGAGTCCATGCAGGACATGGGGAGACCTCGACTCCCCATCGGCTCTGTGGTTCCTCTAGGCTACCCACCCAATCAGACAAACTTTGTTTATGGGGGCCTGGATAATGGCATTGAACCTTACATGCAAGAAGACGAAGATGAAGAACCCTTTGCTGAGGACGTCAACTATTTGTCCAACCCAGACTTCGCATTGAGATATCTTGGCCAATGCAATTGGCATGGATATGGGTTGGGCAGGTATGAGCAAGGAGTGCATGTTCTTTGCCAACCAAGATATCAAATGCCTTATGACAAGTCAGGAGTAGGGTTCAACCACCCCTTGCCCTTGGACATCTTGGTAGAGAACATGCAAGGCCTAGGGATAGGCAACAAGGATGGGTTGGCATTAGATCCATATGCCAATCCTAACACAACATATACATTGGGGGATTATCACCCATTACTAACAACCAACCTTGTTGACCTTAACAACCCTTTCCCTTCGGTCGAAAAGGGAGAAAGTTCGAGGACTCACCTACAAGAGGGATATAGACAAGACCAAGAAGGGTCTTCAGAAGATGAGTCGAAGTATGAGGTAGCACCTTGGGATCCTTTTGAATCTGATAGCAATCATTCACAAGTGACTCCCATGGATGATTATCAAGAGAGCTTCCTGACAATGTTCCCTTTGGATGCTCCAATTGAGCATATGCCACCTCAAGAGAATCAGGTCCCCCTGCAGAGAGCGAAACAACCCTGATGGGACCACATTAATTTGCTCGAGCAAGATGAGCCTCATATGTCGCAAACAGCTATTGGAGCCAACGAAGGCCTTTGGATCTCTGACAGTGATTATGAAGATGAAACTGAGATGGCTTATCTCAATCATATGCGACAACAACAATATCCCTTGGACATAGATGACATGTTTGAACAATTACACATAGGGCCAAGGCATAGGTGGCACCTCAACCAGGCATAGTTATAGCAATTACTGCACCCACCACTCTAGGTATACAGAGAACATCTTCCACCTGGAGACCCTATAGAGCCATCAGTGCCTAGGGTAGACCCTATCCTCTTATCCGCACATAGGGCCGATCCATTTGTGCCAGTACCCACAGAGCCAGATCCGGAGCACAAAGATCATCTAGGATGTCCGAGCAACCACACCCATGGTAATGGAGACCAAAATCATTTCATCAACATGATCTCCATTGATTTAACCACCCCCATCCATAATCCAGCCGACCCAACATGGTCATTGCATCTAGACCTAGATGCTATAGACTCGGATCACGCTGACACACCGCCATCCCCATCAGAGTACTGCCTTGTGGTGGGATGTTCCATTTCACCCCCGGATAGACTCAGGATGTCTTCCATGTTGAAGAGGAACCTGACGTTCCGAATGATGATCTAAATTCAGCAAATGATATCCACTTGATCCCAACTCCACACCAGTTGGAGGACGGGTCCCACATGTCGGTCGAGGAGATGACTGACGTAGACATCGGCTCAGATCCAATGAATTTGCAAATCATCAAGCTGGGGGTAAGTCTATCCCCCGAAGAGCAAGCCGACTACATTGCCCTTCTCAAAGAGAAGAAGGAGGTTTTTGCATGGTCATACAAAGACATGTCGGGACTAGACCCATAACTAGTCATGCATAATCTAACGCTTGATCCGACAGTCAAGCCAGTAAAGCAAAAACTATGTAAGATGCATCCAACAGTAGCCTTAATGGTCAAAGATGAGCTACAAAAGTTGTTGGATGCACAGTTTGTCATCTGCATGGATTACCCACCATGGTTGTCTAACATGGTGCCCATCAAAAAGCTCGATGGGAGGATTCGCATATGCACCAATTTTTGAGATCTAAACAAAGCGAGTCCTAAGGATGATTTCCCCTTGCCTAGCATCGACGCATTGGTAGATGCTACAACGGGCCATGAAATGCTTTCCCTCATGGATGGTTTCTCAGGATACAATCAAATTCGTATCAATCTCGAGGACCAACTAAAAATGGCGTTCACAATGCCTTGGGGGACATTTTGTTATAAGGTCATGCCCTTTGGCCTTAAAAATGCTGGCGCCACCTACCAACGTGCCATGACGTACATCTTCCATGATTACATGCACAAAACTTTGGAAGATTACATGGATGATTTGTTGGCCAAATCTCTTTTGCGCCCAGATCATCTCGATGACTTAAGCAAGATCCTCGATCGCCTCATTGAACATAAAGTCAGACTAAACCCCAAGAAGTGCGTATTTGGCATCACATCTGGAAAGCTCTTGGGTTTCATAGTCTCCAAATGAGGAATCGAGGTGGATCCACACAAAGTCAAGGCAATCCTTGAAATGCTTCCCCCAACTACCATCAAGCAGCTCAGAAGTCTATAGGGAAAGGTCACGTCAATCAAGCGCTTCATAGCACAGCTATCTGACAAGTGCCGACCCATGAATAAATTATTGCACAAGGGGGTAGCATTTCACTGGGATGACGAGTGCCAGTCAGCCTTTGATGATATTAAACAATACTTGGCTTCGCCACTAGTATTGGCACCACCTAGACCAGGAGTGCCATTCTACTTATACATCTCAGCTACTGAGGTGGCACTGGGTGCCATGCTATCCCAAAAAAATGAACTACACAAAGAACAGGCTACTTACTATCTTAGCCGCACCCTGGTCGGTTATGAACTTAACTATGCATACGTTGAGAAGCTCTCTTGGCAGTGGTGTTTGCTACCAAAAATCTATGCCACTACATGCTCAGCAACACGACGTATGTTGTGTCTAAGGAGAATCCATTGCGATACATGATGAGTCATACTTATCATAGTAGCCGCACGATGAAATGGATCATGTTGTTGATGGAGTTTGACATAGAATTCATTGGACAGAAATCCATAAAAGGTCAAGTCATCACCGATCAACTAGCAGAGGCTCCTCTTGAAGATGATCAGCCTCTGACCGTAGAACTACTCGATGATGGGGTCTTCCATGTTTCAGAATCGCCGATTCTAATGAGCCTGAGTCACAAGCTGACATGACCCTATTCTTCGATGGTTCTAAATGTGAGCAAGGAGGTGGCATGGGAATTGTATTCTTCACACCGCAAGGGGCTCCAATGCCTCTATCATTTAAATTAGACTTCTCGTGCACCAACAACAATGCAGAATATGAAGCCTTGCTCATAGGTCTTCAAACAATAGTCACCATGAACATTAAATGTTTAAACATCTTTGGTGATTCGTTGTTAATTGTCAATCAAGTCAAAGGGGTATTCCAATGTAAATGCCCAGTTCTGCAGGCCTACAAAGCCCTTGTGGACAAATTCCTGGCACAACTTGAATGGTATGACATCGAGGCACTCCCTCGATCATCGAATCATTTTGTGGATACTATGGCCTCCTTGGGGTCACTAATCCCGTAAGACCCTTTCGATGAAATGACAACCATTCAGGTCAAGACATTATCACAATCCATGATGGAGCGTGCAAGCTCTACCTAATGCCAGGAATCCACCTGATCCAGATTGAACCATCTCAGGATAGGTTCTCTCGAATCCATGATTGTCTGACTCAAGCCAACTGGGGGTCCTTGTTCTCCCCGACCCCTCTTAATAGCAACACAATGTTGTTTTTACAAGTTCTTTCCCGCTCAACTTTTGCTAGGGATGAACTTCAAGAGGGATTGGTCATTCATACCATCGAGGTTTCTGATCAGCAGGATTGGTACACACCCATAAGGGATTACCTCAAGTTAGGTAACCTCCCACTTGGATTGACACAAGCCACGAAAAGATCATTTAAATAGAAAGCGGCAAAACATGTCTTGCTAGGAGACATTTTGTATCGTCGAAGCTATGAAGGAATCCTCCTCCGTTGCTTGGACCAGCAGGAGTCCGCTTGGGCGATCACCCAAGCCCACGATGGTACATGTGGTGGCCACTTCAGCGGTATGGCCATCGCAAAGCGCATTCTCCGCATGGGCTATTATTGGCCATATTTAGAGCGAGATTGTTGCGCATATGTAAAGAAGTGCGTGAAGTGTCAACACCATGCTAATTTGACACACGTACCTTCTCAGGCCTTGCAACCGATTCAATCGACTTGGCCTTTTTCATAGTGGGGCTTTGATCTAATCGAAAAGATCTCCCCTGCATCGTCGGGTCATCACACGTTCATCATAACGGCCACAGAGTACTTCACCAAGTGGGTGGAAGCAATTCCGCTAACCTCTACGACTGGACCCCGCATTGCGGAGTTTATTTTGCATAACATCATATGTCATTTTGGTATTCCATCCAAGATCATCTCGGATAATGGGACGTCATTCAAGAATAAAGATGTGCATGCTTTGACAACAAAGTACAAAATTCAGCATAGTTTTTCAACACCCTATTATCCGTAGGCAAATGGGCAAGCAGAGGCGTCAAACAAAATGCTAGTCGCCATCCTCAAAAATACCATCGTAGATAGTCATAAGGATTGGCACATTCAAATCCCGCTTGCCCTATGGGCTTATCGCACTAGCATTCGGACGCCCACTAGGGCAACTCCATTTTCGCTGGTGTATGGCTCCGAGGCAGTCATGCCTCTCGAGTTGGAAATCCCTTCCCTACGCATTTCAATGCAAGAGTTCATCGATGATGACACTGCATGGTAGGCCCGGTTAGACCAACTTACGTTGCTCGATGAACGACGCGTCAATGCTCTCGAGCATTTGCGTATCTATCAAGAGCGACTTAAGAAAGCATACAACATGAAGGTTCACCTAAGGGACTTTCAGGTTGGTGACTTGGTCTTAAAAGAGAACCAACATAATTCTAATTTGTCGTCCCATCTAAGGGACAAGTTCATGGCAAACTGGTTAGGTCCTTATGTGATTGATAGTAAAATAGGACCTGGAACATACCGGCTCGCCTCTCTTGAAGGAATCAAGGAACTAGAACCCTTGAACATCAGTCATTTGAGGCCATTCCACATTTAGAGAGCCATAGTCCACCCCAAACAAGGTATAAATAAACCTTTGGTCAAACAAAAGCTCCAAGGATTCCCACAATCGCTTGGTCAACCCAAAATGCCCCAAAGGTATCCATAAACCCTTTGGTCAAACCAAAAGCTCCAAGGATTCCCACAATCGCTTGGTCAACCAAAATGCCCCAAAGGTGTCCATAAACCCTTTGGTCAAACCAAAAGCTCCAAGGATTCCAAATCTTGTCAACCAAATTGCCCAAAGGTGTCCATAAACCCTTTGGTCAAACAAAAGCTCCAAGGATTCCCACAATCACTTGGTCAACCCAAAAATGCCCCAAAGGTATCCATAAACCCTTTGGTCAAACCAAAAGCTCCAAGGGTTACCATAACCGCTTGGTCAAAATAAATATTCAAAAACAAACAAAAACAATAAAATCATCAAAAATAACAAAAAAATTGCATCTCAATTCCATGCATACTCGTAAAAATCAAAATACAAAAATATAAGTTGCATTAGGCATCGCATCCATACATTGCATATTTGCTGGTCATACATGTCACAAGCACCATAGACTGTAATTGCTCGGCAATTCCTTCATTTTCCACATTCCATCCATTTTATAAACACATACATCCAGAATAACACCATCCCCATTGTTAGCATAGTCAGTTGCATCCTAATGTATGTAGGGTTTTCGTCATTCAGTTGTCTTTAAATTTCTAGCCAAAAACTGTACAAAGTTAAACAGATTTTACAAGGGAAAGTTTTACTTGGGTCACGCCTCGTTATGTAACATCCCTACACAAGTTAAAACACATAAAATAATTCCTAAGTTGTGTGAATGCAAGAGACACCTACAAAGCAGTCTAGGGTACCATAGGTGAAAGATTAGCCTGTTCATCCCCCTGTGCGAATGGTTCAAGAGTGCTGAGAATTGACAAAAGGACAAGCTCTTCCCCATCAATTCCCCTAAATAAATAGTGGTTTTCACCACTACCAAAAATCCCAATCATCATTGGTCCCCAAAGTTGTAAGGATTCGTACTACACGTCCCTGCCAAGGATGGGTAGTCATCCCCAAGGCCTAAAAGGATCAATGACCATTCCAAAAAAAAATCCCCACAAGCCATCATCATGATCATCTCCAATCACCTTTGGTCTCCAAAGTCGTAAGGATTCATACTACATGCCCCTAACAAGGATGGGTAGTCATCCCCAAGGCCTAAAATATCAATGCCCTTACTTCATAATCTCCATAATCCCCTTTGGTTCCCAAAGTCGTAAGGATTCGTACTACACGTCCCTGAACAGGATGGGTAGTCATCCCCAAGGCCAAAAGGATCAAGGTCATTCATAAGCCAAAAACCTACAAGCTCAACCTTACGAAGCTCAAAATGCAAAATCAAATAATAGTGGTTATCACCACTATTCAAAATCCTTGCTCAAAAATAAAAACAAAGAGAAAAATAAATAGTGATTTTCATCACTATGTATACGAGCAAGTATCCTAACACATTGAGCAAATAAAAAGCTTGAACTTGAATCCTTAGAATTCTCAGCATTCGAAAACCATCTAGGTGATCCTCATTACGGGTTTGGTGGACAGCCTACCTGGCAATGGCGGTATCCTAAACGCATGACGATATGTCTATCACATTAGCTTTGCGTGTGAGCAGACCAATGTTTGCATGTGGATGAGCTAGCTTATGGTACCTTAGATTGTCCCATGGATTAATCTTACTAAATACAACAACGGAGTTAGTGGAGCTAATTAGGTGATCCTCGGTACAGGTTTGGTTGACAGCCTATCTGGCACTGGCGGTATCCTGACAAATACCACATAAATGAACTCAATTGCACACACAGGGATGTGAAATAACTTGGTCAAACTCAAGTCTGATTTATACCTTGTTCAAAAGTCTTGCGAGATAAATGTACAGTTTTGGCTAGTTAGTTAAAATATCTGAATCTCAGAAAAGCTTAACTACATTTTTAAAACAACTGGTACATTTCATTACGTCCATCACCATCAAATAATATAAAAAATACAAAAACAAAGTTCTCACATGCAAAGTCATTCCACAAAGCCATCCCATAAGTACAACAAGCCAGTAAATCTTGTACAGTCTATGGTGCCATCGACAAGTTATCAACAAATCATTTCATTCATTCCATATGCATACATCATATAATTAGAAACATCACATTCATAATACCACATGCATACATCATCATAAATAATTGTGCATAAATAAAAAACAAACCATGAAAAGTGTATAAACAAAACAAAGAAAGTCATCTATATATATCATCAAAAATGCCCGTAGGCTACAATGAACCGGTCCTCTGACCTCGCAACAAAGCAAAAACTCAAAAACCCCCAAGCCTAGGGCGTCGGCCACCATGATCACGTAGGATCGGTGCGACGGGAACTACCCCCCGTGGTGTGGGTCCTATGGGACCCCTCAGGGCTCTGCTCGCCCCTGCATCACGCCCACTAGCCCCCCTCATCCAATCGCCTATGATGAGATGATGTTGACTCTCAGTATCGCTCCCCTCTTCGATGTGAAGACCCACCTCTAGAGGGCTCAGGTACCCACCCTCGAGGTGGATGATCTCTCCCTTTAGATCCATCCGGTGCTGACACCACTCTGCCTCCCATCGATGGTACATCGCTACTACATCATCGCGTTACACCAGCTTCATCCGTAGGAGATCCCTCTCTCATGCAGCATCGGTATCCCCATCCTATCGGTGGTACGTAGCCCATGCATTCTCCCACTCTGCTAGCTATGTTCGTAGGAGATCCCTCTCTCGTAGCGCATCCCCGAGCTCCTCATCTCACCTTCGAAGTAGCCCCACCAATCATGCATTCTCAGTGTGCACCCCTACCTCCATGTCCTCCACAACTGCCTGAGGCATTGACATCTCTGGAGCATGCACTGCTCGCTCCCACTACTCTGGGACGTCCTACATCTCTGGCTGATCTAAAACCCCAAAATCCCACCCACATCCTCAACCTCCACCATGTCCGCATCATCCAGTGGAACACCCCAACCCTCTCCTGGTGCCTCTGCACCCTCATCACCTCTGTTGCCACCTCTGCACCACCTAGAGGCCCCTCGCCTCGCCATCATCGTAGAGTCCACCATTGCTCATACTCAGCGGTAACCTCGATGTCATCCATGTCTGGGGCATCAATCATGGTATCTGAATCCTCACCCAATGGTGCAATGACTGGCCAAGCTAGAGTCCTCTCGTCCCCCTGACGTCGATAGATCACGGGCTCACTAGGCAACCCCTGGTGCACCCCAAACTATCATGTAACCCGACCATATGGGAAGAACTCCTGCTCAGTCCCATGCCGCCCAATCAGCCACCGTCCCCTACGTACCCATCGGAGCCACTCTCCAGCCTCAGGCCAGGCTGGACAGTCCCGGTAGGGGCGCCAAAACACCTCCCCTAGAGTAAGCCGAGCGAAGGCATCGACATAGTGCCCTACGACACTTGCCCACCATCGACTCTACCCCTGCTCCTCAGATCTCCACCATAATGCCCCGTAACCAATCTCTCGGTCTACCATCTCCGCCCGTGTCATCCATGGCAACCCAACCGGCCTCTCCACTACTATGTGCTGCCAAGCCCAACACTACAACAAGTAGCTACATCCAATCCCCTTCTGCCTCTAGTAGCGGACCTCGTACAACTCATCATAGAGCTGTGCCAGCAGAGTCTGTCCCCATCTCATGATCATAGGTGCATCCGTAGGACACTCCACCAACCTGAACACCACCTCCAGCAGGTTCCACGGGAACCTCACGCCCGAAGAGTCGGGTAGCAACATGTTGGAAATGAGGCCCATCAGTACGGCGTGCCTCACTCCCAACACACCCATCTCAAGCCACCATCGAACCAAAATGCCACCAATCAGGCAGTCGCCCTCTGCCCTCTCCACTGGCTGTCCACACCCACCTCCTCCCCATGCCCAAAGCATCGTGTCAGTATAGCTGTCCGCTGATCACGTGACGTCGTCCTGATCGGTAGTCCATCTATCAAAATCCATAGAATCCGATAGACATCCTCCAAGGTCACCGTCATCTCCCCTGTTGGGAGATGGAAGGTGTTGGTCCGGGGCTCCCATAAGTTGATCAGGGCCATCAGATAGGCCCGATCCCCAACCATAGGCTCTAGTCGAGTCACCTGCTTGAGCCCAAGGGCATCAAGCCACTCCCAGTCAGCCAAAGTCAGTGCCTCACGCGCTTTAGTGAAAATCGTGGGTACACGGTACCGGCTCTTCACAACCTGCAAAAGAAAACAACATAAAAACATTAAAAACCATGAAAAACTGTACAAAAAAATATGAATATTTAAAAAAAAATTAAAATAAATTGTCAATTCTAGGGTTTTTTAACTCTAAAATGATAAATTAAAAAAAAATTCAAAAAAAATTTGTCAGTTCTAGGGTTTTTAACTCTAAATGGATAAATTAAAAAAAAAAACAAAAAAATATTTTTTGGTTCTAGGGTTTTTAACTCTAAGATAAATTAAAAAAAAAATTCAAAAATAATTTGGGTCGTAGGGGTTTTTAACTCTAAATGATAAATTAAAAAAAAAAAAAAATTCAAAAAAATATTGTCGTCTTCTAGGGTTTTTAACTCTAAACTGATAAATTAAAAAAAAAAAAAATTCAAAAAAATTTTTGAGTTCTAGGGTTTTTTTTAACTCTAATAAGATAAAAAAAAAAAAAAAAAAAAAAAAAAAAAAAATTTGTTCTAGGGGTTTTAACTCTAAATGATAAATTAAAAAAAAAAAAAAAAAAAAAAAAAAAAAAAAAAAACAAACAAAAATAAACTAGGGTTAAGCTACGTTTTTATGCTCAGTTTTACCCTACGTTTCTAACCTAAGTTTTAATCTTTGTTAAATTAGGGTTAAGCGAAGTTTTTAAGTTACGTTCTAAACTAAGTTTTTCAGCTAAGTTTTAAACTAAAATTTTGATCTTTGTTTAACTAGGGTTAAACTAAGTTTTAAGCTAAGTGTTAATTTTTGATAGTCTAGGGTTTCATTTTAATTTGAAAAACAAAATACAAAAGACAAAAAACAAAACAAATTACGGTTTTCAAATTATAACAAACAAACAATAAAGAGGAAGAACACTCACTGGTCTCGCTTCGGCTCCGCCGCTTGAGGATCCGGTCCATGAACTCATGGTAGCGGGAAAAATTTGGCAGCGCTTCGCTTCGTAGAATTGACCTCCTCCTCCTCAGAGCTCCAAATCGCTAGGAAAAACAAATGCAAATGAGCCCAAAACCCAGTTTTGGCCCTTAAATAGGCTTTTTGAGCCTGTAATCGTTCCTCCCTAGGATGAGCACTCTGGTTAGCACTCGTCCCACCCTAGGACGATTACTAAACTGGTATTCGTCCCACCCAGGAATGAATACAGAGCAAAAATTTCAAAAACATCAAAAACTGCACAAAATGCACCAAAAACAAGCAATAAAACTGTCCAATGAGAGTGCTTTTGCACTTGACATTTTGGGCATGCAAAATAGATGTCGGGGTCACAAATCCTCACTATCCTACTCCCTAAGAAGGCTACCATAGTCGGACCGCTCCATGGGAGGATGGATTTTTGAGAATTTCATCCCCAAATGGCGTCACAAAATGGGTCAAAACCCAACCAAAAATAGCAATAAAATTGTCGAACGAAGGCGCCTTTGTGCTTGACATTCTTGGCATCCAAAATAGATGTTGGGGTTACAAATTGTCACTATCCTACTCCCTAAGAAGGCTACCATAGCCGGACCGCTCCACGGGAGGACGAATTTTTGACAATTTTAGCTCCAAAATGCGTCACAAAAAGGGTTAAAACCCACCAAAAATAGGTGAGAATGTTCGAAATCGCTTACGCATTCAACGGTAAACAATTGAAGGCACCCTTACCTAAGTCATCTTGGGTCAAGCGACTCGTCGCTTTTCTCATGTTGGTCATTCCCTCATCGATTCGTCGCTTGAGGGGGTAGTCACACTTAGTCACCAATCAACAAAAACACACCCAATCAAGGAAATGACATGCATTCAAAGGATCATTGACAAAGACAATCACGCCCCTGCTTGGGGCAGCAAACAAGCAATAATCACAAGCTGATCAAACACTTGGCATTCGTGAATCATGAACTCAAGGTTCCCACAGACAAAAGGTTGCGCCCTTTGCCTATTCATGACTGATCAATGTCCAAGCTCAAGTAACACCTCACCGAAAAAGGTTAACACTTGAATTAAGTTCCTTAGCTCGTCAAAAGCAAGGATTCAAGAATGCGTGCCCTTTCCATACTTGGGGCATCAAGAGTTGGTTAGGTTACTGAGAAACCCTAATCATTAGTGCTTTGGTTATCTATTTTTGCTCGGCACTGCGCCTTGCACAGCGCATCCCAAAAAGGGGCATCTGTAGACACCAAAACAACACCAATCCGATTATGTGACAACAAGCGCTGATCGCATTGACACACACAGCCCCTAGGGCAGCCCCCAGAGGTTAAACAGTGGTCCTAACCACTCCCAAAAGTAGTTTGGAAGGTCAAAGGTCAATTTGGCACCTTTTGGCACTTTGCTCCCTACTCGTCCCACCCTGGGATGAATACAAACTGGTATTCGTCCCACCCAGGGACGATTATCAGCATTCGCCCCAGGGTGAGGCGAATAGAAGGTTTGATTGGCAAAAAGTCAAACCTCGACAGGTCCGCCAGTTAACTGCAGCTTCAGGCCATGCAATTGCGAGGAACGACTTCAAATCAAGGAGAGAGACTTCAGTCATGCATGTCTTTGATTTTTGGAGGCCTCATGCAAGGAGACTCTAAATCAAGGAATAATATTTTTCCCAAAATAGGACATGCAACTCCAGTGGCGCCCTCGCATGCGCATTCAAACAGAGAGACCCTAGGTCTATAAATTGGTGAGTCTTCTCACCCAAAATATAGAGAGAGAGGTAGCATTTTGAGCAATGAAGTGCTGCCATTTTACATCCACACACATACCTTTTGATTTGTGCCTTTCACATCCTTGATCTCTTTTGGAAGGGAGGTCATAGGGTGGTTATTGGAAGCACAAATCCGGAGCCCAAACCCGAACATTTGGCCACAATATCCCACAAAATTTGTCGACAACACCCCATAAGAGGTTTTGGACCCATCCCAAGTGGATTGGTGCCAAAACAGAGTCCCAAACGGTGGGCGTCCTGCCCCCGGGCGCCCCCCAAACTGTCGCAGTTCTAAACGCCCCACCCCGGAGCGAATAGAAATCTGTGGTAGATTTCTCTGATTTTTCTTTTGCATCTTATTCTAGGTTATTTAAATAGGTTGTAGTTTAAATTTCACTTCATTCTGACAAGTTTTGACCATGCTTTTATCATTTCCCGCCTTTACTAACATGCAGATAGCACCATCATATTCTGGGTGATAGAGGCCAAATTGGAGAAATATGACCATCTGGGTCATCCCAAAATACCCCCAATTAGCTAACCCCAACTTTGCAGGTCATTTGGAGCTTCCTGGATAGGACATTGAAGAGGGTGCTTTCTAACAATTTGTTGTAGGTTTATTCGTCCCGCCCCAGAGCGAATACAAATCTGTGAGGAATTTCTCGACTGTTCCTTTTGCAGTGGCTTCCTGGTAACATATTCATGCTTCTATCAAATTTTTAGGTCGTTCTGATGTTATTTGGTTATCGGTTTAATATTTTCATGCATACACTAACAGTAGGCCTTGGGAAATACATGTTCTATTCTATCTGCAGGTGCTACTAATATTTTCTGTTTCCTTGAACGCAGGTCTTCGACATCAGAGGAGCAGGAAGGAGTCAACACTCATATACACAAGCGGCGGCGACGTTTTGGTCCGCCCATCTTACATGTGGGCACGCGGAAGAAGGATTGCTATCCATGGATGTGACAAGAAACATATTTGACGCTCCTATCCCCTAAAAGGGAAGGAGACGTATTGTAACACGACTTTAAAAGCATATCAATAAAGAGGGCCGTATTCCATATTGCTTTTATCTTGTGTCGATTCGTTTATGTCCTTTCCTTTCATGCATTTTTCAATATATAGGCTTTTAGCGTTAAGTTTGGTTTTACACGCATCGTACTTGGCATTTTCCTTTTTGTTTCCGTATCCTCGTGCTTTCAAAAGCTACTAGCGGAGATGGTCAAACCAAAATGTTAACGATTTCCTAAGCATCCTAGTCACATGTATTTTGGGTCCATTCTAATAACGCGAAACATACTATTTTATCCAAAGCACTTTGCATGAACTTTCTTTGACCATTTATTTAAATGGTTTGCAACATCTACAACTTAAAAGCGCACACTATTCAAATCCAAAACCCTAGTCATATGTATTTTTATGGGAAAAAGGTACGAGGCTTCTTAACACTCTTAGCAACATTCAACGGTTCTAGACCACTCTTACATGCCAATTTTATTTGTAGTTCGATGAGAATCCCAAACATGGCTATGCTAATATGTCCTTTGCTATTGTAAAGAGTTATTATTGGGTCATCAAGATATATAATAATGTAGATTACATTAAAATTTAAATTTTTAGATATTAAATTTTAGCGATAGTAAATAGAATCTTATATGATTAAATTAATATAAAAATAAAACATATTTTTTTTAAATCGTATTTAAAAATATATATATTTAAAAAATCATGTTGTAATTTAGTTTTATGTGATAATTAGTTATTTAATGAGTTTATACATGTTTTTATGAGAGATTTTTGTTCCCTCATATTGAGTGGGGTTTGAACCTTGAACCTCTCACAGAGAGGATAAAACTCGAAAATTTATTTTTTGATGCATAGTTTTATTTAATATTTATTTTAAAAATTAATGAACGGAGTAGTGGTATATGAAGAGTCCAGATAATAAAAGTATGCTAGGTATTCATGGAGCATATAATGTATTAGCTTCATGGGCCTAAAAATAACCCTAAAAACTAGTAGGGAGAATTAAAATTTTATTGTGGAATGTTTATTAGAAGAAGAATTTTGTAAATTTTTTACATAAGAATATGAAGATATTAAAGTTTTTAAAGTTTATGAATTGAAAAATAGAATGTTGATCTCTTATACTATTCAAAATCTTAGACTTCAACAAATATGAGGCTAGGGTTTTGAGTTTCAATATGCTCCCCAAACTTGGCGGACCAGTGCACAACATTGGGATATAGTTTGGATTTTTATAGGCTTTGATCTTCCTCAATTTAGATTAGGATTTCCCTTACTGAATAAATTTGGGGTATAGTCTGGATTCTTATTGACTTTGATCTTCCCCTTTTGAATTTTTATTTCTTCTATTAATTTAGCATGTGTAGTTACCTCCTGGAACGAGCCATGCTATTGCATTTGCAAATACCTTAAATAGCTTAGGTTAGGGGATGGCAAAGGATAGCTCATTAGTAATTGTTTGCCATATTACAACATAATCATGGATAGGCTCGAAATCAAATTGTTATAGACTATATAGGTCTGGTAATACTATTTTATTACATATGTTGATCAAAAAGTGTTTCAAGAAGACATTGGCTAGATGTTCAAATGTGTATAGACTATGCCTAGGCAAGTTACTATACCAACTTAGTGTTGGTCGCCCAAGCAACTAAGGGAAGGTATTGAGTATAACGGTGTCACTACCACTAATTTGGTAGTAGAAAAATTGATAGTAGCTCAAATATTCTCGACGGTCCTTCTTAATTTTAAATTTTTTAACTTAGGACATTCAAATTTGGAGGGGTATTATGGTATGATCATAAAGGGATGAATAGGTTTGTTATACTCATAGCTAGTTGAGCACATTTATAACTATTTAATCTATTCTTCCATGACCTGCATTTCATAAGGTATGGTCAACATTGTTAGATTTTGAACCACAAGAGCATGCATTTGAAAGTGGTCAGCATGTTATGGGATGTGGGTGTAGTAGTTGGGAGGTGGTGGATATGAAGTGGAATGTTGATTATGGATGTAAAGGGTTGCAACATCTATTTGGTAGAAAGTGGGTGAAAGTTGTTGGGGTAGAGGATTTGGATTTTAAAGAGCTTGGGTGTGATTGAGTGACTAGATCATCTATGGAGAATGTGACCTTTTTTTCTCGGATCTGCATGGTGGGATCCTTAATGAAGCCTCGGTAGAGCTTAACTTTGTTTTCCTCAACAAACTATGTCTAATGACCTACTTCCTCCCTCTTTGAGATCCTCAATTTTTTGGTCCCCTTCCCCTATGGATTGGTTTAAAATCAACTTCAATGGTACTTATAATGGGAACATGAGTCTTGTGTGGTAGGTGGTGTACTTAGAAATGATAAAGGATATCTACTAGGTGCCTTTGCCAAAAAAAATTCAATCTAGGCCACCCATTCTGTGAACTTTAGAACACTCCTTCAAGGCCTCTTATCGGTGGAATCCTTTAGTTTTAATAAATTTATAGTGGAAGAGGAATCGTTAAATATTTTTAATCTAGTCAAGAAGTCTTGCACCCCACACTGGAAGATATCAAATACCATGGCAGATGTAGTCAAAAGTTTATCTTCAAGATCGAAGGCTCAAATTCAACATATTTTTTCATGAAGTAAACAAAGCGGTAAACTTGATGGAGAATATTGGGATATTGTAGCAAGACCTCTTTGTTTAGATGATAAACTTTCCTCAGAGTCTTCAGAATTTAATTATGGATGATCATGGTTAGTTGTGGGTGTTGGTTATGGATGTTTAGGAGGCTATGTGGGATATTTCCTATGCTTTTTGGAGCCTCTTATTTTTTAATATTTTTTTCCTAGTAGGGATTTGGTACCATCTATATATACTTTGTGTACAATGGATGCCAGTTGATTGGGAGCCTTGTCTTCTCAAGGCAACATGTTTTTTTTAGTGGTATATGTAGATGTTTTCCTTTAGCGTGTGGGGTCTTCCTAGAGGGTAGTGAGCTTCTCTATTGTATATTGTGATCTCCCTTTGGATATTGCAACAATTTGTTTTCCATTTTATTTTTATTTTGGGAATTTTTGTTGTCTTCTCCCTTTGGGTATTGCAACAATTTGTTTTCCTACTTTGTTTTTCTTTTGGGAAGTTTGGTACTATTTTTATATATGAATATTATTTTGCTTAAAGACTATTTTCTATAAGAATGATGCATTATCTCTTGCTCTTTCTCAATCCCATATGTATTAGGTTTGAAGATCTTTTAAAACCCATTCTCTTACATAATATATATATACTACTTTAAACATTATATATATATATATATATATATATATCTTAAATTTAATTTTAAAATTTAATATTATAAATTATTATAAATATAAGACTATTAAAAATATTTTAAAAAATTAAAATAATAATAATAAATTAGTCAATTAAAATATAAAAAAAGTAAAACTTTCAATTTCAATCTTATACTAATAAATTGTAGTATTTATTAGTTGAATTGAATCATAATAATGGTAGAGGATTATGCCCCTAATTGTATTTCACATGATTAGAATTTCATTCCATGTTAATACCTATGTATCTACATACTATTTAAAAATAATATTTATTATCTTAAATTTAAGTTTTAAATTTAATTGTATTTCACAGGATTGGAATTTGGTTCCACGTTAATATCTATGTGTGTACATACTATTTTAAAATAATATTTATTATCTTAAATTTAAGTTTTAAATTTAATATTGTAATATTTAAAATTAAAATAGTAATAATAGACTATACAAGTAAAATATTGAAATTTAAATCTTAATATTGTTTTTATTTGCTTAGTTTATGCTCAATAGTCTCCTCCCAACCATGATTCCTTGTAAAACCGAGAGCTATGCTTATCAATAGGAAATTTAATGGTTATACATACTATTTCAAAATGATATTTATTATCTTACATTTAAGTTTTAAATTTAATATTGTAATATAAGATTATTAAAAGATTTAAAAATAAAATAAAACGGTTATAATAAACTACAATTAAAATATTGAAATTAAAATCTCAATTCTTTTATTTTGTTAATGTACTCTGATAATTATCCTCCCAAACACAACCACCATACATCGACTCCCTCACACACTCATCCACGTTGCGGTTTGAACCTTGGACCTCCTGAAGAAGAGCCAAAGCCTAAACAGTGGCATTGTCTCCCTTAGGATAAAATATTTTTTAGTTTAGAAGCCCTAAAAACCTAGCTTTATGGCCAACTGTAGTTGTCCCACTCAGGTATACCACATGGCATCAATCACAAACAAGGGGTTTGAATTATTAATAAATCCATAGGTTTGAGTATAGGAAAAAGAGATGCACACAGGTAATTTGTCAGGTGAAGGTAGTGGGAATGGGTATAAAACATGGAATCAATCACAAGGAGGTTGAATAATTAATATATCCATAGGTTTAAGCATAGAGAAAATGGAGCCGCCACACAGAACATTTGCCATCTATGGTTGCATATCCAATAGGGTGGGAATGGACCCTGAGTAGGTCCAAAGCATTTTCCAACTACTCTACCCATGAGGATATCTAAAATTTCAGTAGTATACTAATAAATAGAAAACATAAAACTATAAAAAAAAACTAGATTATAATCTAAAATTTAAATTAAAATTCTAATATTAAATTAGGATTAAAGTATTATATTATCTTAATAATTATAATCATTACACTTTATATTGAACCAAAGATGATAATCTATAGATGCTATGGGTTAGAGTGGCACATTGAAAGGGATGCAAACCCTAGGTGCAGTCAAATATTATAAGAATCAAAGCTTGGATGATAGAATATCTCTTCAAGTGGTCATATTTCTAACAATCATAACATTTCAAAAAAGTTTTCATATTAAATATATTGGTTCCATTCCCCTTTTCTTGAAAAGATAATAAATCAAGAAACTGAAACATCTATCCAACTATCTTAATTTTATTGTTTGTAGAACGAAGCAATCGCAATCCTTTTTTGCTTTGGCCTCCAAACCTGAGATGCGGAATCTTAGAATACTTTGTGGGAACATCTTTAGTCAACTAATCTAACAGTTAGGATAAGTAAGGTAGAAGTTTAACTCTAGATTATTCGCTTATCCGCGGAAGCGTTCCTTCGTTGTTCTCCTTCAATTCATTAAAACAAAATAACCACAAGGCAGCCCAACGCAAGGAAGGAAGATCAAAATAAGAAGGAAACCAAATCAGACAACAATTAAATAATGATTTTCAAATGGCTACACTGCTATTGGAACGTACTTTATTTTCAAACGGCTATAGGAAGGTGTTTTTCACACGGTTATTGGAGACGGTTATGGAATCGTGCTTTCCAAACGAGAAGCTTGCTTTTCAAACTGCTATTGGGAGCGTACTTTATTTTCAAACGGCTATAGAAAGGTGTTTTTCACACGGTTATTGGAGACAGTTATGGAATCGTGCTTTTCAAACGAGAAGCTTGCTTTTCAAACTGCTATTGGCTATTGGAGACGGTTATGGAACGGTACTTTTCAAACGGCTATTAATAACTGTTACGGAAGCTCTCCTATTGCAACATTCTTTCTTTTTCTTTTCAAATAGTTATGGGACTGTAAAATTGTCAACGTGTAAATTTAATAAAATCATATCTAATAGTTACGAGAGTGTAAAATTGTCAGTAAATTTAATAAAATCATATCTAACATTTAATAAAATCATATCTAACATATTTTTTTGTATTTGGTTTTATAGGGGTTTGCTTGGTGTCATCGACAACAGAAGGGTAGTATTTGCTTCAGTGAATAGAACACCTTTGCTTGGTCATTTCTCCCGAGTTTAAACCTTCCGCCCACCGGATAATATAGGAGCAGCATCTCAGAAAGCGCCTTCTTCATCCAGCCCACCAACTCTCCGTATGTTTTACCGGTGAAACATTTATATACGAAGAAGTGGCCAGGGCTTATGGGCGGAACAGTTAGACCAATGTTGGAACCCTTGAGCCAGCATTGTGGAGATGGAACAGGTGACTGCACTATTGAAGTATATAGTATGTCCACCCTAAATTCTGTAATGGACGCTATGGCAATTCCCATGTTCAATTGAAACCGTAGAGGCAGCTGGTTTGATTTACACAAAAGAAATAATAGCTTGGATGGAAGTAAGAAGTAGCCTTGTATAACCTATATATACTGAAATTTATAAGGATAGGATCATAAGGCCGGCATTTGCAGGTGTGCGCATACAGAAAAAAGAAATAATAGCTTGGATGGAAGTAAGAAGTAGCCTTGTATAACCTATATATACTGAAATTTATAAGGATAGGATCATAAGGCCGGCATTTGCAGGTGTGCGCATACAGACAAAAGAAAGCTAGTCGCCGAGAGGGTCAAACCAAAATTTTAACGATTTCCTAGGCATCCCAGTCATATGTATATTGGGTCCAGTCTAATAACGCGGAACATACTATGTTATTCGAAGCACTTTCCATGAGGTTTCTTTGACCGCTTATTTAAATGGTTTGCAACATCTACGACTTAAAAGCGCGCACGACTCAAATCCAAAACCTAGTCATATTAATTTTATGGGAAACAGGTACGAGGCTTCTTAACACTCTAAGCAAGATTCAATGGTTCCACACTACAGTCTTACAAGCCAATTTTTTTTAATAGTTCGATGAGAATCCCAACCATGGCTATGCTAATATGTCCTTTGCTATTGTAAAGAGTTATTATTGGTTCATCAAGGTCTTCATTTAATAATTAAGATATAATAATGTAGATCACATTAAAATTTAAATATTTGGATGTTAAATTTTAGCAATAGTAAATAGAATTTTATATGATTAAATTAATATAAAAATAAAAAATAATTTTTATAAAATCGTATTTAAAAATATATATATATTTAAAAAACATATTGTAATTTAGTTTTATGTGATAATTTTTTTTTAATGATTTTAAACATGTTTTTACGAGAGATTTTTGTTCCCTCAAATTGAGTAGTGTTTGAACAGTGAACCTCTCACAAAGAGGCAAAAACTCAAAAATTTGTTTTTTGATGCATAGTTTCATTTAATATTCATTTTAAAAATTAATGAACGGAGTAGTGGTATAAGAATAGTTCAGATAATAAAAGTATGCTAGGTATTCATGGAGCATATAATGTATTATCTTCATGGGCCTAAAAATAACCCTAAAAACTATTAGTGAGATTTATAAGTTTATTGTGGAATGTTTATTAGGAGAATAATTTTATAAATTTTTTACATAAGAATATGAAGATATTAAAGTTTTTAAAGTTTATGAATTGTAAAAGAGAATGTTGACCTCTTATAGTATTCAAAATCTTAGTCTTCAATAAATGTGAGGCTAGGGTTTTTAGTTTCAATATGGTCCCCAAACTTGGTGGACCTATGCACAACATTGGGGTATAGTCTAGATTCTTATAGGATTTGATTTTCTTCAATTTGGACTAGGATTTCCCTTATTGAATAAATTTGGGGTACAGTCTAGATTCTTATAGGCTTTGATCTTCCCCTTTTTAATTTTGACTTTCTCTATTAATTTGGCATGTGTAGTTGCCTCCTTGAAGGAGCCATGTTGTTGCATTTGCAAATTACTTAAGATGACTTTAATGCAACTCCTTGCAAATACCTTTACTAGTTCAGGTTATGGGATGGTAAAGGATAGCTCATTAGTAATTGTTTGTCATATTGCAACATAATCATGGATAGGATCAACATCAAATTATTACAGACTATATAGGTCTGGTAATGATATTTTATTCCTTATGTTGATCAAAAAGTGTTCAAAAAAGGCATTGGCTAGATGTTCAAATGTGTATAGACTATCCCTAGGTAAGTTATGTTACCAACTTAGTGTTGGTCCCCCAAGAAAGTAAGGGAATGTATTGAGTATGAGGATGTCTCTATCACTGATTTGGTAGTAGAAAAATCAATAGGTGCTCAAATATTCTCGATGGTCCTTCTTACTTTTAAATTTGTTGAACTTAGGACATTTAAATTTAGAGGGGTATTATGGCATTATCATAGAGGGGTGAATAGATTTTGATAACAACTTACTATAAGTGGATTTGTTATACTCATAGCTAATTGAGTACATTTTAAACTTTTTAATCTATTCTTGCATGACCTGCATTTCATAAGATATGGTCAACATTGTTATATTTTGAACCAAAAGAGCATCCATTTGAAAGTGGTCAACATAGTATGGGGTGGGGTTGTAGTAGTTGGGAGGTGGTGGAGATGGAGTGGAATGTTGATTATGGATGTAAAGGGTTGCAACATCTATTTGGTAGAATGTCGATGAAGGTTATTGGGGTAGAGGATTTATATTTTAAAGATCTTGGGTATGATTGAGTGATTGGATCATCTATGGATAATGTCACATTTTATTTCTTGGATCTGCATGGTGTGCTCCTTAATGAAGCCTCGGTAGAGCTTAAGCTTGGTTTTCCTCAACAAACTATGTCTAATGACCCACCTCCTCCCTCTTTGAGATCCTCAATTTTTTGGTCCCTTTCCTCTATGGATTGGGTTAAAATCAACTTTGATGGTACTTCTTATGGGAACCTGAGTCTTGTGTGGTAGGTGGTGTACTTAGAAATTATAAAGGAGATCTACTAGGTGCCCTTGCCAAAAAAATTTCAATCCAGGACACCCATTCTATGAAATCTAGAGCACTCCTTCAAGGCCTCTTATCGGTGGAATCCTTTGGTTTTAATAAAGTTATAGTGGAAGAGGAATCACTAAATATTTTTAATCTAGTCAAGAAGTCTTGCATCCCACACTGGAATATACCAAATATCATGGCAGAAGAAGTTAGAATTTTTTCTTCAAGGTCAAAGGCTTAAATTCAACAAATATTTCATGAAGGAAACAAAGTGGTTATGGAACTAATTTATTGCAGATGGTTATGAAATCATACTTTTCAAATGGTTATTGGATACGGTTATGGAATCATGCTTTTCAAAAAGTTATTGGAGACGATTATGGAAGCTTACTTTTCAAATGGATATTGGATATTAGAGACGGTTGTGGAAGGGTATTTTTCAAATGGCTATTAAAAACTATTATGAATGCTCTCCTATTATGGCATTATTTCTTTTCAAATAGTTATGGAAGTATAAAATTGTCACCCAAACAAAAATAATATTACTTAAGATTTGTAGTCAACAATAAGGTGATAGTAATACAAGGAAGAAGGTTATTCAATTGAAGATGTCTAGCATCAAAATAGTCTTTGGAGAAGACATAATAAGGTACATCAAATAGAATTTGGTAAATGTAGTGTAAGGTTCATCTACAAGTTCATGGTGAACACACATCAAAAAAGTACAACAAAGTCTACCTCAAGCAACACACACAAATATGAGAATCATTGGGTATAAGTTCTATTCTACCTATATCTTAGCATTGATGCATTGGAAATAAGAATCATTGACATCATAACATTGAATTCTACAAATGCAAGCAACATCATTTAGGCTGCATAAATAGAGTTGGAAAAACCTTGTATATTAAAAGGAAATTATAGTGGGCATACACTACCACAAAGAGGAGATGTGTAAATAGTTCAATATTTTCCATCTCAAGGTACTAAAAGCACCATAGCTAGGTGTAATAGGTGATGCAAGATAAAAATATTAATAAGATTCAATTTCCACATCAAAAACCTACATCAACACAAGGACAATAAGGTGAATACAATGCAAAGAGAGTATATATTTTTTAGTTGATAAACAAAGGGAAGATATTATAATTAGTTGGTAAGAACACAATATAAGGAAAGGTGGAATCATTATCAAAGTAGCAAAGAAATCCATTATGCATTATTTCATACATGTTGAAAGAATAATCCAAGTCATAGGAGAAAGGTATCTTAGAGTTCACTATCACATAAAAGCAAAATAACCTAGAACAGTTCAGTTTCTAGTTTTTATTAAACACAGTATGCATAGTTCACATTGTCATTTGTACATAACAATCATCATTTTCACATTCATTCAGAATGTAGAAATCATAGTAATCAAAAGGAATTCCCACCTGTAAATTTTGCTTCCCAAAACTGTTCTCTTGGTTGGTCTCCCCTCTTTCAACTTTTTTCATCGCCCCCTCTTTTTATTTGTTTCCATCCTCCATTCTTTTATCCTAATTTCTTATTTCTTTCCCGAACAAAATTATTTTTTAATGTAAAGGCCAAAACAAACATTATATGATCAATCAAAATGAGATTTTTTCAAAGTTGTTTTACAACAAAGAAAACCAAACCCAAAATTCGAGTGATCACTGCTGCATGTGGAAATAACATTGGAACCAAAATATTTTTAGAGATGTTTATTTGAAGATTGACAATATTTGTTCCAAGACCAAGATAGAAAATATGACAATGTTGGAAATCATATTTTTTGAAAAATCCATAAGTCTTGGAACCATCACTGAATGTGATAGGGTGGGAAACATTTGTTGCATCGAAAGCAATTCAAAAAATTACTTGCTTCTTCCTAGAATTCTTAGACTTTGGTAGGAGCTGAGAAGAATCCATAAGCTTCTAGCAAAAATGTGGATAGACAGAAGGATACAATGAGTAATCATGATTCGTAGATTGTTACTCATACATTCCTACTGTTTGATTTGGGTAATTCCCAATGGGTTTCTTTGTTTTTTTAGATTCAGCTTTCATCTTGTAGTCTTTAAGGATAGATCATTTTCTCTATGTTTGTTGTAGTGTTTTTTGGGCTTAGGCTGATGCTTGTTTTTTCCTATTGATGTAAAAGGTATTTGGGAGCCTTCATATTTCCCGACATAATATGATATCAATTAACTTACCAAAAAACAAATATACAATAGATAATAATGAATTTACATGGTGGGTTGAGTGAGGCCTTTGCCCCCAATTAGCTAAAGAAATAAGTCATTGAATTTGAATTTAAATCTCTTTTAGTTGAATAAAATATGAACACTTATAGATCATAATATTTTCTTATTATTATTATGGTAGAAGGAAGGGATTTTGAAAGGCTCCCCAAACCTTTCAGATATATTTTCATATATTAAAAATTAAATATTTAGAATTTAAACAATAAAATGAGAGACAAAACACCCAAGTGAGGAGCCATGTAGAAAGACTCCATCAACTAAGACTACATAAAATATCTTACTAAAGATCCAACACAAATTAACGTCTATTTTGGAGTTCATAGCCATTGGGTCTTTTGATTACTTTTTCTTATGTAGAAAAGGTTCTTCCTCCTTTAGAGTAGCAAGATTTAAGAATGCATTTTTGCACATAAATCTCCTAAGGTAATTGGAAACACGAGATTCCGTAAGAAGGAAATACTAATGCGACGCATTCAAAATCAAAACAAATGCTTAAGTCCTATAACGTGAAATGCATGAAATGAAAGAGACAAATTGAACTGAGATAAAAGAAAGTACATAAAGCATAGCCCTTTTTATTTAACTCTCTTAATATCAGTTACAAAGATGCCTCCTCCCTTTTCAAGGGCTAGGAGCGTTAAATGAGTTTTGGTTACAATCATGACTTAGTGTTCCTCCTTCCGCGTGCCCACACGTAAAATGGGTAGGCCAAAGTGTTTTCACCGCTGGTGTTGATGAATCCTTGATCCTTGCTGCTCCTCCTGCGTTCAAAGAAACAAAAAATCGTTAGTAGCACCTATGACAAAAGATAAGGCATTTGATCCTAAAAACCAATGGAGGATGCATGCATAAGATTAGCTAAATCGATAAATAAAATGACTCCAAATAACCTACAAATTTGACAGAAACTAGAGAACATCACCAGAAGGTCACTACAAATGAAACAGTCAGGGATTTCCTTACTGATTTGAATTCATCCCGGGGCGGGACGGATCCGACTGTAATTCACTCCAGGGTAGGACGAATTCACCTACACCAAAGTGCCAAAGTGATACTGCCAAAATATCACATCTAGGGAGCTCCAAAGGACTTGCAAACTTGGGGGTTAGCTAATTGGGGGCATTTTGGGAAGACCCAGAGGGTCAGATTTCCCCAATTTGGCCTCCATCAATGGGAATTTGATGTCGTTACCTACAATTTAGTGAGGACTACAAAAGCGATAAAATAGGGTAAAAATTGATCAAAGCATTGTGAAATCATAATTACAAGATATTTAAACAACATAAGACAGAATGCCCAATAAACAAATGGCAAAAAATAATAATCTGCCATGAATTCCCAATCGTTCTTAAAAAAGAAGATTAGGCTCACAGGAGTGCGGGGTGCCCAAGTGGGCCGCCCACCGTTGGAACCTAATTTTGGCACCAATCCACTTGGGATGGGTCAAAAATCTCCTGTACTATGTTGTCAAAAAATGGGTGGGATAATATGGTCAAGTGTCGGGTTTTGGATCCGGATTCACACTTCCAATAACCACCCAACGACCTCCCTTGCGAAAGAGATCAAGGATGTGGAAGAGGTGAATCAAAGGTAAAGCATGGTATCAATTTGGCAGCACTTCGTTGCTTAAAATGCTTCCAACCTGTCTTCCTTTGGGTGATGAATCTCACCAATTTATAGACCCAAGGGGTCTCTTTGGATGGGCATGCAGAGGCGCCACATGGTGGCCATGCCTTCCCAATAGGGAGGAGATTCCCCCCTGACTTGGGCTTCCATGACTGCCCTTGTGATAGTCCTCTAATGTTCAATTTGCTCACCTATGTGCACATGCAAGGCAGGGAGCATTAATTGACTGTCCTTGGCTGCCATTTGGCTGAGATTCTGTATTCGTCCCAAAAGGTGTCAAATTGATCTCTGACCTCCAAAACTATTGTGAGAGTGGTTAGGACCACTGTTTAACCTCTAGGGGCTGCCTTTGGGGCTATGTGTGTCAATGTGATCAGTGTTTGCACTCACATAATCGTATTGGTGTTGTTTTGGTGTCTACAGATGCCCCTTTTTGGAATGCACTGTTCATGGTGCAACACCAAGCAAAAATATATAACCAAAGCACTAATTATTAGGGTTTCTTAGTAACCTAACCAACTCTTGATGCCCCAAGTGTGGAAAGGGCATGCATTCTTGAATCCTTTCTTCTGACGAGTGAAGGAACTTAATTCAAGTGTTAACCTTTTTCGGTGAGGTGTTACTTGAGCTTGGACATTGATCACTCATGAATAGGCAAAGGGCGCAACCTTTTGTCTGTGGTAACCTAGAGTTCATGATTCATGAATGTCGAGTGTTTGATCAGCTTGTGATTGTTGCTTGTTTACTGCACCAAGCAAGAGCATAATTGTCTTTGTCAATGATCCTTTGAATGCATGCCATTTTCCATGATTGGGTGTGTAATTGTTGATTGGTGACTAAGTGTGACTACCCCCTCAAGCGACGAATCGATGAGGGAATGACCTTCATGAGAAAAGCGATGAGTCGCTTGACCCAAGATGACTTGTGTAAGGGTGCCTTTAGATATTTGTCATTGAATGTGTGTGTAGTTTCCCGATATTTAGACCTATTTTTGGTGGGTGCTAACCCTTTTGGCGACACTGTTTGGAGCTGAAATTGTCAAAAATCCATCTTCTCGTGGGGCAGTCCGGCCATGGAAGCCTTCTTAGGGAGTAGGATGGTGACAATGTATAACCCCGACGTCTGTTTTGCATGCCCAGGATGTCAAGTGCCAAAGCACTCTCATCGAGCAATTTTATTAGCTATTTTTGGTGCATTTTTGTTCAATTTTTGTTGTTTTTTGAGTATTTTTGATGATATATACAGATGAATTTATTTTGTTTATGTGCATGTGATGATTTTATTTTATGCATGATGGTTGATGACTATGTATGTATGCATGTTAAGTTATAGTGATGAATGCATATGTTGCTGATGAATGTAGATGTTTCTAGTTTATATGATATGCAAATGGAATGGATGGATTAAATTTGTGATGTTTGGTAGTCCCACCGTGATCGCCACTGAAAGCACGAGATTTCAGAAATTGAAAAGAAACACTAAAGCTATGCAATGCGAAATGAAATGTAACGCTTTAATCCTAGAAATTTGAAATGCATGAAATAGGGAAAAGAGACGAATTGATATGAAATGAAAGAAGTATAGAAAGCACAACCCTTTTTATTTATACTCTCTCAATATCGGTTACAAAGACGTCTCCCACATTTTTAGGGGCTAGGAGCGTTAACATGTTTTGGTTACAACATTGACTAGTGATCCTCATTCTGCATGCCCACATGTAAAATGGGCAGGACAAAGTGTTGCCGCCGCTGGTGTGAATGAATATTTGATCCTTTCTGCTCCTCCTACATTCAAAGAAACAAAAAAATCATTAGTAGCACTTGTTGCAAATATGAAAAGTTTGTTCTCTAAAAAAAATGAAGGATGCATGCATGAAACTGAATAAAATGATAAGTGAACTAAATCAAAATAGTCTGCAAATTTCACAAAAACAATGGAACATCACTAGAAGGTCACTGCAAATGAGACAGTCAGGAAATTCCTCACTGATTTGAATTCACTCTGGGGCGGGACGGATTCGACTGTAATTTGTTCCGGGGTAGGACGAATTCACATGCGACAAAGCGCCAAAGTGATACTACCACAAATGTCATGTCTAGGGAGCTCCAAAAGACCTACAAACTTGGGGTTAGCTAATTGGAGGCATTTTGGGAAGACCCAGATGGTCAGATTTCCCCAATTTGGCCTCCATCAACAGGAATTTAATGCTACTACCTGCAAGTTAGTGAAGACAACAAAAGCAATAAAACATGATAAGATTTGATCAAAGCATTATGAAATAGGAATTACAAGCTATTTAAGCAGCATAATATGGAATGCAAAATAAACAAATGACAAAAAGAACAATCTACCATGAATTCCCAATCGTTCTTAAAAAAATAAGATTAGGCTCGCAGCAGTGCGGGGCGCCCGGGCGGGCCACCCACCGTTGGAACCTAATTTTAGAACCAATCCACTTGGGATGGGCACAAAATCTCTAGTAATGTGTTGTTAGTGAATTGGTAGATCGATGTGGTCAAGTGTCAGGTTTTGGATCCAGATTCACACTTTCGATAACCACCCAACGACCTCCCTTGAGAAAGAGATCAAGGATGTGGAAGAGGTGAATCAAAGGTAAAGCATGGTATCAATTTGGTAGCACTTCATTTCTTAAAATGCTTCCAACCTATCCTTTTTTGGGTGAGGAAGCTCACCAATTTATAGACCCAAGGGGTCTCTTTGGATGGGCATGCAGGGGCGCCACATGGTGGTCATGCCTTCCCAAGAGGGAGGAGATTCTCCCCTAACTTGGGCTTCCATGACTGCCCTTGTGACAGTCCTCTAACATTCAATTTGCTCACCTACGTGCGCATGCAAGGTAGGGAGCATTAATTGACTGTCATTGGCTGCCATTTGGTGTAATTTTTCTTTTTGCCTGTTAAACCTAGAATTCGCCCTACCCTGGAGCGGATTCCATTTTGAATTCGTCCTGGGGAGGGACGGATTCTGAGAAAAGTGCCTAGAAGGTGTCAAATTGATCTCTGACTTCCCAAAACTACTGTGAAAGTGGTTAGGACCACTGTTTAACCTTTGGGGGCTACCCTTGGGACTGTGTGTGTCAATGCGATCAGTGTTTGCAGTCACATAATCGGATTGGTGCTGTTTTGGTGTTTACAGTAATATCTAGTTGTAACACATTAAGTAGAATATTCAATTTTAGAAATCTAAATGTCACTAATTATTTTATAGTTAACTTCACAAATACCATTTGAGGTTCTAATTGTTCTGATTGGATGGTCTTCAATAACCATTTGGATTTTTTTAATGATCTAATTTAAATTCTACTTTCATAGTTGCGTCTTTTGTTGCTTGCTTGATTCCTATTGGAAAATGGGTGCATCTAAAGGGTGGTCTTATTCCTTTTGAGCTAGGATGGTTGAATGTTTAGGATCATTCACATGTAGAGTATTATCCTCCACAAATGAGGAATCAAAGCATGATTGAATTACTGGGCATCTCTTCTTCAAGTGGCAATATTGGTAACATCCATAACATTTCAATAAAAAGTTTTCATATTCAATATTTTGGATCCATTCCCCTTTTCTTAAGGAGATAGTAATAGATTGTGGTCAAGGAACTAATGCATCCACTCTAATAACAAATCTTGCTTTAATCATATTAATTTTACGAGATAAATTTTCCTCTATTTGGTTATCCATATACCAAAATGCACCAATGGTATTACCAATTTTGGAAAGTCCACAAGAAGAGCATATATATTCACCTAGACTAGGTAGCCATCAAATTCTTCTATAAATAAATTGAAACTGAGAGTCATTTCTTTATCCAAAAAACCATTTGTACATATAATCCATTACCCTCTCTTTATCCACTAAATTAAAAAGGAAACATAAATAAAAATTTTGGGTAGCAAAATTACTTAGAATTTTGTACTAGTCCACTAATGTTTAATGTGTCCTTTGAGCTATTTATAGATAACTATTTAGGCTTGATAATAACTTATATCTAACACAAATTAATTATCTAAAATCCTTATAGAAGGTAGAGGCTCATAAAAAATATCCACTTTTGAATCTAAATATCCCTAAGAATGATTGAAGAAACTTTCTCATAGACTGAAGAGCGACTAATGTTCTCCTTAGTACAACAAATGGGCTATGAAATACTCTTTCTACAATGCTTGACTACACCCAAGGTTCGCATCCCTTTTACAAATATTGTGGTCAAATGTATCACTCCTATTTATCACATACATAGATCACCATATTTGATTCAGTATAAAGTGTCATAGTTATAATTATTAGGTTAATATAATACTTGATTCCTAATTTAAAATTAATATATTTTTTAAATTAAGTTTTAGATTATAATATAATATTTTTTTGATGAACACACTCCCACCCCCTCTCACACTCATCCACACCAATGTTTAAATCTTGGACTATAATATAAATTTTTATAAGTTTATATTTTTATGTTTACTATTCATTAGTATAAATATTTAAATTGATATTTCAATTTTAATATTTTAATTAAATGGCCTATTATTATCATTTTAATTTTTAAATTTTTTTTATAACTTTATATTCATAATCTTTATTCAATGTTAAAATATTAAATTTAAAAATTAAATTTAAGACAATATTTTTTTGATAGGATGTGAAATACAATTATGAGGTTTATGCTCCTACCATTTCCATAATTCAATTCAATCAATAAAATTTATTATTTTAATAATTATTTATAAATACTGTAGTTTATTATTACAATTATGAGGTTTATGCTCTTACCTAATATATATATACTACTTTAAACATTATATATATCTTAAATTTAATTTTTAAATTTAATATTATAAATTATTATAAATATAAGACTATTAAAAAAATTTAAAAAAATAAAATAATAATAATAAATTAGCCAATTAAAATATTAAAAAAAAATAAAACTTTAAATTTTAATCTTATACTAATAAATTGTAGTATTTATGAGTTGAATTGAATCATAAGAATGGTAGAGGATTATGCCCCTAATTGTATTTCACATGATTAGAATTTCATTCCATGTTAATACCCATATGTCTACATACTATTTAAAAATAATATTTACTATCTTAAATTTAAGTTTTAAATTTAATCCTATTTCACATGATTGGAATTTGGTTCCACTTTAATATCTATCTATGTGTCTACATATTATTTTAAAATAATATTTATTATCTTAAATTTAAGTTTTAAATTTAATATTGTAATATAATATTATTAAAAGATTAAAAAAAATTAAAATAGTAATAATAGACTATACAATTAAAATATTGAAATTTAAATCTTAATATTTTTTTATTTAGCGAGTGTACATTGAACAGTCTCCTCCCAACCATGATCCCTCATAAAATCGACAGCTATGCTTATCAATAGAAAATTTAATGGTTCTACATAGTATTTCAAAATAATATTTATTATCTTACATTTATGTTTTAAATTTAATATTGTAATATAATATTATTAAAAGATTTAAAAATAAATAAAATGGTTATAATAAACTACAATTAAAATATTGAAATTAAAATCTCAATATTTTTACTTGGTTAACATACTTTGAGCATTATCCTCCCAAACATGATCCCTCTTAAAGCCGAGAGCTATGCTTATCAATAGGAAATTTAACACAACCACCACACATCAACTACCTTACACACTCGTCCATGTCGTGGTTTAAATATTAGACATCCTGAAGAAGAGCCAAAGCCTAAACATTGGTGTTGTCTCCCTTAAGACAAAATATTGGGTAGTTTAGAAGCCCTAAAAACCTAGCTTTATGGCCAACCGTAGTTGTGCCACTCGGGTATACCACACAGTATCAATAACAAACAAGGGGATTGAATTATTTATAAATCCATAGGTTTGAGCATAGGAAAAATGGAGCTAACACATGGGTAATTTATCAGGAGAAGGTAGTGGGAATGGGTATAAAACATGGCATCAATCACAAGGAGGTTGAATAATTAATATATCCATAGGATTAAGCATAGAGAAAATAGAGCCACCATTTGCCATCTATGGTTGCTTATCCAATAGGGTGGGAATGGAGCTTGAGTAGCCCTAGAGCATTTTCCAACTACTCTACTCTTTCCTTTTCGTTCTGACCTCCAAACCTGAGATGCAGAAACCCAAAGTACTTTGCAGGAACGTGTCTTTAGTCAACTAATCTAACAGTTAGGATAAGTAAAGTAGTAATTTAACTCTAAGTTATTTGCTTATCGAGGGAAGCGTTCCTCCATTTTTCTCGTTCAATTCATTAAGAAAACAAAATAACCACAAGGCAGCCCAACGCAAAGAAGGAAGATCAAAATAAGACGGAAACCAAATATGACAACAATTTAATAATGATTTTCAAATGGCTACGCTGCTATTGGAGCGTACTTTCTTTTCAAACGACTATATGAGGGTGATTTTCACATGGTTATTGGAGACGGTTATGGAATCGTGCTTTTCAAACGGTTATTAGAGAGGGTTATCGGCCCAGCGCAAGGCAGGAAGATCAAAATAAGACGAAAACCAAATAAGACAATTTAATAATGATTTTCAAATGGCTATGTTGCTATTGGAACATACTTTCTTTTCAAACGGCTATATGAGGGTGATTTTCACACGGTTATTGGAGACGGTTATGGAATCATGCTTTTCAAACGGTTATTGGAGAGGGTTATGGAATCGTGCTTTTCAAACGGTTATTCGAGACGGTTATGAAAGCGTGCTTTTCAAACGGTTATTGGAAACGGTTATACAAGGGTGCTTTTCAAACGGCTATTAAAAACTGTTACGGAAGCTCTCCTATTGCAACATACCTTCCAAATAGTTATGGGAGTGTAAAATTGTCAACCTGTAAATTTAATAAAATCATATCTAACTTATTTTTTGTATTTGGTTTTCTAGGGGTTTGCTTGGTGCCATCCACAACAGAAGGGTATGGCTACGTAGGGCTTCAGTGAATGGAATACATTTGCTTGGTCATTTCTCCTGAGTTTAATCCTTCCACTCACTGGATAATATAGGAGCAGCATCTCAGAAAGTGCCTTCTTCATCGAGCCCACCAGTTCTCTGTAAGTTTTACTGGTGAAACATTTATATACGAAGTGTCCAGGGCTTATGGGCGGAACAGTTAGATCAATATTAGAACCCTTGAGCCAGCATTTTGGATATGGAATAGGTGACTGCACTATTGAAGTAGATAGAATGTCCACCCTAAATTTTGTAATGGACGTTACGATAATTGCCATGTTCAATTAAAACCGTAGAGGCAGCTAGCTAAAAACTCAAACCTATATTTTATTTTCTTGTTTGAATAAATTTCATAAAAATTGACTAGTAAGTTCTAGGGTGAACTTATAGATTAGCCTAAGGGCTTGAGATCACCTTAGGGAAAATGGTAACTAGGTTTACAAAATATCATACTTGAGTTAATATAGCTTGTCAGAGGATAATATTGATAACTTAAATCATAGTATACGTAGTATACATAGGTATAATAGCTTGCATATGATATGGAGATGTGTACACCTTCTAGGTTGAGGGTGATAAGTCTAGTTCATCAAGGATGATGAGATGGATGGACTTATGTGCATAACATGAGATATGTAGATATGCTTACATAGAAGGGACTTGCATGATGGGAATCTTATGTGGTATAGTTTTTGAGAAACTTAAGGGTTTTTTTAAAACATTAATTTGATCTAAGGTTGGTTAGGGGTTTATGAATCCCTCTTCTTATGTCAATTTGTTTTCTTTCTATTTCTGTGTATTTTCTTATTTCTTTATTTTAGGGTCGTTACACAATCACATAATGTAGTAAATGTAATCGAAATATAATAAACAAAAATAACTCTAAAAAAGCATGTGTGGATAGAAAGTAAGAAAAAACATTAAATTCATAAAAAAAAAATATATTTTTCCATTTGTCTTTTCTTTTTTATAAATTCATAATGCTTTTTCCTAGTAGAAAATATCAAAGTTGGAGTTATAAATGTATATACTCCAAATACAACTACTCTTGGTGAAATATGTTGCAAGGACCTCAATTTATTTATGTCGAAGTTTTTGATGAATGATGATTATGATTTATGAATTCTTGGGGGCTAATTCAACATAGTTTTATCTCTTTAAAAAAAAAGAGTGATACTCTCAAATGATAGAAATCAATGCATGATTTTACTTTTTTCCCAATTCAAATGGTATTTGATATGTTGTTCCTTAAATATTCAATATACATAGGATGATAGATGCATTGGATGAATTTATATAGCATAAATATTGGGTATATATTTTAATTTAGTACACGGTTGTAATAGAATTTATAATATTTTTAGATATTTTACTATGAATCAAGCTATATTATGGACCCATTCACTTGATATATGATTTAATTAGTAATAATTATCCAAAAATATTTTTATTTAAGCCTCTACAGCTTCAAGACCCTAAAGTCTTCTATATGGTTATGTTATGATGGGATGAAGAGAGGTTTGAAGGAACATATTTCTTTAGATTTATTCAAAAGAAGAAATATCTAAAGCATGAAATTAATTTTTAGAATGCCAAATATTTTGGTATTATATTTAAAGCAAAGGTGGAAATTAAATCCAAACTCAACAATTCATAGATATTAAATATTGTAGAAATCAATAGAATCAACCAAGATTCTTATGTGCAAGAAAAAAATAATTTCTTACTACCATAAAAAAGAGAAACATAAAGCTTATTTTACACTATTATTGGGTATGTTGCACTTTAGTTTTTCATAGTCTCTCATCCAAAATAATATGTAATATCTCCATGGGAAAATGGTTGAAAATAAGATGCATATTTACTTCAAGTCTATGCAAGAACATAATATTCTGTCAACTTCTTTTCAATGATAATGTGTTTTTTAGATGTTTTTTTGTTTATCCAATAAAAAATTATAGTAAAATAATTATGATGTTTTCCATTCTTCATGTTCATTTTTATGTATACTTTATTTCAAGAATCTTTGTAGTTTTATCTCTTTTATAATATTATGCATATAACAAATTTTCTCCACTATCAACTAAAATGATGCATATTACTTTATGCATATTACAATATATGCTCCGCTATCAACTAAAATGCCACTACACGTTGCATAGTGCATACAAGTAAATGACACATCCATAGCTATTACATTATTTCTATTAGACACGCGGATGCAAAAGAAACTGCATGTAAATCCATTTGGCTCAACTCATCTTAACGTGGCTGCTACAAATTATTTAAAGCCTCTCTATTTTCACCATAAAATTGCCTCCATAGTAAAAACCTTAATACACAGTTCAAAGTTTAGCAGAATGGAAGCACTTGATGTTTCCAACGAGTATGTTTATTATGGCTCCTGGTTCCTCCTTCGATTATCTAATGCATTATTTGGGCTAGTAAGAGTTGTTATAGAAGAAATGTGAAAACAAAGGAAAAACTAATAGATTTTAAAACAATAATACCTTATTTTTTATAAATGGTAGAATTGTGGGTAATACTTGCCATTATTATGCATTAATAGGCAGAGTTAACACTGTAAGTTATCTCTACTTGAATTCTTTAGTTCCTTGTTCTCAGCTTATAGTTGTTTTCTCTTGCCCTGCTCTTGTTTATTTTTTATTTTTATTTTTAATTATATATATGTAAAATTTATTTATTGCTTATGTTTAGGCATTTGAATAGTAAAAAAAAATTATATAAATTAATTATTATAAAATTAAAATAAAGTTAATTGTTTTTAGAAAGTATATATTTTGCAACATTTTTAATGGGATACATTAAAAATCTCCACCCTACCAAAAAGCTGAATTCGGTATCCAAAATCCAATTGATAATGTTGGTGCAGGCAGGGTTGGGTGTGACCCCTGGGTGACTTTGACGGTGTTAGAACCCCCTGTTCGTGGTCTAGACCAAGGCGGCCCCGCAAGGGGTTTTTCGCTAAAAAAAAAAAAAAAAAAAATGGGATACATGGGATTCAATCAGCGCTATTGTTATTACATGAAGATCACATAGTAGTATTATAAAATTTATACATGTATCACTGGCAAGAGAGTTGAAACTGAACCTCTTTCTTAGAAATTGAAGAATTTTAACTTATTGAGTTAGAAAGTTATATTTTGAAATATTTTCTCCTCGCTTTATTATAACATTTTTTTTTAATCGCCAAGATTTTGCATCAACAATTCACCATATTATATTCCTTGGGACACTAATCTTTATAATCTTATAATCTTACAAAAAGTCTTCATACTAATCATTTTATTACATATCCAAATTTAAAAAAACTATATTTGTATTTAATTTTCTATTGAACATATTTGTTTTAGAAGAATAATTTATTTTAATTTATGGAGATATACATTGGATTCAATTCATTTAAGTGAAATATTTATTTATAATATATATATATATATATATATATAATTAAAATATTGAAATTTAAATTTTAATACATTTATGTTTTAAATTTAATATTGTAATATAATATTATTAAAATATTTAAAAATAAGTAAAATGGTTATAATAAACTACAATTAAAATATTGAAATTAAAATCTCAATAGTTTTATTTGGTTAACATACTTTGAGCATTATCCTCCCAAACATGATCCCTCTTAGCTATGCTTATCAATAGGAAATTTAACACAACCACCACACATCAACTACCTTTCACACTCGTCCACGTCGTGGTTTAAACCTTGGACATCCTAAAGAAGAGCCAAAGCCTAAACAGTGGTGTTGTCTCCCTTAAGACAAAATGTTGGGTAGTTTAGAAGCCCTAAAAACCTAGCTTTATGGCCAACCATAGTTGTGCCACTCAGGTATACCACACAGTATCAATCACAAACAAGGGGATTGGATTATTTATAAATCCATAGGTTTGAGCACAGGAAAAATGGATCTAACACACGGGTAATTTATCAAGAGAAGGTAGTCGAAATGTGTATAAAACAAGGCATCAATCACAAGGAGGTTGAATAATTAATATATCCATAGGTTTAAGCATAGAGAAAATGGATCCACCACACAAGATATTTGCCATCTATGGTTGCATATCCAATAGGGTGGGAATGGAGCTTGAGTAGGCCCGGAGCATTTTCCAACTACTCTACCCATGAGGATATCTCAAATTTCAATATTATACTAATAAATAACAAACATAAAAATATAAAATTAGAAAAAACCAGATTATAAACTAAAATTAAAATCAAAATTCTAATGTCAAATTAGGATTAAAGTATTATATTATCTTAATAATTATAATCATTACACTTTATATTGAACCAAAGAGAATAATCTATAGATGCTATGGATTAGAGTGGTACATTTGAGTAGTCTTTATGAAAGGGGTGCAAACCCTAGGTGGAGTCAAACATTATAGGAATAAAAGCTTGGATGATAAAATATCTCTTCAAGTGGTCATATTGCTAACAACCATCATAACATTTCAAAGAAGTTTTCATATTAAATATTTTGGTTCAATTTCCCTTTGCTTAAAAAGATAATAATGAATTAAAGTCAAGAAACTGAAACATCTATCCAACTATCTTAATTTTATCTTAATTTTATTGTTTGTAGAATGAAGCACCCTCAAACCTTTACCACCTCTGTAACGATGACCATATCAATTTTATACTCTTTCCTTTTCGCTCCGACCTCCAAACCTGAGATGTAGAAACCCAGAGTACTTTGCAGGAACGTGTCATTAGTCCACTAATCTAGCAGTTAGGATAACTAAAATAGTAGTTTAACTCTAAGTTATTTGCTTATCGGGGGAAGCGTTCCTCCATTCTTCTTCAATTCATTAAAAAAAAAAAATAACCACAAGGCAGCCCAACGCAAGGCAGGATGATCAAAATAAGACGGAAATCAGACAACAATTTAATAATGATTTTCAAATGGCTACGCTGCTATTGGAGCGTACTTTCTTTTCAAACGGCTATATGAGGGTGTTTTTCACACGGTTATTGGAGAGGGTTATGGAATCGTGCTTTTCAAACGGTGCTTTTCAAACGGTTATTGGAGACGGTTATGGAAGCGTGCTTTTCAAACGGTTATGGAAGGGTGCTTTCCAAACGGTTATTAAAAATAACTGTTACGGACGCTCTCCTATTGGAAGGTGGAGTGTAAAATTGTCAACCTGTAAATTTAATAAGATCATATCTAACTTATTTTTTGTATTTGGTTTTATAGGGGTTTTCTTGGTGTCATCCACAACAGAAGGGTATGGCTACGTAGGGCTTCAGTGAATGGAACACCTTGGCTTGGTCATTTCTCCCGAGTTTAAACCTTCCGCTCACCGGATAATATAGGAGCAGCGTCTCAGAAAGCGCCTTCTTCATCGAGCCCACCAGTTCTCCGTAAGTTTTACTGGTGAAACATTTATATACGAAGTGGCCAGGGCTTATGGGCGGAACAGTTAGATCAATATTGGAACCCTTGAGCCAGCATTGTGGAGATGGAACAGGTGACTGCACTATTGACGTAGATAGAATGTCCACCCTAAATTCTGTAATGGACGCTACGGCAATTGCCATGTTCAATTAAAACCGTAGAGGCAGCTGGCTAAAAGCTCAAACACAAAAGAAACAATAGCTTGGATGGAAGTAGGAAGTAGCCTTGTATAACCTATATATACTGAAATTTATAAGGATAGGATCATAAGGCCGGCGATTTCCTAGGCATCCAGTCAAATGTATTTTGGGTTCAGTCTAATAACGCGGAACATACTATTTTATCCGAAGCACTTTCCATGAGGTTTCTTTGACCGCTTATTTAAATGGTTTACAACATTTACGACTTAAAAGCTCGCACAACACGACTCAAATCCGAAATCCTAATCATATGTATTTTTATGGGAAACAGTTACGAGGCTTCTTACCACTCTTAGCAACATTCAACGGTTCCACACTACACCCTTACATTTTTTTTTATAGTTAGATGAGAATCCCAAACATGGCTATGCTAATATGTCCTTTCTTATCGTAAAGAGTTATTATTGGGTCGTCAAGGTCTTCATTTAATAATTAAGATATATAATAATGCAGATTACATTAAAATTTAAATTTTTAGATATTAAATTTTAGCTTTAGTAAATAGAATTTTATATGATTAAATTAATATAAAAATAATTTTTTTTTTTTTAAATCGTATTTAAAAAAATATATATTTAAAAAATGATATTGTAATTTAGTTTTATGTAATAATTTGTTTTTATTTAAATGAGTTTACACATGTTTTTATGAGATATTTTTGTTCCCTCATATTGAGTGGGGTTTGAACCTTGAACATCTCACATAGAGGTAAAAGCTCGATAATTTGTTTTTTTGATGCATTGTTTCATTTAATATTTATTTTAAAAATTAATGAACGGAGTAGTGGCATAAGAAGAGTCCATATAATAAAAATATTCTAGGTATTCATGGAGCATATAATGTACTAGCTTCATGGGCCTAAAAATAACCCTAAAAACTATTAGGGAGAATTAAAAGTTTATTGTGGAATTTTTATTAGGAGAAGAATTTTGTAAATTTTTTACATAAGAATATGAAGATATTAAAGTTTTTAAAGTTTATGAATTGTAAAAGAGAATGTTGATCTTTTATAATATTCAAAATCTTAGAATTCAAAAAATGTGAGGTCAGGGTTTTGAGTTTCAATATGGTCCCAAAACTTGGTGGACTAGTGCACAACATTGGGGTATAGTCTGGATTATTATAGGCTTTGATCTTCCTCAATTTGGATTAGGATTTCCCTTACTAAATAAATTTGGGGTATATTCTAGATTCTTATAGGCTTTGATTTTCCTCTTTTGAATTTTGACTTCCACTATTAATTTGGCATGTGTAGTTGCCTCCTCGAAGGAGCCATGTTGTTCCATTTGCAAATTACCTAAGATGGCTTTAATGCAACTCCTTCCAAATACCTTAACTAGATCAAGTTAGGGGATGGGAAAGGATAGCTCATTAGTAATTGTTTGCCATCTTACAACATAATCATGGATAGGCTCGACATCAAATTGTTACAGACTATATAGGTCTGGTAATGATATTTTATTTCTAATGTTGATCAGAAAGTGCTACAAGAAGACATTGGCTAGATGTTCAAATGTGTATAGACTATGCCTAAGCAAGTTACTATACAAACTTAGTGTTGGTCCCCCAAGAAACTAAGGAAAGGTATTGAGTATGAGGTTGTTGCTACCACTGATTTGGTAGTAGAAAAATTGATAGTTGCTCAAATATTCTCGATGGTCCTTACTTTTAAATTTTTTGAACTTAGATGGGGTGTGAAAGCACGAGATTCCGGACGAAGGAAACACTAATTGCGATGCATTCAAAATCAAATACGCTTAAGTCCTAGAAATGTAAATTGCATGAAACAAAAGAAACGCATTGGAAGAGACACAAGAAAATGGAGAAAACACAGCCCTTTCATTAAAATTTCTTGATCTCTGTTACAAATATGCCTCCTCCATTTTCAGGGGCTAGGAGCGTTAAAAGAATTTGACTACAATCGAGACTTAAGGTTCCTCTTTCCGCGTGCCCACACTTGAAATGGGCGGGCCAAGATGATGTCATCACTGATGTTGATGATTCCTTCACCTCTACTGCTCCTCTTGCGAACAAAGAAACAACAAAGATGTCAGTAGCACCTGTTGTAAATAGTAAGTGTTTGTTCTCTAAAATCGCCAAAAGATGCATGTAAATAATTAGCCAAATCGATAGAAAAAATGACTCTAAATGACCTGAAAATCTGACAGAGGACATAAGACATCACCAGAGGGCCACTACCATTGAAACAGTTGGCCAATATGCATTCAACTAGAATTCGTCCCTGGGCAGGACGAATTCTGACTGCTATTCGTCCCTGGGTGGGACGAATTCTGCTGTGTTGGAAAAGCCGACCTACTACTGCTCTAATGTCGAATCCCGAGACCTACAAAACGCCTGCAAATAGGGGGGTTATGTAATTGGCGCCATTTTGGGATGACCTAGATGGTCGGATTCTCCCAATTTTGCCTCTATCCTCGATAATTCGATATCGCCACCTGAAAATTAGTGAAACAACAAAGCAACACAAAGCATGATAAAATCTGATCAGAATGTTATGAAATTGAAGCTATGAGTTAACCAAATAGAATAACATGATATGCACCCTGAAACAATAATCTAGAATGCTTTTGAAACAAAACTTGGAAAGTGCGGGGGTGCCCAAGTGGGCCTCCCACCGGTGGCACTTGATCTTGGCGCCAATCCACTAGGGATGGGCCCAAAACCTCTTAGGATTGGGATGTCTGCAAATTGGTTGATTCAGGTGTCCATATGTTGGATTTGGGTCAGATTCAAGCTTCCAAAATCCACCCAACAACCTCCCTTGCAAAATAGATTGGTGGATGTGATAAGGTGAATCAAAGGGGATGCAAGTGGGTGTTCAACTTGGTAGCACTTCGTTGCTTGAAATCTCCTTCAATCTGTCTCCTTTTGGGTGAGAAAAGTCCCACATTTTATAGACCCATGGGGTCTCTTTTGAGAGGGAAGCACAAATGCCATGTGTTGGTCATAGGTGCCATGTGGCGATCATGTCTTCCCATGAGGGAGGGGAGTCCTCCATTGACTTGGGCTCTCATAATCGCCCTTGTGACAGGTCCTCTAATGGCCTATCTATCCACCCACACACGTGTGCAAGGCAGGAGTCATCAATCGACTGTCCCCGGGCTGCCACTTGGCACCATTCTTCTTTTTGCCCGTTAAACTTGGAATTCGTCCCTGGGTGAGACGATTTCAGAATTCGTCCCTGGGTGAGACGAATTCCAGTTAGTATTTGTCCCTGGGTGAGACGAATACTGAGCAAAGTGTCTAAATGTGCCAAATTGCTTCCTGACCTTACAAAATTGCTATGAAAGTGGTTAGGACCATTGTTTGACCTCTGAGGGCTGCCTTGGGGGCTGTGTTTGTCAAAGTGATTAGTGTTTGCAGTCACATAATCGGATTGGTGTTGTTTTGGTGTCTATAGATGCCCCTTTTTGGGATGCGCTATGCATAGCGCAGCGTCGAGCAAAAGTAGATAACCAAAGCATTAATGTTTAGGGTTTCTTGGTAACCTAACCAACTTTTGATGCCCCAAGCATGGAAAGGGCATGCATTCTTGAATCCTTGCTTCTGACGAGCTAAGGAGTTTGATTTCAAGTGTTAACCTATTTTGGTGAGGTGTGACTTGAACTTGGACATTGATCAGTCATGATTAGGCAAAGGGCGCAACCTTTTATCCTCAGGGGAACCTTGTGTTCATGATTCACGAAATGCCAAGTGTTTGCTTGATTTGATTGTTGCTTGTTTACTGCCCCAAGCAGAAGCGTAATTGTCTTTGTCAATGATTCTTTGAATGCATGTCATTTTCCTTAATTGGGTGTGTGATTGTTGATTGGTGACTAAGTGTGACTACCCCCTCAAGCGACGAATCGATGAGGGAATGACCTTCATGAGAAAAGCAACGAGTCGCTTGACCCAAGATGACTTGTGCAAGGGTGCCTTTAGATGGTTTATCATTAAGCATGTGCAATTTTTTCAACATCTGGACCTATTTTTGGTGGGTGTTAACCCTTTTTGTGATGCCATAATGGGGTGAAATCATCGACAACCCATCTTCTCGTGGAGCGGTCCGGCTATGATAGCCTTCTTGGTGAAGTAGTAGAGTGATAATTTGAACCCCGACATCAATTTTCTATGCCAAGAGGTTAAGTGCGAGAGCACTTGTGTCCGACAATGCTTATTGCTTTGTTTTTATGTTGCATGTTTTGTTGTATTTGTTATTTTTTTTTGTGACACCATTTGGGGATTAAATTTTCAAAATTTCGTCTCCCATGGAGCGGTCCGGCTATGGTAGCCTTCTTAGGGAGTAGGATAGTGATAATTTGTGACCCTGATGTCAATTTTCCATGCCAAGAGTTTAAGTGCAAGAGCACTTGTGTCTGGCAATGTTTATTGCTTTTTGTGTTGTTTTGATTTTCTTGTTGTTTTTGAGTGGGCTTTGACCCTTTTGTGACATCGTTTGGGGATGAAATTGTCGAAAATCCGTCTTCCCGTGGAGCGGTCCGGCTATTGTAGGCTTCTTAGGGAGTAGGATAGCGACAATGTAGATCCTGACATCAGTTTTTCTCTGCCAAGAGGTTAAGTGCAAGAGCACTTGTGTCTGGCAATGTTTATTGCTTTTTGTTTTTGTGTTGCATTTATTTGTTGTTTTTGTTGTTTTGATTTTCTTTGATCTTGTGCATGATGGTCTCTACTGAATCTAAGTTTATTGCCAGTTACCAAAAGGCTATCAACCAAATCGGTACTGAGGCTTGCCTCATGACCTGTTATAATACTGAGAGTTCCAGGGATTCAAGTTCACTCCCTTATTTTCTTCGATTGTATTGGGATAATTGCTCGTTTGTAGTGATAAGATCACTGTTTATTTTGATTTGTTTTTCTTTTGAAAAAGGGATTGGGGATATGGAGTGACAAAAATAACTATTGCTTGTGCCTTTTGATGTGTGCACTGTAGGATGTCAAATTTTGGAGTTTTGACGTTTTGCAATTTTTTTGATGTTTTGCAATTATTGAGAACTTTAGGGATTCTTAGGGAATTGGGTAGGGAGGATGCTTGTCCTTTTGCCAACTCTCAGCATTCTTGGGGTCATTCGCATAGGGGGATGAGCAAGATAACCGTTTCGCTTGTGGTGACCTGGATTACTTTGCAGGTTTCATATTTCGTTCACACAACTTGGGAATTGTTTTATGTGTCTTGATATGTGTTGGGATGTTACGTAACAAGGTTTATTTCAAGTATGACTCTACCTTCATAAAATATGTCTGACTTGATACATTACATGGCTAAAGAGAAAAATGATGACTGAATCACGGAAACTCTTGATACATTAACAGACCACTGACTCTAGTGTGGTAAAAGCAATGCATGGTGTTTTTGTTGTTTTTGTACAATGGAACAGTGTGGAATAAGACGGACTAGCAGAGCAATTACAACCTATGGTGCCTTTGACCTGTTCGACCACAAATATGCAATGTATGGATGCAATGCTTAATGCAGCTACATATTTTTGTATTTATGATGGATTGGTTTTTGTGAATATGAATATGAGGTGCGAGAAGAGCTCTCGATTGATGAATTTGAGTTTTCCTAGATATGAGATGCAAATTTTGGTTGTTTTGATTATTTTTTATTTTGACCAAGTGATTGTGGACATCCTTGGAGCATTTTTGTGACCAAGTGATTATGATAATCCTTGGAGCTTTTGGGGTGACCAAGTGATTGCGATAATCCTTGGAGCTTTTTGGGTGACCAAGAGATTGCGATAATCCTTGGAGCTTTTTGGGTGACCAAGAGATTGCGATAATCCTTGGAGCTTTTTGGGATTGACCAAGCGATTTCATGGATCCTTGGAGCATTTTTGGGATTGACCAAGCAATTGCGATAATACTTGGAGCTTTTGGGGTGACCAAGAGATTGTGATAATCCTTGGAGCTTTTGGGGTGACCAAGAGATTGCGATAATCCTTGGAGCTTTTTGGGTGACCAAGAGATTGCGATAATCCTTGGAGATTTTTGGGTGACCAAGAGATTGCGATAATCCTTGGAGCTTTTTGGGTGACCAAGAGATTGTGATAATCCTTGGAGCTTTTTGGGTGACCAAGAGATTGCGATAATCCTTGGAGCTTTTTGGGTGACCAAGCAATTGCGATAATCCTTGGAGCCTTTGGGGTGACCAAGTGATTGCGATAATCCTTGGAGCATTTTGGGTTTGAATTATGGCTCTTCAGGGGATAGAGGTACCCCCAGCTTGATGGTCTTTGCACTTTGGATCTGGCTCTAGAGGTACGGGCATGAACGGATCGGCCCTATGCACGGATAGGAGGATAGAGTCTACCCCCGGCACTGATGTTGTTATGGGATCTCTGGGCGGAAGTTGATCTTTATGTGCCCAAAGTTGTGGATGTAATGCTTGGTCCCACTGCGGTGGGTTAACACACCACTCATGCCCTAGTATTATGTTTATCTGTTGACATGCTTCCTCAAATTTTATGGGATGCCAATGTTGTCGCATGTGATTGTTGTGGGCTATCTCTGTATCATCTTCACTTTCAACTAGTGAGTACAACTCATCAGAATCTGGATATTCTGAGACATGTAGGACTGCATCATCAGGTAGCCCTATGGTTAAAGGTTGATCCTATTTGAAAGGATCTTCATGTAAGTTGGGCCTTGGGAGCTCCAAAATCTTGGTCTCTACTGAATCTAAGTGCTCTAGCACTTTGCATATATCATGGGATTTGAGTTCCTCCTCTTTGATTGGTTCTTGTTGAGGAACTTGGGGCGTATGAAGGGGTAACTGGATAGCACCCCCCATGCCTTGATAGGGCATTTCATCCCTCTCTTCTTCTTGATCTAATTCCTTAGAGGATTCTTGATGAATTTCTAAGGGTGGCCCATAACCCTGGGTGGATGTCTGAGGAAGGCACTCGTCATTGGTTATAGGATCAGCCTCCCGCTCATGTCTGGGAGGCATCGGGGGCGATGCTTGATAAGGTCACGGAGACTCGTCTCGCACCCGGGGGTTGTGCCTCTCATAATGTTTTGTCTTATGTGTGTGAGGGGTTGGAATCCTCTTAGGTAGTTTATAGCGCAACTTATCTGCTTTACGCTGCATGTATAAGTCCTCTAACTCCTAACGACCTTGCTCTATGCGTAACTCATCCGCTTCATGTTGCATGCGCTCTCTATCCAAGCGGTGTCGATACTCTATTTCCTGATGACTTTGTTTAAGCCGCATGATTTGGGCTTGATGGGTGGCATGTCTGGTGACTATCGGGTCAGTTCGGTCTACCCTATTTTTTTCAGGAGGTTCGAATGTTTCTCCTATGTGTTGACCTCGATCTTGATGATCTAAAATTTCAATGGGTCGCTTCCCTCTGTCGATGTAGGCAGCTTGTACTTGAGGTCACACTGTTTGTTTTCCTCGAGGAATGCAATGATTTTCCTCATACTCCCTTTCATGTTGGCTCTCCTGCATAGTGTGTTGGAACAACTCATCCTCCTGGCGCTGAAGGTGCTCTTTGTTAATATAGTACAATTCCTCTAAATGTAGTCGCTCTAGTTGCTCTAGCTCATGTTGCGTGAATTGCATTTGGCGTGCGACGTGCTTGACAGATTCTAAGATGGTTGGTCCTGTCGCCTCATGTCTAGAAGGCCCAGATGCCTCTCCTAGATATTTTTGATCGTAGTGATCTAAGATCTCTATAGGTGACCTCCCTTTGTTGGGGGTAACGGCATTCCCTCGAGGCTTTGGCCTCAGTGAGTGGTCCTGATAAATAGCAGGTGTAGAGGCATATTGCTCCCGCACTGTATATTGCTCTCGAGGAAGGTAGGGATCTTCCTATTGCTATCTTTCATAAGTGAAAAAGGTACGAACGGAGTTAGTTTGACCCGCCTGAGGAGCCTTGTGCTATGGATTTTTCTTTGTAGTCCTGACAACTAGAGGGGGTGAAGGAGGGATAATGTAATCATGTGGTTCCTCCCGTCGAACCCTATGTTGACCTAGCGCTTCATCGCACGATGACCACTCATAGCGAGCTTCTAAGGGAGCTCTCCTACAACTGTACCCCTCATGGAAGGGTGTGTGCTGAATGTTATGTTGAATAGGAGTGCTCCTCGAAGAGGTGTCCCTGTAGTCCCTTTCCTTTAAGGTGTGGAGGGGACTGCCTTGTGTGTTAGGTCACCAAGGTGGTATGACCAAATCCTTGGGATTGTAACGGAGATGACTCATGCCTCCTTGGACATTCCCCATAGCCTCCGCCCGTGATTGGGCTTGGCTACGGGTGAGCACCATGACGATGTCTCTCTAAAAATCCTAAAAATTGAAATGAGTCATATGGGGCCCAAAATTGGCATGTGCATCCCTCTTATAGTAGATAAGACAAAAATGAAGTTTCAAGTCCTAGCTCTGAATACATTAGGATATACTTACATTCGAACAGCTCAAAAAGTGCAAAAAAATGCGTGCCCAATTTTAAAACCTAATTTTGGGGCACTAGATGATGAAATTTGGCCCCAAAAACTAACTTTTCTGGGCAAATAGAATTCTAGGGAAAAATTTAGGGAAAAATTTCGTGTCAATCGGAGCTACGGTTGAGAAGTTATGGCCCCGACAAGATGCACTAAAATTTAGGGAAAAATATAATATTTCCCATATTTTGTTGGATGCTCCTGCATCACTTATGGGCACATTTGGGGTGATTTTGGGTTGACCAAAGGGTTCATGGACACCTTTGGGGAATTTTGGAGTGACCAAGCGATTACGGGAATCCTTGGAGCTTTTTGGAACAAGTGACAAAATGTGTAAATTTTTATCTTTTTGTTTATGATTTTTTTTTTTGTTACACTAAGTAGAAATGAACACACACATGCACAAATCATGATTATCTCTTTTAAATGTTTAAATAGTGTGTCCTAAACTAGTTTAGTGCATTTTGATGTTTTGTTTTGTTTTTGTAGGTTTTGAAGAAAGTTTAAATGCATTATGACGGCTCATATAACTCCCAAAACGGTCGCCCCTTCAATATACCAACCAGGCCGATATACCAACCTCTCTATATACCCGCCCTTACGAGAGGGAGACTATAGGTACGTGAGAGCAGAAGGTACGTGGTACGTAGGTGGTACGGAAGGGGGATTGTCTTGTTAATGGCACCTACCATAGAAAACTTATCCTCGCGTGCATGGGAATCACCCCAACGACACTCGGTCAGCTTTCATCAGGATTTATGCCTAACAATAGTTGACAATCGGGAAATGGATGCAAAGCTAAGCCAAGGTGGTGATGAACCCATCGTTGGTCTTGCTCAAGGGCTGGGGTCTTACGACCAGCTCCTTGGTTTAAAATTATTGCGTGAAGTGTGTGAGATTCATTTTATTTTAGCAAAAATGAAACAAGCATAAATGACTTTTCCTAATGCAATGCAGGATTAAATGAAAATAATTAAAGAAACAGAAACAAAAATAGAAAATTTAATAGAGATCATGAAAATCCCTACCTCTTCTCTGCCTGGACCGGTTGCTTCTGAAATTTTGCTCTGAAAATCTACAGGCAGGAATTCGTCCCTCTGTGAGATGAATTGCAGAATAGAATTCATCCCTGCCAGAGACGAATTTGAATTCGTCTTAGGGTCAGACAAATTACAGTAAAGAATTCATCACAGCCAGAGATGAATAGTAGTATGCAACAAAAAAATGTACCTGTCAAGCACAAACACAAAAATTTAATCAGTTTTTGTGATTTTAAAACCAGGGGACAAGGTCCCACCATGATCGCCATTGAAAGCACAAGATTTCGGATGAAGGAAACACTAATTGCGATGCATTCAAAATCAAATACGCTTAAGTCCTAGAAATGTAAATTGCATGAAACGAAAGAAACGCATTGGAAGAGACACAAGAAAATGGAGAAAACACAGCCCTTTTATTAAACTTTCTTGATCTACGTTACAAATACGCCTCCTCCCTTTTCAGGGGCTAGGAGCGTTAAAAGAATTTGACTACAATCAAGACTTAAGGTTCCTCTTTCCGCGTGCCCACACTTGAAATGGGCGAGGCCAAGATGATGCCGCCACTGATGTTGATGAGTCCTTCACCTCTGCTGCTCCTCCTGCAAACAAAGAAACAACAAAGATGTCAGTAGCACCTGTTGCAAATAGTAAGTGTTTATTCTCTAAAATCGCCAAAAGATGCATGTAAATAATTAGCCAAATCGATAGACAAAATGACTCTAAATGACCTAAAAATCTGACAGAGGACATAAGACATCACCAGAGGGCCACTTCCATTGAAATAGTTGGCCAATCTACCTTCAACTAGAATTCGTCCCTGGGCAGGATGAATTCTGACTGCTATTCGTCCCTGGGTGGGACGAATTCTGCTGTGTTGGAAAAGCCGACCTGCTGCTGCTCCAATGTCGAATCTCGGGACCTGCAAAATGCCTACAAATAGGGGGGTTATGTAATTGGGGCCATTTTGGGACGACCCAGATGGTCGGATTCTCCCAATTTGGCCTCTATCCTCGGGAATTCGATATCGCCACTTGCAAGTTAGTGAAACAACAAAGCGACACAAAGCATGATAAAATCTTATCAGAATGTTATGAAATTGAAGCTATGAGTTAACCAAACAGAATAACATGATATGCACCCTAAAACAATAATCTAGAATTCTTTTGAAACAAAACTTGGAAAGTGCGGGGGTGCCCAAGTGGGCCTCCCATCGGTGGCACTTGATCTTGGCGCCAATCCACTAGGGATGGGCCCAAAACCTCTTAGGATTGGGATGTCTGCAAATTGGTTGATTCAGGTGTCCATATGTTGGATTTGGGTCAGATTCAAGCTTCCAAAAGCCACCCAACAACCTCCCTTGCAAAATAGATTGGTGGATGTGAGAAGGTGAATCAAAGGGGATGCAAGTGGGTGTTCAACTCGGCAGCACTTCGTTGCTTGAAATCTCCTTCAATCTGTCTCCTTTTGGGTGAGAAAATTCCCACCTTTTATAGACCCATGGGTTCTCTTTTGAGAGGGAAGCACAAATGCCATGTGTTGGTCATAGGTGCCATGTGGCAGTCATGTCTTCCCATGAGGGAGGGGAGTCCTCCATTGACTTGGGCTCTCATAACTGCCCTTGTGACAGTCCTCTAATGGCCTATCTATCCACCCACACACGTGTGCGATGCAGGAGTCATCAACTGACTGTCCTGGGCTGCCACTTGGCACCATTCTTCTTTTTGCCCGTTAAACTTGGAATTCGTCCCTGGGTGAGACGATTTCAGAATTCATCCCTGGGTGAGACGAATTCTAGTTTAGTATTGGTCCCTGGGTGAGACGAATACTGAGCAAAGTGTCTAAATGTGCCAAATTGCTTCCTGACCTTACAAAATTGCTATGAAAGTGGTTAGGACCACTGTTTGACCTCTGAGGGCTACCCTGGGGGCTGTGTTTGTCAAAGTGATTAGTGTTTGCAGTCACATAATCGGATTGGTGCTATTTTGGTGTCTACAGGGTGTAGTAGTTGGGAGGTGGTGGATACGGAGTGGAATATTGATTTTGGATGTAAAGGGTTGCAACATCCATTTGGTAGAAAGTGGGTGAAGGTTTTTGGGGTAGAGGATTTGGATTTTAAAGAGCTTGGGTATGATTGAGTGATTGGAGCATCAGTGGAGAATGTGACAATTTGTTTCTTGAATCTACATGGTGGGCTCCTTAATAAAGCCTCGGTAGAGATTAAGCTTGGTTTTCCTCAATAAACTATGTCTAATGACCCGTCTCCTCCCTCTTTGAGGTCCTTAGTTTTTTGGTCCCCTTCCCCTATGGATTGGGTGAAAATCAACTTCGACGGTACTTCTAATGGGTACCAGAGTCTTGTGTGGTTGGTGGTGTACTTAGAAATAATAAAGGAGATATACTAGTTGCCTTTGCCAAAAAAAATTCAATCTAGGCCACTCATTCTATGAAAGCTAGAGCACTCCTTCAAGGCCTCTTATTGGTGGAATCCTTGGATTTTAATAAAGTTATGGTAGAAGGGGAATCATTAAATATTTTTAATCTAGTCAAGAAGTATTGCACCCCGCAATGGAAGATAGCAAATATCATGGTAAAAGCAGTCAAAATTTTTTCTTCAAGATCGAAGGCTGAAATTGAACATATTTTTCATGAAGAAAAAAAGTGGTAAACTTGATGTTGAATATTATGCTATTGCAACAAGACCTCTTTGTTTGGATGATAAAATTTCTTCAAAGTGTTCAGAATTTAATTGTGGATGATCATGGTTAGTTATGGGTGTTGGTTGTGTAAGTTTAGGAGGCTAGGGGAATATTTCCTATGCTTTTTGGAGCCTCTTATTTTTTGATATTTTCCTCCTAGCAGGGATTAGGTGCCATCTATATATACTTTGTGTACAATGGGTGCCAGTTGATTGGGAGCCTTGTCTTCTCAAGGTATCATGTTTTTTTGGTGGTATATGTAGAGGTTTTCCTTTAACGTGAAGGGTCTTCCTAGAGGGTAGCGAGCTTCTCTATTGTATCTTGTGATCTCCCTTTGGATATTGCAACAATTATTTTTCCGCTTTGTTTTTATTTTGTGAATTTTGGTTGTGATCTCCCTTTGGGTATTGCAACAATTTGTTTTCCTACTTTGTTTTTCTTTTGGGAAGTTTAGTACTAGTTTTATATCTGAATATTTTTTTGCTTAAAGACTATTTTCTATAAGAATTATGTATTATCTCTTGCTCTTTCTCAATCCCATATGTATTAGGTTTGAAGATCTTTTAAAACCCCTTCTCTTACCTAATATATATACTACTTTAAACATTATATATATATATATCTTTTTTTTTTTTTTTTTTTTTTTTTCTTAAATTTAATTTTTAAATTTAATATTATAAATTATTATAAATATAAGACTATTAAAAATATTTTAAAAAATTAAAATAATAATAATAAATTAGCCAATTAACATATATAAAAAAGTAAAAGTTTAAATTTCAATCTTATACTAATAAATTGTAGTATTTATTAGTTGAATTGAATCATAATAATGGTAGAGGATTATGCCCCTAGTTGTATTTCACATGATTAGAATTTCATTCCATGTTAATACCTATGTGTCTACATACTATTTAAAAATAATATTTATTATCTTAAATTTAAGTATTATCTTAAATTTAAGTTTTAAATTTAACCGTATTTCACATGATTGGAATTTGGTTCCACGTTAATATCTATGTGTCTACATACTATTTTAAAATAATATTTATTATCTTAAATTTAAGTTTTAAATTTAATATTGTAATATAAGATTATTAAAAGATTAAAAAAAATTAAAATAGTAATAATAGACTATACAATTAAAATATTGAAATTTAAATCTTAATATTTTTCTTTTAGTTGGTTCAATCTCCTCCCAACCATGATCCCTAATAAAATCAAGAGCTATGCCTATCAATAGCGATTTTAATGGTTCTACATACTATTTCAAATTAATATTTATTATCTTACATTTAAGTTTTAAATTTAATATTGTGATATAAGATTATTAAAATATTTAAAAAATAAATAAAATGGTTATAATAAACTACAATTAAAATATTAAAATTAAAATCTCAATATTTTTATTTGGGTAATGTACTCATAGTATTATCTTCCCAAACATGATCCCTCTTAAAGCCGAGAGCTATGCTTATCAATAAGAAATTTAACACAACCACCACACATCAACTCCCTCACACACTCGTCCATGTCACGGTTTGAACCTTGGACCTTCTAAAGAAGAGCCAAAGCCTAAATAGTGGTGTTGTCTCCCTTAGGACAAAATATTGGGTAGTTTAGAAGCCCTAGAAACCTAGCTTTATGGCCAACCGTAGTTGTCCTACTCGGGATTACCACATGGCATCAATCACAAGCAAGGGGGTTGAATTATTAATAAATCCATAGGTTTGAGCATCGAAAAAAATGGAGCCAACACACAGATAATTTGTCAGGTGAAGGAAGTGGGAATGGTTATAACACATGGTATCAATCACAAGGAGGTTAAATAATTAATATATCCATAGGTTTGAGCATAGAGAAAATGGAGCCACCACACAGGACATTTGCCATCTATGGCTGCTTATCCAACAGGGTGGGAATGGACCCTGAGTAGGCCTAGAGCATTTTCCAACTACTCTACCCATGAGGATATCTCAAATTTCAATATTATACTAATAAATAGAAAACATAAAAATATAAAATTAGAAAAAACTAGATTATAATCTAAAATTTAAATTAAAATTCTAATGTTATATTAGGATTAAAGTATTATATTATCTTAATAATTATATTCATTACACTTTATATTTATATTGAACCAAATATGATAATCTATAGATACTATGGATTAAAGTGACACATTTGACTACAATATTTATGAAATGGGTGCAAACCCTAGGTGTAGTCAAACACTATAGGAATCAAAGCTTGGATGATAGAATATCTCTTCAAGTGGTCATATTGCTAACAACCATAACATTTCAAAGAAGTTTTCATAAAAATATTTTGGTTTCATTCCCTTTTACTTGAAAAGATAATAATGAATTTCAGTCAAGAAACTGAAACATCTATCCAACTATATTAATTTTATTGTTTGTAGAATAAAACAACAACAAACCTTTACCACCTCTGTAACGATGACCATATCAATTTTATAGTCTTCCCTTTTCGCTCCGACTTCCAAACTAGATATGGAGGAAACCTAGAGTACTTTGCGTGAACGTGTCTTTAATCAACTAATCTAACAGTTAGGATAAGTAAGGTAGTAGTTTAACCCTAAGTTATTTGCTTATCTACGGAAGCGTTCCTCCATTGTTCTCCTTCAATTCATTAAAAAAAAATAACAAGGCAAGAAGATCAAAATAAAAAGGAAACCAAATCAAACAACAATTAAATAATTATTTTTAAAGCTGCTATTGGTGCGTACTTTCTTTTCAACGGCTATAGGAGGGTGTTTTTTACACGGTTATTGGAGACGGATATGGAATCGTTCTTTTCAAACGGTTATGGAAGCTTGCTTTTCAAACAACTATTGGCTATAGGAGACGGTTATGGAAGTGTGCTTTTCAAACGACTATTAAAAACTATTACGGAAGATTTCCTATTGCAACATTCTTTATTTTCAAATAGTTATGGAGTGTAAAATTGTCAACGTTTAAATTTAATAAAATCATATCTAACATATTTTTTTGTATTTGGTTTTCTAGGGGTTTGCTTGGTGTCATCCACAATAGAAGGGTATGGGTACGTAGGGCTTCAGTGAATGGAACACCTTGGCTTGGTCATTTATCCTGAGTTTAAACCTTTCGCCCACCGGATAATATAGGAGCAGCGTCTCATAAAGTACCTTCTTCATCGAGTCGACCAGCTCTACGTATGTTTTACCGGTGAAACATTTATATACGAAGAAGTGGCCAGGGCTTATGGGCGGAACAGTTAGATCAATGTTGGATCCCTTGAGCCAGAATTGTGGAGATGGAACAAGTGATTGCACTATTGAAGTAGATAGTATGTCCACCCTAAATTTTGTAATGGATGCTATGGTAATTGCCATGTTCAATTAAAATCGTAGAGGCAGTAGGTTAAAAACTCAAACACAAAAGAAATAATAGCTTGGAAGGAAGTAGGAAGCAACCTTATATATACTAAAATTTATAAGAATAAGATCATAAGGCCGACATTTGCAGGCATGCACATACTGACAAAAGACAAAAGAAAGCTAGTAGTAGAGACGGTCAAACCAAAATTTTAACGATTTCCTAGGCATCCCAATCATATGTATTTTGGGTCCAGTCTAATAACGTAGAACAAACTATTTTATCCGAAGCACTTTCCATGAGGTTTCTTTGACCGCTTATTTAAATGGTTTGCAACATCTACGACTTAAAAGCGCGCACGACTCAAATCCGAAAGCCTATTCATATGTATTTTTATGGGAAAAAGGTACGAGGCTTCTTAACACTCTTAGCAACATTCAACGGTTCCACACTACACTCTTACATGCCAATTTTTTTATAGTTCCATGAGAATCCCAAACATGGCTATGCTAATATTTCATTTCTTATCATAAAGAGTTATTATTGGTTCATCAAGGTCTTAAGATATATAATAATGTAGTTTACATTAAAATTTAAATTTTGGATATTAAATTTTAGCTATAGTAAATAGAATATTATATGATTAAATTAATATAAAAAAAAAAATTAAAATCATTTTTAAAAAATGATATTATAATTTAGTTTTATGTGATAATTTGTTTTTTTAATGAGTTTACACATGTTTTTATGAGAGATTTTTGTTCCCTCATATTGAGTGGGGTTTGAACCTTGAACCTCTCACAGAGAGGCCAAAGCTGAATAACTTGTTTTTTGATGCATAGTTTCATTTAATATTTATTTTAAAAATTAATGAACGGAGTAATGGTATAAGAAGAGTCCAGATAATAAAAATATGTTAGGTATTCATGGAGCATATAATGTATTAGCTTCATGGGCCTAAAAATAACCCTAAAAACTATTAGGGAGAATTAAAAGTTTATTGTGGAATGTTTATTAGGAGATGAATTTTGTAAATTTTTTTACATAAGAATATGAAGATATTAACGTTTTTAAAGTTTATGAATTGTAAAAGAGAATGTTGATCTCTTATAGTATTCAAAATCTTAGACTTCAACAAATGTGAGGCTAGGGTTTTGAGTTTCAATATGGTCTCCAAACTTGGTGGACCAGTGCACAACATTGGGGTATAGTCTGGATTATTATAGGCTTTGATCTTCCTCAATTTGGATTAGGATTTCCCTTACTGAATAAATTTGGGATATAGTCTAGATTATTATAGGCCTTGATATTCCCCTTTTGAATTTTGAATTCCTCTATTAATTTGGCATGTGTAGTTGCCTCCTTGAAGGAGTCATGTTGTTGCATTTGCAAATTACCTAAGACGACTTTAATGCAAATCCTTGTAAATACCTTAACTAGCTTAGGTTAGGGGATGGGAAATGATAGATCATTAGTAATTGTTTGCCATATTGCAACATAATCATGGATAGACTTGATATCAAATTGTTACAGACTATATAGGTCTGGTAATGATATTTTATTCCTTATGTTGATCAAAAAGTGCTCCAAAAATGCATTGGCTAGCTGTTCAAATGTGTATAGACTATGCCTAGGTAAGTTACAATGCCAACTTAGTGTTGGTACCCCAAGCACCTAAGGGAAGGTATTGAGTATGAGGGTATCACTACCACTGATTTGGTAGTAGAAAAATTGATAGTTTCTCAAATATTATTGATGGTCCTTCTTATTTTTAAATTTTTTAAACTTAGAACATTCAAATTTGGAGGGGTATTATGGCATGATCATAGAGGGGTGAATAGGTTCTGAGAACAACTCACTATAAGTGGGTTTGTTATACTCATAGCTAGTTGAGCATATTTGTAACTATTTAATCTATTCTTGCATGACCTACATTTCATAAGGTATGGTTAACATTATTAGATTTTGAACCACAACAACATCCATTTTAAACTTGTCAACGTAGTATGGGGTGGGGGTGTAGCAGTTGGAAAGTTGTGGAGATGGATTGGAATGTTGATTATGGATGTAAAGGGTTGCAACATCTATTTAGTAGAAATTGGGTGAAGGTTGTTGAGGTAGAGGATTTAGATTTTAAAGAGCTTGGGTATGATTGAGTGATTGGAGCATCTGTGGAGAATGTGACCTTTTGTTTCTTGAATCTGTATGGTGGGCTCCTTAATGAAGCCTTGGTAGAGCTTAATCTTGGTTTTCCTCAACAAACTATGTCTAATGACACGCCTCCTCCCTCTTCGAGATCCTCAATTTTTTGGTCCCCTTCCTTTATGGATTGGGTTAAAATCAACTTCAATGATACTTCTAATGGGAACCTAAGTCTTTTATGGTAGGTGGTGTACTTAGAAATGATAAAGGAGATCTACTAGGTGCCTTTGCTAAAAAAAATTTAATCCAGGCCACCCATTTCGTGAAAGCTAGTGAACTCCTTCAAGACTTCTTATTGGTGGAATCCTTGGGTTTTAATAAAGTTATAGTGGAAGGGGAATCTTTAAATATTTTTAATCTAGTCAAGAATTCTTACACCCCACATTGGAAGATAGCAAATATCATGGCAAAAGAAGTCAAAATTTTTCCTTCAAGATCGAAGGCTAAAGTTCAACATATTTTTCATGAAGGAAACAAAGCGGTAAACTTGATGGTGAATATTGGGCTATTGCAACAAGACTTCTTTGTTTGGATGATAAAATTTCCTCAGAGTCTTCAAAATTTAATTTTGGATGATCATGGTTAGTTGTGGGTTTTGGTTATGGAAGTTTAGGAGGCTAGGGGGGATATTTCCTATGCTTTTTGGAGCCTTTAATTTTTTGATGTTTTCCTCCTAGAAGGCATTTGCTGCCATCTATATATACTTTGTGTACAATGGGTGCCAGTTGATTGGGAGCCTTGTCTTCTCAAGGCATCATGTTTTTTTTGGTGGTATATGTAGAGGTTTTCCTTTAGCATGTGGGGTCTTCCTACAGGGTAACGATATTCTCTATTGTATCTTGTGATCTCCCTTTGGATATTGCAACAATTTTTTTCCACTTTGTTTTTATTTTGGGAATTTTGGTTGTGATCTCCCTTTGGGTAATGCAATAATTTATTTTCCTACTTTATGTTTCTTTTGGAAAGTTTGGTACTAGTTTTATATCTGAATATTCTTTTGCTTAAAGACTATTTTCTATAAGAATGATGCATTATCTGTTTCTCTTTCTCAATCCCATATGTATTAGGTTTGAAGATCTTTTAAAACACCTTCTCTTACCTAATATATATACTAGTTTAAACATTATATATCTTAAATTTAATTTTTAAATTTAATATATATAATTTAGCCAATTAAAATATATATAAAAAAGTAAAACTTTAAATTTCAATCTTATACTAATAAATTATAGTATTTATTAGTTGAATTGAATCATAATAATGGTAGAGGATTATGCCCCTAATTGTATTTCACATTATTAGAATTTCATTCCATGTTAATCTACATACTATTTAAAAATAATATTTACTATCTTAAATTTAAGTATTATCTTAAATTGAAGATTTAAATTTAACCGTATTTCACATGATTGGAATTTGGTTCCACGTTAATATCTATGTGTCTACATACTATTTTAAAATAATATTTATTATCTTAAATTTAAGTTTTAAATCTTAATATTTTTTTTTATTTGGTTAGTGTATGCTCAACAGTCTCCTCCCAACCATGATCCCTAGTAAAATCGAGAGCTATGCTTATCAATAGGAAATTTAATGGTTCTACATACTATTTCAAAATAATATTTATTATGTTACATTTAAGTTTTAAATTTAATATTGTGATATAAGATTATTAAATATTTTAAAAAATAAATAAAATGGTTATAATAAACTACAATTAAAATTTTGAAATTAAAATCTCAATATTTTTATTTGGTTAATGTACTCTGACTATTATTCTCCCAAACATTATCCCTCTTAAAGCCAAGAGCTATGCTTATGAATAGGAAATTTAATACAACCACCACACATTGACTCCCTCACACACTCATCGATGTTGAGGTTTGAACCTTGGACCTCCTGAAGAAGAGCCAAAGCATAAAAAATGGTGTTGTCTCCCTTAGGACAAAATTTTGGTTAGTTTTGAAGCCCTAAAAACCTAGATTTATGGTCAACCATAGCTGTCCCACTCGGGTATACCACATGGCATCAATCACAAACAAGGGGGTTGAATTATTAATAAATCCATAGTTTTGAGCATAGGAAAAATGGAACCAACACACATGTAATTTGTTAGGTGAAGGCAATGGGAATGGGTATAACACATGGCATCAATCACAAGGAGGTTGAATAATTAATATATCCATAGGTTTGAGCATAGAGAAAATGGAGCCACCACACAGGACATTTGCCATCTATGGCTGCATATCTAAAATGATGGGAATGGAACCTGAGTAGGCCCAGAGCATTTTCCAACTACTCTACCCATGAGGATATCTCAAATTTCAATATTATACTAATAAATAACAAACATAAAAATATAAAATTAGAAAAATCTAGAATATATTATAAAATTTAAATTAAAAATTATAATGTTAAATTAGGATTAAAGTATTATATTATATTAATAATTATAATCATTACACTTATATTGAACCAAATATGACAATCTATAGATGCTATGGATTAGAGTGGCACATTTGACTACACTCTTTATGAAAAGGGTGCAAACCCTAGATGCAGGTCAAACATTATAAGAATCAAAGATTGGATGATAGAATATCTCTTAAAGTGGTCATATTGCTAACAACCATAACATTTCAAAGAAGTTTTCATATTAAATATTTTGGTTCTATTCCTCTTTGCTTGAAAAAATAATAATGAATTAAAGTCAAAATTAACTGAAACATCTATCCAACTATCTTAATTTTATTGTTTGTAGAATGAAGCAACCGCAAACCTTTACCACCTCTGTAACAATGACCATATCAATTTTATACTCTTCCCTTTTCGCTCCGACCTCCAAACTTGAGATGCGGAAACCTAGAGTACTTTGCTGGAACGTCTTTAATAACTAATCTAAAGTTAGAAGTAAAATAATAGTTGGAACCTTAGATTATTTGCTTATCCGCGGAAGCATTCCTCCATTGTTCTCTTTCAATTCATTAAAAAAAAATAACCACAAGGCAGCCCAACGCAAGGCAGGAAGATCAAAATAAGAAGGAAAACAAATCAGACAACAATTAAATAATGATTTTCAAATGACTACGCTGCTATTGGAGCGTACTTTCTTTTCAACGGCTATAGGAGGGTTATTGGAGACGGCGTGCTTTTCAAACGGTTATTGGAGACGGTTATGGAAGCTTGCTTTTCAAACGGCTGGAGACGGTTATGGAACGGTTATGGAAAGGTGCTTTTCAAACGGCTATTAAAAACTATTACGAAAGCTCTTCTATTGCAACATTCTTTCTTTTTCAAATAGTTATGGGAGTGTAAAATTGTATAACCTGTAAATTTAATAAAATCATATCTAACTTATTTTTTTGTGTTTGGTTTTTTTAGGGGTTTGGGAGTGTAAAATTGTCACCGTGTAAATTTAATAAAATCATATCTAACTTATTTTTTTGTGTTTGGGTATGGCTACGTAGGGCTTCAGTGAATGGAAGACCTTGGCTTGGTCATTTCTCCCGAGTTTAAACCTTCCGCCCAACGGATAATATAGGAGCAGCGTCTCAGAAAGCGCCTTCTTCATCGAGCCCACCAGCTCTCCGTATATTTTACCGGTGAAACATTTATATACGAAGAAGTGGCCAGGGCTTATGGGCTGAACAGTTAGATCAATGTTGGAACCCTTGAGCCAGCATTGTGGAGATGGAACAGGTGACTGCACTATTGAAGTAGATAGTATGTCCACCCTAAATTCTGTAATGGACGCTGCGGCAATTGCCATGTTCAATTAAAACCGTAGAGGCAGCTGGTTAAAAACTCAAACACAAAAGAAATAATAGCTTGTGTGGAAGTAGGAAGTAGCCTTGTATAATCTATATATACTGAAATTTATAAGGATAGGATCATAAGGCCGACATTTGCAGCCGTGCGCATACTGACAAAAGACAAAAGAAAGCTAGTAGCGGAGACGGGAGACGGTCAAACAAATGTTAACGATTTCCTAGGCATCCCAGTCATATGTATTTTGGGTCCAGTCTAATAACGCGGAACATACTATTTTATCCGAAGTACATTCCATGAGGTTTCTTTGACCGTATATTTAAATGGTTTGCAACATCTATGACTGTATATTTAAATGGTTTGCAACATCTACGACTTAAAAGCGTGCACAACTCAAATCCGAAACCCTAGTAATATGTATTTTTATGGGAAACAGGTACGAGGCTTCTTAACACTCTCAGCAACATTCAACGGTTCCACATTACACTCTTTTATTTTTTTTTTTTATATGTCGATGAGAATCCCACGCATGGCTATGCTAATACGTCCTTTGTTATTGTAGAGTTATTATTGGGTCATGAAGGTCTTCATTTAATATTTAAGATATATAATAATGTAGATTACATTAAAATTTTAATTTTTGGATATTAAATTTTAGCGATAGTAAATAGAATCTTATATGATTAAATTAATATAAAAATAAAAATATATTTTTTAAAATCGTATTTAAAAAAATTAACATTTAAAAAATGATATTGTAATTTAGTTTTATGTGATTAATTGTTTTTTAATAAATTTACACATGTTTTTATGAGAGATTTTTATTCCCTCATATCGAGTGGGGTTTGAATCTTGAACCTCTCATAGAGAGGCCAAAGCTCGATAATTTCTTTTTGGATGCATAGTTTCATTTAATATTTATTTTTTAAATTAATGAATGAAGTAATAGTATAAGAAGAGTAGAGATAATAAAAATATGATAGGTATTCATGGAGGATATAATGTATTAGCTTCATGGGCCTAAAAATAACCCTAAAAACTATTAGGGAGAGTTAAAAGTTTATTTTGGAATGTTTATTAGGAGAAGAATTTTGTAATTTTTTTACATAAGAATATGAAGATATTAAATTTTTTAAAGGAATGTTGATCTCTTATAGTATTCAAAATCTTAGACTTCAACAAATGTGAGGCTAGGGTTTTGAGTTTCAATATGATCCCCAAACTTGGTGGACCAGTGTACAACATTGGGGTATAGTCTGGATTCTTATAGGCTTTGATCTTCCTCAATTTGGATTACGATTTCCCTTACTAAATAAATTTGGGATATAGTCTGGATTCTTATAGACTTTGATCTTCCCTTTCTGAATTTTGACTTCCTCTATTAATTTGGCATGTGTAGTTGCCTCCCTGAAGGAGCCATTTTGTTGCATTTGCAAATTACCTAATATGACTTTAATGCAACTCCTTGCAAATACCTTAACTAGATCAGGTTAGGGAATGGGAAAGGATATCTCATTAGTAATTATTTTCCATCTTGCAACATAATGATGGATAGGCTCGACATCAAATTGTTATAGACTATATAGGTCTGGTAATGATATTTTATTCCTTATGTTGATCAAAAAGTGCTCCAAGAAGGCATTGGCTAGCTATTCAAATGTGTATAGACTATGCCTAGGCAAGTTACTATACCAACTTAGTGTTGGTCCCCCAAGCAACTAAAGGAAGGTATTGAGTATCAGGATATCGCTAACACTAATTTGGTAGTAGAAAAATCGATAGTTGCTCAAATATTCTCGATGGTCCTTCTTACATTTAAATTTTTTGAACTTAAGACATTCAAATTTGGAGGGGTATTATGCCATGATCATAGAGGTATGAATAGGTTTTGAGAACAACTAACTATAAGTGGGTTTGTTATACTCATAGCTAGTTGAGCACATTTGTAACTATTTAATCTATTCTTGCATGACATACATTTCATAAGGTATGGTCAACATTGTTAGATTTTGAACTACAAGAGCATCCATTTGAAAGTGGTCAACGTAGTGTGGGGTGGTGGTGTAGTAGTTGGGAGGTGGTGGAGATGGAGTAGAATGTTGATTATGGATGTAAAGGATTGCAACATCTATTGGGTACAAACTGGAGCATCTGTGGAGAATGTGACCTTTTGTTTCTTAGATCTGCATGGTGGGTTCCTTAATGAATCCTCAGTAAAGCTTAAACATGGTTTTCCTCAATAAACTATGTCTAATGACCTGCCTCCTCCCTCTTTGAGATCCTCAATTTTTTGGTCCTCTTCCCCTATGGATTGGGTTAAAATAAACTTTAACGGTACTTATAATGGGAACCTGAGTCTTGTGTGGTAGGTGGTGTACTTAGAAATGAGAAAGGACATCTACTTGGTGCCTTTGCCAAAAAAAATTCAGTCCAGGCCACCCATTCTGTGAAAGCTAGAGCACTCCTTAAAGGCCTCTTATTGGTGGAATCCTTGGGTTTTAATAAAGTTATAGTGGAAGGGGAACCATTGAATATTTTTAAGCTAGTCAATAAGTCTTGCACCTTGCACTGGAAGATAACAAATATCATGGCAGAAGAAGTACAAATTTTTCCTTTAAGATCGAAGGCTCAAATTCAACGTATTTTTCATGAAGGAAAAAAGCGGTAAACTTGATGGCGAATATTGGGCTATTGCAACAAGACCTCTTTGTTTGGAAGATAATTTTTCCTCAAAGTGTTCAAAATTTAATTATGGATGATCATGGTTAGTTGTGGGTGTTGGTTATGGAAGTTTAGGAGGCTAGGGGGATATTTCCTATGCTTTTTGGAGCCTCTTATTTTTTGATGTTTTCTTCCTAGCAGGGATTTTGTGCCATCTATATATACTTTGTGTACAATGGGTGCCAGTTGATTGGGAGTCTTGTCTTCTCAATGCATCATGTTCTTTTGGGTGGTATATGTAGAGGTTTTCCTTTAGCGTGTGGGGTCTTCCTAGAAGGTAGCGAGCTTCTCTATTGTATCTTGTGATCTCCCTTTGGATATTGCAACAATTTTTTTTCCACTTTATTTTTATTTTAGGAATTTTGGTTGTGATATCCCTTTGGGTATTGCAACAATTTGTTTTCCTACTTTGCTTTTCTTTTGGGAAGTTTGGTACTAGTTTTATATCTGAATATTTTTTTGCTCAAATAATATTTTCTATAAGAATGATGCATTATCTCTTGCTCTTTCTCAATCCCATATGTATTATATTTTAAGATCTTTTAAAACCCCTTCTCTTTTTTAAAGGGACCCCCCCCCCCCCCCATTTATATTATAAAACCCCCCCCCTTTTTGGGGGGGTTTTTTTATTCTAATTTACCTAGTATATATATATAATACTTTAAATATTATATATCTTAAATTTAATTTTAAAATTAAATATTAAAAAAAAACAAAAATATAAAACTAATGAAAATATTTAAAAAAATTAAAATAATAATAAAAAAAAAAAAAAAAATAAATTAGTCAATTAAAATATAAAAAAAAGTAAAACTTTAAATTTCAATCTTATACTAATAAATTGTAGTATTTATTAGTTGAATTGAATCATAAGAATGGTAGAGGATTATGCCCCTAGTTGTATTTTACATGATTATAATTTCATTCCATGTTAATACCTATGTGTCTACATACTATTTAAAAATAATATTTATTATCTTAAATTTAATTTTTAAATTTAACCGTATTTCACATTATTGGAATTTGGTTACACGATTAATATAATTTTTTACTATGATGGTTCTACATACTATTTTAAAATAATATTTATTATCTTAAATTTAAGTTTTAAATTTAATATTGTGATATAAGATTATTAAAATATTTAAAAAAATTAAAATAGTTATAATAGACTATCAATTAAAATATTGAAATTTAAATGTCAATATTTTTTATTTGGTTAATGTAAGCTAAGTGATGGTTCCTACAAAATACTATTTTAAAATAATATATATTATAATTTATTAAAATATTAATTTATATAGTAATATTAATATTTAAAATTAAAATAAAAATTAAAATAGTAAACTATTTTATGGTAGTGTAAGCTAGATGGTTCTACATACTATTTCAAAATAATATTTATTATCTTACATTTAAGTTTTAAATTTAATATTGTGATATAAGATTATTAAAATATTAAAAAAAAAATGGTTATAAAAAACTACAATTAAAATATTGAAATTAAAATGTCAATATTTTTATTTGGTTAATGTACTCTAAGTATTATCCTCCCAAACATGATCTCTCTTAGAGCTGAGAGCTATGCTTATCAATAGGAAATTTAACACAACCACCACACATCGACTCCCTCACACACTCGTCCACCTCGCGGTTTGAACCTTGGACCTCCTGAAGAAGAGCCAAAGCCTAAACATTGGCATTGTCTTCCTTAGGAAAAAATATTGGGTAGTTTAGAAGCCCTAAAAACCTAGATTTATGGCTAGCCATAGTTGTCCCACTCGGGTATACCACATGGCATCAATCACAAACAAGGGGGTTGAATTATTAATAAATCCATAGGTTTGAGCATAGGAAAAAAGGAGCCAACACAGGTGGTGAAGGCAGTGGGAATGGGTTGCGGAATATAACACATGGCATCAATCACAAGGATGTTGAATAATTAATATATCCATACATTTGAGCATAGAGAAAATGGAGCCACCACATAGGATATTTGCCTTCTATGGCTGCATATCCAACATGGTGGGAATGGACCCTGAGTAGGCCCAGCCCAAAGCATTTTCCAACTACTCTACCCATGAGGATATCTCAAATTTTAATATTATACTAATAGATAGCCAACATAAAAATATAAAATTAGCAAAAACTAGATTATAATCAAAAATTTAAATTAAAATTCTAATGTTAAATTAGGTTTAAAGTATTATATTATCTGAATAATTATAATCATTACACTTTATATTGAACCAAAGATGATAATCTATAGATGCTATGGATTAGAGTGGCATATTTGACTACACTCTCTATGAAAGGGATGCAAACCCTAGGTGCAGTCAAACATTATAAGAATCAAAGCTTGGATGATAGAATATCTCTTCAAGTGGTCATATTGCTAACAACCATAACATTTCAAAGAAGTTTTCATATTAAATATTTTGGTTCCATTCCCTTTTACTTGAAAAGATAATAATGAATTAAAGTCAAGAAACTGAAACATCTATCCAACTATCTTAATTTTATTGTTTGTAGAACGAAGCAACCATAAACCTTTACCACCTCTGTAACGATGACCATATCAATTTTATACTCTTCCCTTTTCACTCCAACCTCCAATCCTGAGATGCAGAAACCCAAAGTACTTTGGGGAACGTGTCTTTAGTCAACTAATCTAACAGTTAGAATAATTAAGGTAGTAGTTTAACCCTATGTTATTTGTTTATCCTCAAAAGAGTTTCTCCATTATTCTCTTTTAATTCATTAAAAAATAAATAACCACGAGGCAGCCCAACCCAAAGCAGGAAGATCAAAATAAGAAGGAAACCAAATCAGACAACAATTAAATAATGATTTTCAAATGGCTATAGCTGGGTGTTTTTCACACAGTTATTGAAGACGGTTATGGAATCGTGCTTTTCAAACGGTTATTGGAGACGGTTATGGAAGTTTGTGGAAGGGTGCTTTTCAAACGGCTATTAAAAACTGTTACGGAAGCTCTCCTATTGCAACATTCATTCTTTTCAAATAATTATGGGAGTGTAAAATTGTCAACGTGTAAATTTAATAAAATCCTATCTAATTTATTTTTTGTATTTGGTTTTCTACGGGTTTGCTTGGTGTCATCCACAACAGAAGGGTATGGCTACGTAGGGCTTCAGTGAATGGAACACCTTGGCTTGGTCATTTCTCTCGAGTTTAAACCTTCCGCCCACCGGATAATATAGGAGCAGCGTCTCAGAAAGCGCCCTCTTCATCGAGCCCACCAGCTCTCCGTATGTTTTACCAGTGAAACATTTATATACGAAGAAGTGGCCAGGGATTATGGGCGGAATAGTTAGGTCAATGTTGGAACCCTTGAGCCAGCATTGTGGAGATGGAACAGGTGACTGCACTATTGAAGTAGATAGTATGTCCACCCTAAATTCTGTAATGGACGCTAAGGCAATTGGCATGTTCAATTAAAACCGTAGAGGCAGCTGGTTAAAAACTCAAACACAAAAGAAATAATAGCTTTGATGGAAATAGGAAGTAGCCTTGTATAATCTATATATACTGAAATTTATAAGGATAGGATCGTAAGGCCGGCATTTGCAGGCGTGCGCATGCAGACAAAAGAAAGCTAGTAGGGGAGACGGTCAAACCAAAATGTTAACAATTTCCTAGGCATCCCTGTCATATGTATTTTGAGTCCAGTGTAATAACGCTGAACATACTATTTTATCCGAAGCACTTACCATGAGGTTTGTTTGACCGCTTATTTAAATGGTTTGCAACATCTACGACTTAAAAGCGCGCACGACTCAAATCCGAAACCCTAGTCATATGTATTTTTATGGGTAACAGGTACGAGGCTTCTAAACACTCTTAGCAACATTCAACGGTTCCACACTACACTCTTACATGCCAATTTTTTTTATATTTCGATGAGAATCCCAAGCATGGCTATGCTAATATGTCCTTTGTTATTGTAGAGTTATTATTGGGTCATGAAGGTCAAAATAAGATATATAATAATGTAGATTACATTAAAATTTAAATTTTTGGATATTAAATTTTAGCGATAGTAAATAGACTCTTATATGATTAAATTAAAATAAAAATAAAAAATATTTTAAAAATCATATTGAAAAAAATAAATATTTAAAAAATGATATTGTAATTTAGTTTTATGTGATTATTTGTTTTTTTAATAAATTTACACATGTTTTTATGAGAGATTTTTATTCCCTCATATCGAGTGGGGTTTGAATCTTGAACCTCTCATAGAGAGGCCAAAGCTAGATAATTTGTTTTTTGATGCATAGTTTCATTTGATATTTATTTTAAAAATTAATGAACGAAGTAATAGTATAAGAAGAGTCGAGATAATAAAAATATGCTAGGTATTCATGGAGGATATAATGTATTAGCTTCATGGGCTTAAAAATAACCCTAAAAACTATTAGGGAGAGTTAAAAGAGTATTGTGGAATATTTATTAGGAGAAGAATTTTGTAATTTTTTTCATAAGAATATGAAGATATTAAAGTTTTTAAAGGAATGTTGATGTCTTATAGTATTCAAAATCTTAGACTTCAACAAATGTGAGGCTAGGGTTTTGAGTTTCAATATGGTCCCCAAACTTGGTGGACCAGTGCACAACATTGGGGTATAGTTTGGATTCTTATAGGCTTTTATCTTCCTCAATTTGGATTACAATTTCCCTTACTGAATAAATTTAGGATATAGTCTGGATTCTTATAGACTTTGATCTTCCCCTTTTGAATTTTGACTTCCTCTATTAATTTGGCATGTGTAGTTACCTCCTGGAAGGAGCCATGCTATTGCATTTGCAAATTACCTAAGATGGCTTTAATGCAACTCCTTGCAAATACCTTAACTAGCTTAGGTTAGGGGATGGCAAAGGATAGCTCATTAGTAATTGTTTGCCATATTATAACATAATCATGGATAGGCTCGAAATCAAATTTTTATAGACTATATAGGTCTGGTAATGCTATTTTATTACTTATGTTGATCAAAAAGTGCTTCAAGAAGGCATTGGCTAGATGTTCAAATGTGTATAGACTATGCCTAGGCAAGTTACTATACCAACTTAGTGTTGGTCCCCCAAGCAACTAAGGGAAGGTATTGAGTATAACGGTGTTACTACCACTGATTTGGTAGTAGAAAAATCAATAGTAGCTCAAATATTCTCGACGGTCCTTCTTACCTTTAAATTTTTAACTTAGGACATTCAAATTTGGAGGGATATTATGGCATGATCATAAAGGGATGAATAGGTTCTGAGAACAACTCATTATAAGTGGGTTTGTTATACTCATAGCTAGTTGAGCACATTTGTAACTATTTAATCTATTCTTGCATGACCTGCATTTCATAAGGTATGGTCAACATTGTTAGATTTTGAACCACAAGAGCATGCATTTGAAAGTGGTCAACATATTATGGGGAGCGGGTGTAGTAGTTGGGAGGTGGTGGATATGGAGTGGAATGTTGATTATGGATGTAAAGGGTTGCAACATCTATTTGGTAGAAAGTGGGTGAAGGTTGTTGGGGTAGAGGATTTGGATTTTAAAGAGCTTGGGTATGATTGAGTGAATGGATCATCTTTGGAGAATGTGATTCTCGTATCTACATCGTGGGCTCCTTAATGAAGCCTCGATAGAGCTTAACTTGGTTTTCCTCAACAAACTATGTCTAATGACCTGCCTCCTCCCTCTTTGAGATCCTCAATTTTTTGGTCCCCTTCCCCTATGGATTGGGTTAAAATCAACTTCAACGGTACTTCTAATGGGAACCTGAGTCTTGTGTGGTAGGTGGTGTACTTAGAAATGATAAAGGAGATCTACTAGGTGCCTTTGCCAAAAAAATTCAATCCAGACCACCCATTCTGTGAAATCTAGAGCACTCCTTCAAGGCCTCTTATCGGTGGAATACTTTCGTTTTAATAAAGTTATAGTGGACGAGGAATCGTTAAATATTTTTAATCTAGTCAAGAAGTCTTGCACCCCACACTGGAAGATAACAAATACCATGGTAGATGTAGTCAAAAGTTTTTCTTCAAGATCGAAGGCTCAAATTCAACATATTTTTTCATGAAGGAAACAAAGCGGTAAACTTGATGGCGAATATTGGGCTATTACAACAAGACCTCTTTGTTTGGATGATAAAATTTCCTCAGAGTCTTCAGAATTTAATTATGGATGATCATGGTTAGTTGTGGGTGTTGGTTATGGATGTTTAGGAGGCTATGTGGGATATTTCCTATGCTTTTTGGAGCCTCTTATTTTTTAATATTTTTTTCCTAGCAGGGATTTGGTACCATCTATATATACTTTGTGTACAATGGATGCCAGTTGATTGGGAGCCTTGTCTTCTCAAGGCATCATGTTTTTTTTAGTGGTATATGTAGATGTTTTCTATAAGAATTATGCATTATCTCTTGCTCTTTCTCAATCCCATATGTATTAGGTTTGAAGATCTTTTAAAACCCCTTCTCTTACATAATATATATATATATATATATATATCTTAAATTTAATTTTAAAATTTAATATTATAAATTATTATAAATATAAGACTATTAAAAAGATTTAAAAAAATTAAAATAATAATAATAAATTAGTCAATTAAAATATAAAAAAAGAAAAACTTTCAATTTCAATATTATACTAATAAATTGTAGTATTTATTAGTTGAATTGAATCATAAGAATGGTAGAGGATTATGCCCCTCATTGTATTTACAATTATTAGAATTTCATGTCCATGTTAATACCTAGTGTATCTACATACTATTTAAAAATAATATTTATTATAAACTTAAATTTATTTTATTAAATTTTTGTTTTAAATTTCACCGTATTTCACAGGATTGGAATTTGGTTCCACTGTCTACATACTATTTTAAAATAATATTTATTATCTTAAATTTAAGTTTTAAATTTAATATTGTAATATAAATTTAAAATAAAAATAAAATAGTAATAATAGGCTATACAAGTAAAATATTGAAATTTAAATCTTAATATTGTTTTTATTTGCTTAGTTGATGCTCAACAGTCTCCTCCCAACCATGATTCCTTGTAAAACCGAGAACAATGCTTATCAATAGGAAATTTAATGGTTCTACATACTATTTCAAAATAATATTTATTATCTTACATTTAAGTTTTAAATTTAATATTGTAATATAAGATTATTAAAATATTTAAAAATAAAATAAAATGGTTATAATAAACTACAATTAAAATATTGAAATTAAAATCTCAATATTTTTATTTCGTTAATGTACTCTGAGAATTATCCTCCCAAACATGATCCCTCTTAAAGCTGAGAGTTATGCTTATCAATAGGAAATTTAACACAACCACCACACATCGACTCCCTCACACACTCGCCCACGTTGCGGTTTGAACCTTGGACCTCCTGAAGAAGAGCCAAAGCCTAAACAGTGGCATTGTCTCCTTTAGGATAAAATATTTTTTAGTTTAGAAGCCCTAAAAACCTAGATTTATGGCCAACTATAGTTGTCCCACTCAGGTATACCACATGACATCAATCACAAACAAGGGGTTTGAATTATTAATAAATCCATAGGTTTGAGTATAGGAAAAATAGAGCCAACACACAAGTAATTTGTTAGATGAAGGCAGTGGGAATGGGTATAAAACATGGAATCAATCACAAGGAGGTTGAATAATTAATATATCTATAGGTTTAAGCATAGAGAAAATGGAGCCGCCACATAGAACATTTGCCATCTATGGCTGCATATCCAACATGGTGGGAATGGACCCTGAGTAGGTCCAGAGCATTTTCCAACTACTCTACCCATGAGGATATCTCAAATTTCAATATTATACTAATAAATAGAAAACATAAAACTATAAAAAATAAAAACTAGATTATAATCTAAAATTTAAATTAAAATTCTAATGTTAAATTAGGATTAAAGTATTATATTATCTTAATAATTATAATCATTACACCTTATATTGAACCAAATATGATAATCTATAGATGCTATGGATTAGAGTGGCACATTTGACTAGTCTTTATGAAAGGGGTGCAAACCCTAGGTGCAGTCAAACATTATAAGAATCAAAGCTTGGATGATAGAATATCTCTTCAAGTGATCATATTGTTAACAACCATAACATTTCAAAGAAATTTTCATATTAAATATATTGGTTCCATTCCAATTTTCTTGAAAAGATAATAATGAATTAAAATCAAGAAACTGAAACATCTATCCAACTATCTTAATTTTATTGTTTGTAGAACGAAGCAATCGCAATCCCTTTTTGCTTTGACCTCCAAACCTGAGATGCGGAATCTTAGAATACTTTGTGGGAACATGTCTTTAGTCAACTAATCTAACAGTTAGGATAAGTAAGGTAGTAGTTTAACTCTAGATTATTTGCTTATCCGCGGAAGCGTTCCTTCGTTGTTCTCCTTCAATTCATTAAAACAAAATAACCACAAGGCAGCCCAACGCAAGGAAGGAAGATCAAAATAAGAAGGAAACCAAATCAGACAACAATTAAATAATGATTTTCAAATGGCTACACTGCTATTGGAGCGTACTTTATTTTCAAACGGCTATAGGAAGGTGTTTTTCATACGGTTATGGAATCATGCTTTCCAAACGAGAAGCTTGCTTTTCAAACTGCTATTGGGAGCGTACTTTATTTTCAAACGGCTATAGGAAGGTGTTTTTCACACGGTTATTGGAGACGGTTATCGAATCGTGCTTTTCAAACGAGAAGCTTGCTTTTCAAACTGCTATTGGCTATTGGAGACGGTTATGGAACGGTGCTTTTCAAACGGCTATTAATAACTGTTACGGAAGCTCTCCTATTGCAACATTCTTTCTTTTTCTTTTCAAATAGTTATGGGAGTGTAAAATTGTCAACGTGTAAATTTAATAAAATCATATGGGAGTGTAAAATTGTCAACGTGTAAATTTAATAAAATCATATCTAACATATTTTTTGTATTTGGTTTTCTAGGGGTTTGCTTGGTGTCATCCACAACAGAAGGGTAGTACGTAGGGCTTCAGTGAATAGAACACCTTGGCTTGGTCATTTCTCCTGAGTTTAAACCTTCCGCCCACCGGATAATATAGGAGCAGCGACTCAGAAAGCGCCTTCTTCATCCAGCCCACCAGCTCTGGGTATGTTTTACCGGTGAAACATTTATATACGAAGAAGTGGCCAGGGCTTATGGGTGGGCGGAACAGTTAGATCAATGTTGGAATCCTTGAGCCAGAATTGTGGAGATGGAACAGATGACTGCACTATTGAAGTAGATAGTATGTCCACCCTATAATGGACGCTATGGCAATTCCCATGTTCAATTGAAACCGTAGAGGCAGCTGGTTAAAAACTCAAACACAAAAGAAATAATAGCTTGGATGGAAGTAGGAAGTAGCCTTGTAATAATAGCTTGGATGGAAGTAGGAAGTAGCCTTGTATAACCTATATATCCTAAAATTTATAAGGATAGGATCATAAGGCCGGCATTTGCAGGTGTGCGCATGCAGACAAAAGAAAGCTAGTAGCCGAGAGGGTCAAACCAAAATTTTAACGATTTCCTAGGCATCCCAGTCATATGTATATTGGGTCCAGTCTAATAACGCGGAACATGCTATGTTATTCGAAGCACTTTCCATGAGGTTTCTTTAACCGCTTATTTAAATGGTTTGCAACATCTACGACTTAAAAATGGTTTGCAACATCTACGACTTAAAAGCGCGCACGACTCAAATCCGAAACCTAGTCATATTAATTTTATGGGAAACAGGTACGAGGCTTCTTAACACTCTAAGCAAGATTCAACGGTTCCACACTACACTCTTACATGCCAATTTTTTTTTATAGTTCGATGAGAATCCCAATCATGGCTATGCTAATATGTCCTTTGCTATTGTAAAGAGTTATTATTGGTTCATCAAGGTCTTCATTTAATAATTAAGATATATAATAATGTAGATTACATTAAAATTTAAATTTTTGGATGTTAAATCTTAGCGATAGTAAATAGAATTTTATATGATATAAATATATATATAAAAATATATATATATATATATATATATATATATATATATATTTTAAATCGTATTTATAAAAATATATATTTAAAAAATAAATTGTAATTTAGTTCTATGTGATAATTTTTTTTAATGATTTTACATATGTTTTTACAGAGATTTTTGTTCCCTCATATTGAGTAGGGTTTGAACCGTGAACCTCTCACAGAAAGGCCAAAGATCGAAAATTTGTTTTTTGATGCATAGTTTCATTTAATATTTATTTTAAAAAATAATGAAGGGAGTAGTGGTATAAGAAGAGTCCAGATAATAAAAGTATGCTAGGTATTCATGGAGCATATAATGTATTAGCTTCATGGGCCTAAAAATAACCCTAAAAACTATTAGAGAGAATTAAAAGTTTATTGTGGAATGTTTATTAGGAGAATAATTTTATAAATTTTTTACATAAGAATATGAAGATATTAAAGTTTTTAAAGTTTATGAATTGTAAAAGAGAATGTTGATCTCTTATAGTATTCAAAATCTTAGACTTCAACAAATGTGAGGCTAGGGTTTTTAGTTTCAATATGGTCCCCAAACTTGGTGGACCAGTGCACAACACTGGGGTATAGTCTGGATTCTTATAGGATTTGACCTTCTTCAATTTGGACTAGGATTTCTCATACTGAATAAATTTGGAGTATAGTCTGGATTCTTATAGGCTTTGATCTTCCCCTTTTTAATTTTGAGTTTCTCTATTAATTTGGCATGTGTTGTTGCCTCCTTGAAGGATCCATGCTATTGCATTTGCAAATTACTTAAGATGACTTTAATGCAACTCCTTGCAAATACATTAACTAGTTCAGGTTAGGGGATGGTAAAGGATAGCTCATTAGTAATTTTTTGTCATATTGCAACATAATAATGGATAGGCTCAACATCAAATTATTATAGACTATATGAGTCTGGTAATGATATTTTATTCCTTATGTTGATCAAAAAGTGTTCCAAGAAGGCATTGGCTAGTTGTTCAAATGTGTATAGACTATCCCTAGGCAAGTTATGTTACCAACTTAGTGTTGGTCCCCCAAGAAACTAAGGGAATGTATTGAGTATGAGGATGTCTCTACCACTGATTTGGTAGTAGAAAAATCAATAGGTGCTCAAATATTCTCGATGGTCCTTCTTACTTTTAAATTTTTTGAACTTAGGACATTTAAATTTAGAGGGGTATTATATCATTATCATAGAGGGGTGAATAGGTTCTGATAACAACTTACTATAAGTGGGTTTGTTATACTCATAGCTAGTTGAGCACATTTTTAACTATTTAATCTATTCTTGCATGACCTACATTTCATAAGGTATGGTCAACATTGTTATATTTTGAACCAAAAGATCATCCATTTGAAAGTGGTCAGCATAGTATGGGGTGGGGGTGTAGTATTTGGGAGGTGGTGGAGATGGAGTGGAATGTTGATTATGGATGTAAAGGGTTGCAACATCTATTTGGTAGAAAGTGGGTGAAGGTTATTGGGGTAGAGGATTTATATTTTAAAGAGCTTGGGTATGATTGAGTGATTGGAGCATTTGTGGAGAATGTGACCTTTTATTTATTGGATCTGCATGGTGGGCTCCTTAATGAAGCCTCGGTAGAGCTTAAGCTTGGTTTTCCTCAACAAACTATGTCTAATGACCCGCCTCCTCCATCTTTGACATCCTCATTTTTTTGGTCCCTTTCCTCTATGGATTGGGTTAAAATCAACTTCGATGGTACTTCTTATGGGAACCTGAGTCTTGTGTGGTAGGTGGTGTACTTAGAAATGATAAATAAGATCTACTACGTGCCTTTGCCAAAAAAAATTAATCCAGGCCACCCATTATGTGAAAGCTAGAGAACTCCTTCAAGGCCTCTTATTGGTGGAAACCTTGGATTTTAATAAAGTTATAGTGGAAGGGGAATCATTAAATAGTTTTAATCTAGTCAAGAGGTCTTGCACCCCACACTGGAAGATAACAAATATCATGGCAGAAGCAGTTAAAATTTTTTCTTCAAGATCAAAGGCTCAAATTCAACAAATATTTTGTGAAGGAAATAAAGTGGTTATGGAACTAATTTATTGCAGACGGTTATGAAATCATACTTTTCAAATGATTATTGGAGATGGTTATGGAAGTGTGCTTTTCAAACGGTTATTGGAGATGATTATGGAAGCCTACTTTTCAAATGGATATTGGATATTGGAGACGGTTGTGGAAGGGTGTTTTTCAAATAGATATTAAAAATTGTTACAAACGCTCTCCTATTGTGGTAATATCTCTTTTTAAATAGTTATGGAAGTATAAAATTGTCACCCAAACAAAGCAATTATTACTTAAGAGTTGTAGTCAACAATAAGGTAATAGCAATATAAGGAAGAAGGTTATTCGATTGAAGATGTCTAGCATAAAAATAGTCTTTGGAGAAGACATAATAAGGTGCATCAAATAGACTTTTCTAAAGGTAGTGTAAGTTTCATCTACAAGTTCATGGTGAACACACATCAAAGAAGTACAACAAAGTCTACCTCAAGCAACACACACAAATATGAGAATCATTGGGTATAAGTTCTATTCTACCTATATCTTAGCATTGATGCATTGGAAATAATAATCATTGATATCATAACATTGACTTCCACAAATGCAAGCAAAATCATTTAGGCTGCATAAACAGAGTTAGAAAAAACTTGTATATTAAAAGGAAATTATAGTGGGCATACACTACCACAAAGAGGATATGTTTAAATAGTTCAACATTTTCCATTTCAAGGTACTAAAAGCACCATAGCTAGGTGCAATAGGTGATGCAAGATAAAAATATTAATAATATTTAGTTTCCACATCAAAAACCTACATCAACATAAGGACAATAAGGTGAATACAATGCAAAGAGAGTATATCTTTTTTAGTTGATAAACAAAGGGAAGATATTATAATTAGTTGGTAAGAACACAATATAAGGAAAGGTGGAATCATTATCAAAGTAGCAAAGAAATCCATTATGCATTAGTCCATACATGTTGAAAGAATCATCCAAGTCATAGGAGAAAGGTATCTTAGAGTTCACTATCACATAAAAGCAAAATAACCTAGAACAGTTCGGTTTCTAGTTTTCATTAGACACAGTATGCATAGTTCACGTTGTCATTTGTACACAACAATCATCATTTTCACATTCATTCAGAATGTAGAAATCATAGTAATCAAAAGGAATTCCCAACCTGTAAATTTTGATTCCCAAAACTCTTCTCTTGGTTGGTCTCCCCTCTTTCAACTTTCTTCATCATCCCCTCTTTTTATTTTTTTCCATCCTCCATTCTTTTATCCTCATTTATTATTTCTTCCCTGAACAAATTGATTTTTAATGCAAAGGCCAAAAAAAATATTATATGATCATTCAAAATGAGATTTTTTCAAAGTTGTTTTACAACAAAGCAAACCAAACCCAAAATTCAAGTGATCCTTGCTGCATGTGGAAATATCATTGGCACCAAAATATTTTTAGAGATGTTTATTTGAATATTGACAATATTTTCTCCAAGACCAAGATAGAAAATATGACAATGTTGGAAATCATAATTTTTGAAAAAGCCAAAAGTCTTGGAACCATCACTGAATGTGATAGGGTGGGAAACATTTGTTGCATCAAAAGAAATTCAGAAAATTACTTGCTTCTTCCCAGAATTCTCAGACTTTGGGAGGAGCTAAGAAGAATCCATAAGCTTCTAGCAAAAATATGGACAAACAAAAGGATACAATGAGTAATCCTAATCAGTAGATTGTTACTCATATTTTCCTACTGTTTGATTTGGGTAATTCCCAATGGGCTTCTTTGTTTTTTTGGATTCGGCTTTCATCTTGTAGTCTTTAAGGATAGATCATTTTCTCTGTGTTTGTTGTAGTGTTTTTTGGTCTTAGGTTGATGCTTGTTGTTTCCTATTGATGTAAAAGGTATTTGGGAGCCTTCATATTTCCCGACATAATATGATATCAATTAACTTACCAAAAAACAAATATACAATAGATAATAATGAATTTACATGGTGGGTTGAGTGAGGCCTTTGCCCCCAATCAACTAAAGAAATAAGTCGTTGACTTTGAATTTAAATATCTTTTAATTGAATAAAATGTAAACACTTATAGATCATAATATTTTCTTATTATTATTATGGTAGAAGGAAGGGATTTTGAAAGGCTCCCCAAACCTTTCACATATATTTTTATATATTAAATATTAAATATTCATAATTTAAACAAGAAAATGAGAGACAAAACACCCAAGTGAGGAGCCATGAAGAAAGACTCCATCAACTAAGACTACATAAAATATCTTACTAAAGATCCAACACAAATTAACGACTATTTTGGAGTTCATAGCCATTGGGTCTTCTAATTATTTTTTCTTATGTAGCAAGGGTTCTTCCTCCTTTAGAGTAGCAAGATCTAAGAATGCATTTTTGCACATAAATCTCCTGAGGTAATATCTAGTTGTAACACATTATGTAGAATATTCAATTTTAGAAATCTAAATGTCACTAATTATTTTATAGTTAACTTCACAAATACCATTTGAGGTTCTAATTGTTCTGATTGGATGGTCTTCAATAACCATTTGGATTTTTTTAATGATCTAATTCAAATTCTACTTTTAGAGTTGAGTCTTTCGTTGCTTGCTTGATTCCTATTGGAAAATTGGTGCATCTAAAGGGTGGTATTCTTCCTTTTGAGCTAGGATATTTGAAGGTTTAGGATCATTCACATGTAGAGTCTTATCCTCCACAAATGAGGAATCAAAGCATGATTGAATGACTGGGCATCTCTTCTTCAAGTGGCCATATTGGTAACATCCATAACATTTCATGAAAATTTTTTCATATTCAATATTTTGGATCCATTCCCATTTTCTTAAGGAGATAGTAATAGATTGTGGGCAAGGAACTAATGCATCCACCCTAATAACAAATCTTGCTCTAATCATATTAATTTTACTAGATAAATTTTCCTCTATTTGGTTATCCATATACCAAAATGCACCAATGGTATTACCAATTTTGGAAAGTCCACAAGAAGAGCATATAGATTCACCTAGACTAGGTAGCCATCAAATTATTCTATAAATAAATTGAAACTGAGAGTCATTTCTTTATCCAAAAAACCATTTGTACATATAATCCATTACCCTCTCTTTATCCACTAAATAAAAATGGAAACATAAAAAAAAATTGGGTAGCAAAATTACTTAGAATTCTGTACTAGTCCACTAATGTTTAATGTGTCCTTTGAGCTATTTGTAGATAACTATTTAGGCTTCATAATAACTTAGATCTAACCCAAATTAATTGTCTAAAATCCTTATAGAAGGTAGAAGTTCATAAAAAATATCCACTTTTGAATCTAAATATCCCTAAGAATGATTGAAGAAACTTTCTCACAGACTGAAGAGTGACTAATGTTCTCCTTAGTACAACAAATGGGCTATGAAATACTCTTTCTACAATGCTTGACTACACCTAAGGTTCGCATCCCTTTTACAAATATTGTAGTCAAATGTATCACTCCTATTTATCACATACATAGATCACCATATTTGATTCAGTATAAAATGTCCTAGTTATAATTATTAGGTTAATATAATACTTGAATCCTAATTTAACATTAATATATTTTTTAAATTAAGTTTTAGATTATAATATAATATTTTTTTGATGAACACACACCCACCCCCTCTCACACTCATCCACACCAATGTTTAAATCTTGGACTATAATATAATTTTTTATAAGTTTATATTTTTATGTTTACTATTCATTAGTATAAATATTGAAATTGATATTTCAATTTTAATATTTTAATTAGATAGCCTATTATTCTCATTTTAATTTTTAATTTTTTTTTTAAACTTTATATTCATAATCTTTATTCAAAGTTAAAATATTAAATTTAAAAATTAAATTTAAGACAATATTTTTTTGATAGGATGTGAAATACAATTATGAGGTTTATGCTCCTACCATTTCCATAATTCAATTCAATCAATAAAATTTATTATTTTAATAATTATTTATAAATACTGTAGTGTATTATTACAATTATGATGTTTATGGTCTTATCTAATATATATACTACTAAACATTATATATATCTTAAATTTATTTTTTAAATTTAATATTATAAATATAATACTATTAAAAAGATTTAAAAAAATAAATAATAATAATAAATTAGCCAATTAAAATATTAAAAAAAAAATTAAAACTTTAAATTTCAATCTTATACTAATAAATTGTAGTATTTATTAGTTGAATTGAATCATAAGAATGGTAGAGGATTATGCCCCTAATTGTATTTCACATGATTAGAATTTCATTCCATGTTAATACCCATATGTCTACATACTATTTAAAAATAATATTCACTATCTTAAATTTAAGTTTTAAATTTAATCCTATTTCACATGATTGGAATTTGGTTCCACGTTACTATCTATCTATGTGTCTACATACTATTTTAAAATAATATTTATTATCTCAAATTTAAGTTTTAAATTTAATATTGTAATATAATATTATTAAAATATTTAAAAAAAATTAAAATAGTAATAATAGACTATACAATTAAAATATTGAAATTTAAATCTTAATATATTTTTATTTGGTATCCTCCCAACCATGATCCCTCATAAAATCGATAGCTATGCTTATCAATAGAAAATTTAATGGTTCTACATAGTATTTCAAAATAATATTTATTATCTTACATTTATGTTTTAAATTTAATATTGTAATATAATATTATTAAAATATTTAAAAATAAATAAAATGGTTATAATTAACTACAATTAAAATATTGAAATTAAAATCTCAATATTTTTATTTGGTTAACATATTCTGAGCATTATCCTCCCAAACATGATACCTCTTAAAGTCGAGAGCTATGCTTATCAATAGGAAATTTAACACAACCACCACACATAAACTACCTTACACACTCATCCATATCGTGGTTTAAATATTGGACATCCTGAAGAAGAGCCAAAGCCTAAACAGTGGTGTTGTCTCCCTTAAGACAAAATGTTGGGTAATTTAGAAGCCCTAAAAACCTAGCTTTATGGCCAACCGTAGTTGTGCCACTTGGATATACCACATGGTATCAATCACAAACAAGGAGATTGAATTATTTATAAATCCATAGGTTTGAGCATAGGAAAAATGGAGTTAACACACGGGTAATTTATCAGGAGAAGGGTATAAAACATGGCTTCAATCACAATGAGGTTGAATAATTAATATATCCATAGGTTTAAGCATAGATAAAATGAAGCCACCACACAGGATATTTGCCATCTATGGTTGCATATCCAATAGGGCAAGAATGGAGCTTGAGTAGGCCCAAAGCATTTTCCAACTACTCTACCCATGAGGATATCTCAAATTTTAATATTATACTAATAAATAACAAACATAAAAATATAAAATTAAAAAAAACTAGATTATAATCTAAAATTTAAATTAAAATTATAATGTTAAATTAGGATTAAAGTATTATATTATCTTAATAATTATAATCATTACACTTTATATTGAACCAAATATGATAATCTATAGATGCTATGGATTAGAGTGGCACATTTGAGTAGTCTTTATGAAAGGGGTGAAAACCCTAGGTGGAGTCAAACATTATAGGAATCAAAGCTTGGATGATAGAATATATCTTCAAGTGATCATATTGCTAACAACCATAACATTCCAAAGAAGTTTTCATATTAAATATTTTGGTTCCATTTCCCTTTGCTTGAAAAGATAATAATGAATTAAAGTCAAGAAACTAAAACATCTATCCAACTATCTTAATTTTATTGTTTGTAGAACAAAACACCCTCAAACCTTTACCACCTCTGTAACGATGACCATATCAATTTTATACTCTTTCCTTTTCGCTCCGACCTCCAAACCTGAGATGCAGAAACCCAGAGTACTTTGCAGGAACGTGTCTTTAGTCAACTAATCTACCAGTTAGGATAAGTAAAATAGTAGTTTAACTCTAAGTTATTTGCTTTGTCGGGGGAAGCGTTCCTCCATTCTTCTCCTTCAATTCATTAAAAACACAAAATAACCACAAGGCAGCCCAACGCAAGGCAGGAAGATCAAAATAAGACGAAAACCAAATCAGAAAATAATTTAATAATGATTTTCAAATGGCTACGATGCTATTGGAGCGTACTTTCTTTTCAAACGGCTCTATGAGGGTGTTTTTCACACGGTTATTGGAGACGGTTATGGAATCGTGCTTTTCAAACGGTTATTGGAGAGGGTTATGGAATCGTGCTTTTCAAACGGTTATTGGAGAGGGTTATGGAATCGTGCTTTTCAAACAGTTATTGGAGACGGTTATGGAAGCGTGCTTTTCAAACGGCTATGGAAGAGTGCTTTTCAAACGGCTATTAAAAACTGTTACGGAAGGTCTCCTATTGCAACATACCTTAGTTATGGGAGTGTAAAATTGTCAACGTGTAAATTTAATAAAATCATATCTAACTTATTTTTTGTATTTGGTTTTCTAGGGGTTTGCTTGGTGTCATCCACAACAGAAGGGTATGGCTACGTAGGGCTTCAGTGAATGGAACACCTTGGCTTGGTCATTTCTCCCGAGTTTAAACCTTCCGCTCACCGGATAATATAGGAGCAGCGTCTCAGAAAGCTGCCTTCTTCATCGAGCCCACCAGTTCTCCGTAATTTTTACTGGTGAAACATTTATATACGAAGTGGCCAGGGCTTATGGGCGGAACAGTTAGATCAATATTGGAACCCTTGAGCCAGCATTGTGGAGATGGAACAGGTGACTGCACTATTGAAGTAGATAGAATGTCCACCCTAAATTCTGTAATGGACGCTACGGCAATTGCCATGTTCAATTAAAACCGTAGAGGCAGCTGGCTAAAAACTCAAACACAAAAGAAATAATAGGTTGGATCGAAGTAGGAAGTAGCCTTGTATAACCTATATATACTGAAATTTATAAGGATAGGATCATAAGGCCGGCGATTTCCTAGGCATCCAGTCATATGTATTTTGGGTCCAGTCTAATAACGCGGGACATACTATTTTATCCGAAGCACTTTCCATGAGGTTTCTTTGACCGCTTATTTAAATGGTTTACAACATTTACGATTTAAAAGCTCGTACAACACGACTCAAATCCGAAATCCTAATCATATGTATTTTTAAGGGAAACAGGTACGAGGCTTCTTACCACTCTTAGCAACATTCAACGGTTCCACACTACACCCTTAATTTTTTTTTATAGTTAGATGAGAATCCCAAACATGGCTATGCTAATATGTCCTTTCTTATTGTAAAGAGTTATTATTGCGTCATCAAGGTCTTAGATTACACTAAAATTTAAATTTTTAGATATTAAATTTTAGCTTTAGTAAATAGAATCTTATATAATTAAATTAATATAAAAATAAAATTATTTTTTTTAAAATCATATTTAAAAAAATATATATTTAAAAAATGATATTGTAATTTAGTTTTATGTGATAATTTATTTTTATTTAAATGAGTTTACACATGTTTTTATGAGATATTTTGGTTCCCTCATATTGAGTGGGGTTTGAACCTTGAACATCTCACATAGAGGCAAAAGATCGATAATTTGTTTTTTGATGCATTGTTTCATTTAATATTTATTTTAAAAATTAATGAACGGAGTAGTGGTATAAGAAGAGTCCATATAATAAAAATATGCTAGGTATTCATGGAGCATATAATGTATTAGCTTCATGGGCCTAAATATAACCCTAAAAACTATTACAGAGAATTAAAAGTTTATTATGGAATGTTTATTAGGAGAAGAATTTTGTAAATTTTTTACATAAGAATATGAAGATATTAAAGTTTTTAAAGTTTATGAATTGTAAAAGAGAATGTTGATCTCTTATAGTATTCAAAATCTTAGACTTCAACAAATGTGAGGTTAGGGTTTTGAGTTTCAATATGGTCCCCAAACTTGGTGGACTAGTGCACAACATTAGGGTATAGTCTGGATTATTATAGGCTTTGATCTTCCTCAATTTGGATTAGGATTTCCCTTACTAAATAAATTTGGGGTATAGTCTAGATTCTTATAGGCTTTGATCTTCCTCTTTTGAATTTTGACTTCCTCTATTAATTTGGCATGTATAGTTGCCTCCTCGAAGGAGCCATGTTATTCCATTTGCAAATTACCTAAGATGGCTTTAATGCAACTCCTTGCAAATACCTTAACTAGATCAGGTTAGGGGATGGGAAAGGATAGCTTATTAGTAATTGTTTACCATATTCCAACATAATCATGGATAGGCTCGAAATCAAATTTTTACAGACTATATAGGTCTACTAATGATATTTTATTTCTAATGTTGATCAGAAAGTGCTACAAGAAGACATTGGCTAGCTATTCAAATGTGTATAGACTATGCCTAGGCAAGTTACTATACGAACTTAGTGTTGGTACCCTAAGAAACTATGGAAAGGTATTGCGTATGAGGGTGTCGCTACCATTGATTTGGTAGTAGAAAAATCGATAGTTGCTCAAATATTCTCGATGGTCCTTCTTACTTTTAAAATTTTGAACTTAGATGGGGGTGTAGTAGTTGGGAGGTGGTGAAGATGGAGTGGAATGTTGATTATGGATATAAAGAGTTGCAACATCTATTTGGTAGAAAGTGGGTGAAGGTTGTTGGGGTAGAGGATTTCGATTTTAAAGAGCTTGGGTATGATTGAGTGATTGGAGCATCAGTGGAGAATGTGACCTTTTGTTTCTCGGATCTACATGGTGGTCTCCTTAATGAAGCCTCAGTAGAGCTTAAACTTGGTTTTCCTCAATAAACTATGTCTAATGACCCATCTCCTCCCTCTTTGAGGTCCTTAGTTTTTTTATCCTCTTCCCCTATGGATTGGATGAAAATCAACTTTGATGGTACTTCTAATGGGAACCTGAGTCTTGTGTGTTTGGTGGTGTACATAGAAATGATAAAGGATACATACTAGGTTCCTTTACCAAAAAAATTTCAATCCAGGCCACTCATTCTGTGAAAGCTTATTGGTGGAATCCTTGGATTTAATAAAGTTATGGTGGAAGGGGAATTGTTAAATATTTTTAATCTAGTCAAGAAGTCTTGCACCCCACATTGGAAGATAGCAAATATCATGGTAAAAGCAGTCATAATTTTTCCTTCAAGATCGAAGGCTGAAATTCAACATATTTTTCATGAAGAAAAAAAAGTGGTAAAATTGATGTTGAATATTATGCTATTGCAACAAGACCTCTTTGTTTGGATGATAAAATTTCTTCAAAGTGTTCAGAATTTAATTGTGGATGATCATGGTTAGTTGTGGATGTTGGTTATGGAAGTTTTGGAGACTACGAGGGATATTTCCTATGCTTTTTTGAGCCTCTTATTTTTTGATGTTTTCCTCCTAGCAAGGATTTGGTGTCATCTATATACTTTGTGTACAATGGGTGCCAGTTGATTGGGAACCTTGTCTTCTCAAGGTATCATGTTATTTTTTGGAGGTATATGTAGAGGTTTTCCTTTAGCATGTGGGGTCTTCCTAGAGGGTAGCAAGCTTCTCTATTGTATCTTGTGATCTCCCTTTGGATATTGCAACAAATTTTTTTCCACTTTATTTTTCTTTTGGGAATTTTGGTTGTGATCTCCCTTTGGGTATTGAAACAATTTGTTTTCCTACTTTGTTTTTCTTTTGGGATGTTTGGTACTAGTTTTATATCTGAATATTATTTTACTTAAAGACTATTTTCTATAAGAATGATGCATTATCTCTTGCTCCTTCTCAAGCCCATATGTATTAGGTTTGAAGATCTTTTAAAACCCCTTCTCTTACCTATATATATATATACTTTAACTTTATATATACATATATATATATATATATAAATTTAATTTTTAAATTTAATATTATAAATTATTATAAATATAAGACTATTAAAATATTTAAAAAATGAAAATAATAATAATAAATTAGCCAATTAAAATATAAAAAAAAGTAAAACTTTAAATTTCATTCTTATACTAATAAATTGTAGTATTTATTAGTTGAATTGAATCATAATAATGGTAGAGGATTATCCCCCTAATTGTATTTCACATGATTAGAATTTCAGTCCATGTTAGTACCCATATGTCTACGTACTATTTAAAAATAATATTTATTATCTTAAATTTAAGTGTTATCTTAAATTTAAGTTTTAAATTTAACCGTATTTCACATGATTGGAATTTGGTTCCACATTATTATCTATGTGTCTACATACTATTTTAAAATAATATTTATTATCTTAAATTTAAGTTTTAAATTTAATATTGTAATATAAGATTATTAAAATATTTTTAAAAAATCTAAGGAATGAAAATGCATCTGAAAGAGCAAGAAAATGAGCTCTGGCGATTTTTTTCTCTGAACTAGGGTTTCTGGATTTTCGAAAAATCTCTGGCTTCTGCTGGCTTGCAGAAGTGTCTTTGGGGTACGGTGGATCTGAAGGTTCGATCGGTGCCCCAGGAGGGTCCAATGGGGACTTCTCCGGCTCCTTTTCCAGGAAGTACCAGCTCTTACGCTGATTTGTTTAAAGAAGATTCTCCTCCGAAGAATGCCGAAGCCCAAAATATGGCATATAAAAAGCTCTTCACGACTGCTGGGAATAGGTCTTCAGCACGTCGTGTGAATGGTTGTTTGCCGCAGGCCGAATCCAGGCCAAAAATCGTCATTGAGCCCAGCATGGTTGAAGAGTCAGTCCTCTATAGAGCTAACCATGATTTAATCTGCAAGTTCATGGGTATTCGCCCTTCCCTGAGCTTTCTCATTCTTGGATCCGCCAGAACTGGGAGCCCCACGGTGAGTATTCATTGTGGTTTATTAGTAATGGTTATTTTATTGTCAGCTTCTCGGCTCTGGCCGATAGAAATAAGGCTTTCGAGTCGGAGAAGAAAAACCATGGCCCGACAGGGCTATTTGTTCAACCATGGAGGGTAGGATTCGATCCTCGTGTTGAACCTACTGTTGTCCCAGTGTGGATTCGACTATATGCTCTTCCAATGGAATTCTGGGGTGAGCAGGTATTGGCAATGATTGGCAATTCGATTGGTAGACATCTGGGTGTTGCCAGAGACACTATTGAAGGGAGCATGGCGGTGTATGCTCGAATATGTGTGGAGATGGATCTCAGCCAGCCTTTGCCGACAGAGTTGGAAATTGAATTGGTAGGTCTTTCCTGGATTCAACAGCTGGACTATGAGGCCCTACCCTTTAGATGTAGGGTTTGCCACAAGCATGGACATTTGGCCCGTTTCTGTCCTATTAATATGAATGCCAATATGGAGGCCCCTTCAGGAATGCCAAACCTGCCTAAAGAGGATAAGGCTGCACCTAATAAAGATCCTATTAGCACCGGTCAGGGCCAAGAAGCTCAGAGAGAGGGTTTTGAACAGCCCGTAAGAAAAATACGGACAAAGAAAAAGGAGGGAAAGGAGCAATCTCATCTCAGGCCTGCCAATAGGTATGAGATTTTTAAGTCATTGGTTGATGAAGAGGATCAATCTATGGAGGGCTTGGAGGGTTTCAAGGAAACTTCTTTTGTTCCCGGGCAACTCCCCCTCTCATCTTCTCCCGTCATACAGCAGGTAGTTGATCCCTCTGAGGTATCACAACCAGTGTGTTCTGGTGCCTTAGTAGTCCATAACCAGGAGCAGATAGTATCTCAGGATGTTCGCATGGGGATAGCAGAGAAGAACAGGGAAAGGCCATCTTTGGGGATAACCTAGGTAGAAAAAAGATCAAAAAATAGCAATTCTCAGGGAGCAGGTAGAAGATCCAATAAGGAGCTGCTAGCAGCCCAGGGAGACAAATTGATCATGGGAGGATCGGTGAGGACAATTGACTCTTATTGCTCCTAGGGTAACCCATGATTATACAATCTTGGAATGTGAGGGGTTTAAACAACATAACCCATCAATCTGCTGTTCAAATATTATTAGAGAATAGCAATACTGATTTTTTGCTTTTACAAGAGACTAAGATGTCTTTGGATCTTATGTCTAAAATAGTCAACATAATTTGGAGGGGTGCTGGTCATATGGATGTGGCTGCCCAAGGTGCCTCAGGGGGGATTGTTACTCTGTGGAACTCTCTGGAATGGTCTGCAATAGAACACCTTGCCTGGAGGGGTGTTCTCACTTCTCTTTTTAGGAATAATGTCTCTACGGAATTCGTTCTAATCACTAACTTTTATGGATCTCAAAACCTAGAGGGTCAGAGGCGGTAGTGGAAGGCTGTGCATGACATGCGAGCATCAAGGGAAGATCTAGACTGGATTATAGCGGGGGACTTTAACGCTAAATTATCTTCTAGAGACCAGGAAGGGGGAACACCTCTTTTGGATCCAGGGGACCGTTTCATGATTGCTCAAGTCCAGGCTTTGCACTTAGTGGACATTAAATGTCCTGGCAATAACTTCACTTGGACTAATAAAAGGCGGGAGCCACATAGTAGGAAGGTGAAGCTAGATCGCTTTCTGCTTTCAGAGGAGGCGTTTGTAAAATGGAATATCAATTTTTAGATTTTAGCAGGCCCTGTTTCTGATCACTGTCCTATTCTGTTGGAAGGCGGGACTAGGATGGGGCACCATCACAAACCTTTCAGATTTGAGAATTTTTGGCTTCAGAAAGAAGAACTTCGGGAGAAAATCCCACAGTGGTGGGAAGAAGGCCGCCCAGCTTATGGGAGAGCAATGTTCAGAATCCACAAACAACTTCAATATGTCAAAACTCAGTTGAAGTATTGGAGGCGTTCTAATAAAACTGACTTCCAGGCCCAAAGAGCTCCATTGGTGGCCCACTGGGATGAGGTCCAAAAATAGTTCAGAGAAGGAGTAATAACTGACCAGCTCAAAGTTGAGGATGATGCCTTGCGTACAGCGGTTGAGGACATTGACAACCAGGAGGAGATCTATTGGAAGCAGAGAGCAAGAACCTCCTGGTTATTAGAAGGGGATAGAAATACAAAATTCTTTCATCGGACTGCTTGTGCTCGAAGACAGATGAATAAGATGGAGGTCCTTCAAGATGAGAACGGTCATTCCTTTGATACTCTTCCAAGTATACATTCCCATGCTATGGATTATTTTTCTAAGATTTTTAAGGAAAGTGTGGTTCAAGATGTAGAGGCCCAAAATGAAGTTATATCTCTCATACCTGCTATTATTTCGGAGGATGAAAATCAGGCCCTCCTCAAACCCATTGATAGGGATGAATTGAAAACTGTGGTCTTTGGAATGAGCACTGGTAAAACTCCTGGTCCAGTATGGCTTCCCAATTGAGTTCTTTCAGGCTTTCTGGGACTGCTTAGAGGAAGATGTAAGGGTCGTTGTTGAAGAGTCCAGAGAAAATAAGAGAATGCTTAAAGCTATAAACCACACGTTCATTACCTTGATTCCAAAAGGGGAGGAGGGGGTTCATATTTCAGATTATAGGCCTATTGCCTTATGTAATGTGTTGTACAAAATAATCACAAAGGTAATGGCCGAGCGCCTAAAACCTCTTCTTCACAACATTATCTCCTCTGAGCAAGGGGGCTTTGTTGAGGGACGACAGATTCTGGATGGGGTGGTTGTGGCCCAGGAAGCAATCCATTCAATGCACACTTCTGGTAATAAAGGGATGTTCATTAAATTGGACATGTCAAAGGCTTATGACAGGGTTGAATGGAGTCTCCTGGCTAAAATGATGGCAGCCTTCGGCTTCTCTCAGGGCTGGATTGAGTGGATCATGAGTTGTCTCTTCCCCGACTTACTCTGTGCTTATCAAGGGCCTTCCTTCGCAACCTTTTGGAGCTTCTTGGGGTCTGCGCTAGGGGGATCCCTGTTCCCCTTATCTTTTTCTCATTCTGGCTGAAGGTCTTGGCAGACTTTTCTTGAGGAGAAGACAGCAAGGCAGATTATTGGGTATTAGGGTGGGGGATGAAGTTTTATCGCACCTGCAGTTTGTGGATGACACTGGTTTGATGGGAGTGGCCAGCATCATGGAAGCAAGAACGATTAGGGATACTCTTAATGTCTATCTCAGGGCTACTCAATAGGTCATTAATGACAAGAAATCCAAAGTGGTCTTTTTTAATCTGGAGCAAAGGCTTCAGAACAGAATTTTAGAAATCCTGGGATTCACTAGGACTTCTCTCCCTGTGGTTTACTTGGGGATCCCCTTGCACTTCAAGAAGCTGAAATTAGACACTTGGAGGAATTTGTTGGAGTGTATCAAGGACAGAATTAATCACTGGTCTCACAAGTGGTTAAGTTATGGTGGCAGATTAACGTTCTTACAGTCAGTCATTCAAGCCATGCCAATCTACAAATTTTCTATCCTGGCTGCCCCGCTTACAATATGGAAAGAGTTGGACAGGATGGCTAGGAAGTTTTTGTGGGAAGGAGCTAAGGGAGAGAGAAAGTGGGCCTTAGTGGGCTGGGATAAAGTCACCCAACCCAAGGTAAAAGGTGGGCTGGGACTGAGAGGATCCAAGTTAAATAATCAAGCCTTGGCTGGAAAGTTGTACTGGAGGTGGATTTCCCAACCAACTTCCTTATTCAATAGAATCCTAACTAGTAAATATTTGGGTCAAGTTAACCCCAATGAGGTGGGCCGTTTCCCTCTGGATGGTACTGGATCCTTAGTGTGGCAGGCTCTCAAGCTAGGATCTCAGGTTATTAAAGACCAATTGTTTTGGAAAGTGGGGAGAGGGGAGAAGGCTCGTTTCTGGACCGATTCATGGGATCAGCACCCACCCATCATTGTTGAATTCCCCGAGTTACTTCCAATAAAATCTGCCATAGAAACCAAGGGTTGGGTCCAAATTGAAAGTTATTTCAACACTACTCAGTTGGGGGAGTATAAGTTTAAGAAGTTTAAGAGGTTGGAGGAGTGGCCAATTCCAATCCCCTCGAAGTTGGCACCCATCTTGACCAAAATCTTGACAGAAAGGTTTCTCACAGGGAGAGACGAGGAGGATGAATTAGCTTGGGGCTATGGGAGCCTTGGTGTTTATACAGTGAAGGACGGATATGACAAGATCCTCCCAGAGCCTCCCCCCATTCTTATCCGATTGAGGATTGGAGAAAGATTTGGCACTCCAAGGGCTGGCCGAAAGTAAACTTTTTTGCCTGGCAGTTTATGCACAATGGTATTCTCACTTTTGACAATCTCAGATGTAGAGGAATCATCGGCCCTTCTCAATGTGTTTTATGCCACAAGAATGAGGAAACAACTGATCACCTGATGTTTGAGTGCCCTTTCACGCGTCAGATTTGGAAGCGATGGTTCTCTCACTTTAAAATCCAGGGTTATGGTGACATGAATCGGACTAATATTTGGGAAAGATGGAAGCGGGGTAGATTTAAATCCAAAGCTCTTCAAATTGGGTGGGAGCTTGGCTTATACTTCATTTGGTGGCAAGTGTGGTTGGAGAGAAATGCTAGAATTTTTAGAGAAACCTTTTCCTCGCTAGATGGAGTTTGGCAGGTCATCTGGAGCAAAGTCACAGAAACTGTTGCCGTCTACGCTAAAGAGGAAACTCAGGTTGGTCCTGGGCCAATGGAAGAGGGAGTTGAAAAGCAAGAGGGATAGGATAGAGCTAGTTGGAAACCACCCCTAGAAGGCTGGATTAAAATCAATACTGATGGTGCTGCAAAGGGCAATCCAGGTAGTGCCAAAATTGGCATGGTCTGTCGGAATCATGAGGGATCAGTGCTCTATTGGGAACTGCAGGGCTTGGGTAGAGCCACAAATAATGAAGCAGAAGCCATTGCTATCAAATCTGCTTCTATTTGGGCAGTTACTCAGGGCCACAGGAGGATAATTCTTGAATCTGATTCTCAAATTCTGGTTGGAGCTCTAGACTGCATGAGGAACTTTGCATTGAAAGCTTGGAGGTTGAGGATTCTGGTCTCTCAAATCAAGGAATTATGGAGGGAATTAGATGATGTGATTCCAGTTTATGTGAGCAGATATTTAAACAAAGCGATCGATTTCCTGGCTAAGATGGGTGCTGAGAAAGAGGTAGGGGTGCAGCTGCATAGTGACATGCCTATTGAAGATGAGGTGATTAGGCAGGGCCTTGAAAGATCCTTGAGCCAATGATCAAAGAAAAAGCTAAGGGTGGTTTTTGTCATGATTTCATGACCTGTTGCGCCATCGCGGCCATTGGAGGTAAGCTGTCGCGATATCGCGACATGTTGCACCATCGCCGGAGGAAAGTTGTCAGGATATCACGACATGTTGCGCCATCGGTCGTCGGAGGAAAGTTGTCATCGATATCATGACATGTTGCACCATCGCGGTCTGTGAGGAAAGTTGTCAGATATCGAATGTTGGAAATGTTGGGTTGTGTTGGTGGAGGAAAGTTGTCATATGACGACATGTTGCATCGTCGCGGCTGGAGAAAAGTTGTCACGATATCGCGACATGTTGCACCATCGGTGGGAAAGTTGTCACGATATCGCGACATGTTGCGCCGTCACGGCCGCTGGAGGAAAGTTGTCACGATATCGCGACATGTTGCGCCATCGCTGGAGAAAAGTTGTCGCGATATCGCGACATGTTACGCCGTCGCGGCCACTGTGGGAAAGTTGTCGCGATATCGCGACATGTTGCGCCGTCACGGCCAAGGGAGGAAAGTTGTCGCGATATCGTGACATGTTGCGCCGTCATGTGGAGGAAAGTTGGTCGCGATATCGCGACATGTTGCGCCGTCGCGGCCAAGGGAGGAAAGTTGTCATGATATCGTGACATGTTGCGTCGTCGCGGCCGCTGGAGGAAAGTTGTCACGATTTCGTGACGTGTTGCGCCGTCGCGGCCGCTGGAGGAAAGTTGTCACGATATCGCGACATGTTGCTTCGTCGCGGCCAAGAGAGGAAAGTTGTCATGATTTCATGACATGTTGCTCCATCACGGCCAAAGGTGGAAAGGTGTCATGATTTCGTGACATGTTGCTCCATCGCGGCCAAGGGAGGATTGTTGTCGTGATTTTGTGACATGTCACGATTTCGTGATAGGTTGACTTTTTGCGGTCAGAGGAGTCTTGTGTCACGATTTCATGACTTGTAGCTTTTTCATGGCCAAAGGTGAAGTTGGTGTTTGCTGCGCGATTTCGCGACAAGTTGTTGTAACAGTCCAATCAGCTCCCTCAGCTAGCTTGGTATTGGTTCAAGAGATTTGGCTCCATTGCAAATCTTCCTCTTCTCTTGTAATCATGTGCTTTCATTGTTTTCGGCTGGGATGTGTCTACTCCCAATTGTAACTGATCTTTGTTTTAATACAAGTTTTTTTCAATTTTTTCAAAAAAAAATATTTAAAAAAAATTAAAATAGTAATAATAGACTATACAATTAAAATATTGAAATTTAAATCTTAATATTTTTTTATTTGGCAAGTGTATGCTGAACAGTCTCCTCCCAACCATGATCCCTCGTAAACAAATTTCCTCCCAACCATGATCCCTCGTAAAACCAATAGTTATGCTTATCAATAGGAAATTTAATGGTTCTACATAGTATTTCAAAATAATATTTATTTTCTTACATTTATGTTTTAAATTTAATATTGTAATATAAGATTATTAAATGATTTTAAAAAAAATGGGTATAATAAACTACAATTAAAATATTGAAATTAAAATCTCAATATTTTTGTTTGGTTAATGTACTCTGAGCATTATCCTCCCAAACATGATCCCTCTTAAAACTGAGAGCTATGTTTATCAATAGAAAATTTAACACAACCACCACACATTGACTCCCTCACACACTCTTCTACGTCGTGGTTTAAACCTTGAACCTCCTGAAGAAGAGCCAAAGCCTAAATAGTGGTGTTGTCTCCCTTAGGACAAAATATTTGGTAGTTTAGAAGCCCTAAAAACCTAGCTTTATGGCCAACCGTAGTTGTCCCACTCGGGTATACCACATGGCATCAATCACAAACAAGGGGGTTGAATTATTAATAAATCCATAGGTTTGAGCATAGGAAAAATGGAGCCAACACACAGGTAATTTGTCAGGTGAAGGCAGTGGGAATGTTTATAACACATGGCATCAATCACAAGGAGGTTGAATAATTAATATAGCCCAACGCTTTGAGCGTAGAGAAAATGGAGCCACCACACAGGAAATCTATGGTTGCTTATCCAACAGGGTGGGAATGGACACTAAGTAGGCCCAGAGCATTTTCAAACTACTCTACCCATGAGAATATCTCAAATTTCAATATTATACTAGTAAGTAGAAAACATAAAAATATAAAATTAGAAAAAACTAGATTATAATCTAAAATTTAAATTAAAATTCTAATGTTAAATTAGGATTAAAGTATTATATTAGATGTTAAACGGTTATGGAAGCGTGCTTTTCAAGACGGTTATGGAAGCTTGCTTTTCAAACGGCTATTGGCTATTGGAGACGGTTATGGAAGGGTGCTTTTCAAACGGCTATTAAAAACTGTTACGGAAGCTCTCCTATTGCAACATTCTTTCTTTTCAAATAGTTATGGGAGTATAAAATTGTCAACGTGTAAATTTAATAAAATCATATCTAACATAGTTTTTGTATTTGGTTTTCTAGGGGTTTGCTTGGTGTCATCCACAACAGAAGGGTATGGCTACGTAGGGCTTCAGTGAATGGAACACCTTGGCTTGGTCATTTCTTCCAAGTTTAAACCTTCCACCCATCTGATAATATAGGAGCAGCATCTCAGAAAGCACCTTCTTCATCGAGCCCACCAGCTCTCTGTATGTTTTACCGATGAAATATTTATATACGAAGAAGTGTCCAGGGCTTATGGGCGAAACAGTTAGATCAATGTTGGAACCCTTGAGCCAGCATTGTGGAGATGGAACATGTGACTGCACTATTGAAATAGATAGTATGTCCACCCTAAATTCTGTAATGGACGCTACAAGCAATTGCCATGTTCAATTAAAACCGTAGATGCAGCTGGTTAAAAACTCAAACAAAAAAGAAATAATAGCTTGGGTGGAAGTAGGAAGTAGCCTTGTATAATCTATATATACTAAAATTTATAAGGATAGGATCATAAGGCCGACATTTGCACACATGTGCATACAGACAAAAGAAAGCTAGTAGTGGAGACGGTCAAACAAAAATGTTAAGGATTTCCTAAGCATCCCAGTCATATGTATTTTGGGTCCAGTCTAATAACGCGGAACATACTATTTTATCCGAAGCACTTTCCATGAGGTTTCTTTGACCGCTTATTTAAATGGTTTGCAACATCTACGACTTAAAAGCGCGCACGACTCAAATCCGAAACCCTAGTCATATGTATTTTTATGGAAAATAGGTATGAGGCTTCTTACCACTCTTAGTAACATTCAACAGTTCCACATTACACTCTTACATGCCAATTTTCACTATGACATGCCAATTTTTTTATATTTCGATGAGAATCCCTATGTCTTTTGTTATTGTAGAGTTATTATTGAGTCATCAAGGTCTTCATTTAATATTTAAGATATATAATAATGTAGATTACATTAAAATTTAAATTTTTGATATTAAATTTTAGGGATAGTAAATAGAATCTTATATGATTAAATTAATATAAAAATAAAACATATTTTTTTAAAATTGTATTTAAAAAAATATTTTTAAAAAAGATATTGTAATTTAGTTTTATGTGATAATTTTTTTTAATGAGTTTACACATGTTTTTATGAGAGATTTTTGTTCTCTCATATTGAGTTGGGTTTGAATCTTGAACCTCTCACAAAGAGGCCAATGCACGATAATTTGTTTTTTGATGCATAGTTTCATTTAATATTTATTTTAAAAATTAATGAACGAAGTAGTGGTATAAGAAGAGTTCAGATAATAAAAATATGCTGGGTATTCATGGAGCATATAATGTATTAGCTTCATGGGCCTAAAAATAACCCTAAAAACTATTAGGGAGAATTAAAATTTTATTGTACAATGTTTATTAGGAGAAGAATTTTGTAAATTTTTTACATAAGAATATGAAGATATTGAAATTTTTAAGGGAATGTTGATCTCTTATAGTATTCAAAATCTTAGACTTCAACAAATGTGAGGCTAGGGCTTTGAGTTTCAATATGGTCCCGAAACTTGGTGGACCAGTGCACAACATTGGGGTATAGTCTGGATTCTTATAGGCTTTGATCTTCCTCAATTTGGATTAGGATTTCTCTTACTGAATAAATTTGGGATATAGTCTGGATTCTTATAGGATTTGATCTTCCCCTTCTGAATTTTTACTTTCTCTATTAATTTGGCATGTGTAGTTGCCTCCCCAAAGGAGCCATGTTGTTGCATTTGCAAATTACCTAAGATGGATTTAATGCAACTCCTTGCAAATACCTTAACTAGCTCAGGTTAGGGGATGGAAAAGGATATCTCATTAGTAATTATTTGTCATCTTGCAACATAATCATGGATAGGCTCGACATCAAATTATTACAGACTATATAGGTCTGGTAATGATATTTTATTCCTTATGTTGATCAAAAGTGCTCCAAGAAGGCATTGGCTAGTTGTTCAAATGTGTATAGACTATGCCTAGGCAAGTTACTATACCAACTTAGTGTTGGTCCCCCAAGCAACTAAGGGAAGGTATTGAGTATGAGGGTATCACTACCACTGATTTGGTAGTAGAAAAATTGATAGTTGCTCAAATATTCTCGATGGTCCTTCTTACTTTTAAATTTTTTGAACTTAGGACATTCAAATTTGGAGGGATATTATGGCATGATCATAAAGGGGTAAATAGGTTCTGAGAACAACTCACTATAAGTGGGTTTGTTATACTCATAGCTAGTTGAGCACATTTGTAAATATTTAATCTATTCTTGTATGACCTACATTTCATAAGGTATGGTCAACATTGTTAGATTTTGAACCACAAGAGCATCCATTTGAAAGTGGTCAGCGTAGTATGGGGTGGGGGTGTAGTAGTTGGGAGGTGGTGGAGATGGAGTGGAATGTTTATTATGGATGTAAAGGGTTGCAACATCTATTTGGTAGAAAGTGGGTGAAGGTTGTTGGGGTAGAGGATTTGGATTTTGAAGAGCTTGGGTATGATTGAATGATTGGAGAATCTATGGAGAATGTGACCTTTTATTTCTCAGATCTACGTGGTGGGCTCTTTAATGAAGCCTCGATAAAGCTTAAGCTTGGTTTTCCTCAAAAAACTATGTCTAATGACCCGCCTCCTCCCTCTTTGAGATCCTCAATTTTTTGGTCCTCTTCCCCTATGGATTGGATTAAAATCAACTTTAACAGTACTTATAATGGGAACTTGAGTCTTGTGTGGTAGGTGGTGTATTTAGAAATGATAAAGGACATCTACTAGGTGCCTTTGCCAAACAAATTTCAATCCAAACCACCCATTATGTGAAAGCTAGAGCACTCCTTAAAGGCCTCTTATTGGTGGAATCCTTGGGTTTTAATAAAGTTATAGTGGAAGAGGAATCGTTAAATATTTTTAATCTAGTCAAGAAGTCTTGCACCCCACACTGGAAGATAGCAAATATCATGGTAGAAGAAGACTCAAATTCAATATATTTTTCATGAAGGAAACAAAGCAGTAAACTTGATGGAGAATATTGGGCTATTGCAACAAGACCTCTTTGTTTGGATGATAAACTTTCCTCAGAGTCTTCAGAATTTAATTGTGGATGATCATGGTTAGTTGTGGGTGTTGGTTATGGATGTTTAGGAGGCTAAGAGGATATTTCCTATGCTTTTTGGAGCCTCTTATTTTTTTATGTTTTCATCCTAGCAGGGATTTGGTACCATCTATATATACTTTGTGTACAATGGGTGCCAGTTGATTGGGAGCCTTGTCTTCTCAAGGCATCATGTTTTTTTGGGTGGTATATGTAGAGGTTTTTCTTTAGCGTGTGAGGTCTTCCTAGAGCGTAGCAATATTCTCTATTGTATCTTGTGATCTCCCTTTGTATATTGCAATAATTTTTTTTCCACTTTGTTTTTATTTTAGGAATTTTGGATGTGATATCCCTTTGGGTATTGCAACAATTTGTTTTCCTACTTTGTTTTTCTTTTGGGAAGTTTGGTACTAGTTTTATATCTAAATATTATTTTGCTTAAAGACTATTTTCTATAATAATGATCCATTATCTCTTGCTCTTTCTCAATACCATATGTAATAGTTTTTAAGATATTTTAAAACCCCTTCTCTTACCTAATATATATATACTACTTTAAATATTATATATAACTTAAATTTAATTTTTAAATTTAATATATAAAAAAAAAAAATAAAAAAATTTAAAAAATTAAAATAATAATAAATTAGCCAATTAAAATATTAAAAAAGTAAAACTTTAAATTTCAATCTTAGACTAATAAATTGTAGTATTTATTAGTTGAATTGAACCATAAGAATGGTAGAGGATTATGCCCCTAGTTGTATTTCACATGATTAGAATTTCATTCCATGTTAATACCTATGTGTCTACATACTATTTAAAAATAATATTTATTATCTTAAATTTAAGTATTATTGGAATTTGGTTCCATATTTGTCTACATACTATTTTAAAATAATATTTATTATCTTAAATTTAAGTTTTAACTTTAATATTGTAATATAAGATTATTAAAAGATTTAAAAAAATTAAAATAGTAATAATAGACTATACAATTAAAATATTGAAATTTAAATCTTAATATTTTTTTTATTTGGTTAGTGTAAGCTATGATGGTTCTACATACTATTTCAAAATAATATTTATTATCTTACATTTAAGTTTTAAATTTAATATTGTGATATAAGATTATTAAAATATTTTTAAAAAATAAAATGGTTATAATAAACTACAATTAAAATATTAAAATAAAAAACTCAATATTTTTATTTGGTTAATTTACTCTGAGTATTATCCTCCCAAACATGATCCCTCTTAAAGCCGAGAGCTATGCTTATCAATAGGAAATTTAATACAACCACCACACATCGACTCCCTCACACACTCGTCCACCTCACGGTTTGAACCTTGGACCTCCTGAAGAAGAGCCAAAGCCTAAACAGTGGCGTTGTCTTCCTTAGGATAAAATATTGGATAGTTTAGAAGCCCTAAAAACCTAGATTTATGGCCAACCGTAGGTGTCCCACTCAGGTATACCACATGGCATCAATCACAAACAAGGGGGTTGAATTATTAATAAATCCATAGGTTTGAGCATAGGAATAATGGAGCCAACACACAAGTAATTTGTCAGGTGAAGGCACTGGAAATGGGTATAACACATGGCATCAATCACAAGGAGGTTGAATAATTAATATATCCATACGTTTGAGCATAGATAAAATGGAGCCACCACACAGGACATTTGCCTTCTATGGTTGCATATCCAACATGGTGGGAATGGACCCTGAGTAGGCCCAGAGCATTTTCCAACTACTCTACCCATGAGGATATCTCAAATTTCAATATTATACTAATAAATAACAAACATAAAAATATAAAATTAGAAAAAACTAGATTATAATCTAAAATTTAAATTAAAATTCTAATGTTAAATTAGGATTAAAGTATTATATTATCTTAATAATTATAATCATTACACTTTATATTGAACCAAAGATGATAATCTATAGATGCTATGGATTAGAGTGGCACATTTGACTACAGTCTTTATGAAAGGGGTGCAAACCCTAGGTGCAGTCAAACATTATAGGAATCAAAGCTTGGATGATAGAATATCTCTTCAAGTGGTCATATTGCTAACAACCATAACATTTCAAAGAAGTTTTCATATTAAATATTTTGGTTCCATTCCCTTTTACTTGAAAAGATAATAATGAATTAAAGTCAAGAAACTGAAACATCTATCCAACTATCTTAATTTTATTGTTTGTAGAATGAAGCAACCGCAAACCTTTACCACCTCTGTAACGATGACCATATCAATTTTATACTCTTCCCTTTTCACTCCAACCTCCAATCCTGAGATGCAGAAACCCAGAGTACTTTGCGGAATGTCTCTTATTCAACTAATCTAACAATTAGAATAAGTAAGATAGTAGTTTAACCCTAGAGTATTTGTTTATCCATGGAAGCGTTCCTCCATTGTTCTCCTTCAATTCATTAAAAAAAAAATAACCACGAGGCAGCCCAACCCAAGGCAGGAAGATCAAAATAAGAAGGAAACCAAATCAGACAACAATTAAATAATGATTTTCAAATGGCTACGCTGCTATTGGAGCGTACTTTCTTTTCAACGGCTATAGGAGGGTGTTTTTCACACGGTTATTGGAGACGGTTATGGAATCGTCCTTTTCAAACGGTAATTGGAGACGGTTATGGAAGCTTGCTTTTCAAACGGCTATGGCTATTGGAGACGGTTATGGAAGGGTACTTTTCAAACGGCTATTAAAAACTGTTAGGGAAGTTCTCCTATTGCAACATTCATTATTTTCAAATGGGAGTGTAAAATTGTCAACCTGTAAATTTAATAAAATCATATCTAACTTATTTTTTGTATTTTGTTTTCTAGGGGTTTGCTTGGTGTCATCCACAACAGAAGGGTATGGCTACGTAGGGCTTCAGTGAATGGAACACCTTGGCTTGGTCATTTCTCCCGAGTTTAAACCTTCCGCCCACCGGATAATATAGGAGCAGCGTCTCAGAAAGCGCCTTCTTCATCGAGCCCACCAGCTCTCCGTATGTTTTACCAGTGAAACATTTATATACGAAGAAGTGGCCAGGGCTTATGGGCGGAATAGTTAGATCAATGTTGTAACGAGCCAGCATTGTCTAGATGGAATAGATGACAGCACTATAGAAGTAGATAGTATGTCCACCCTAAATTTTGTAATGGATGCTACGGCAATTGCCATGTTCAATTAAAACCGTAGAGGCAGCTGGTTTTCACTTCAATAAAACACCCTTCTTAAACCGTACACTGGTTAAAAATCAAACACAAAAGAAATAATAGCTTGGATGGAAGTAGGAAGTAGCCTTGTATAACCTATATATACTGAAATTTATAAGGATAGGATCATAAGGCCGGCATTTGCAGGCGTGAGCATACAGACAAAAGAAAGCTAGTAGCGGAGACGGTCAAACCAAAATGTTAATGATTTCCTAGGCATCCTAGTCATATGTATTTTGGGTCCAGTCTAATAACGCGGAACATACTATTTTATCCGAAGCACTTTCCATGAGGTTTCTTTGACCGCTTATTTAAATGGTTTGCAACATCTACAACTTAAAAGCACGCACAATTCAAATCCAAAACCCTAGTCATATGTATTTTTATGGGAAACAGGTACGAGGCTTCTTAACATTCTTAGCAACATTCAACGGTTCCACACTACCCTCTTACATGCCAATTTTTTTTTTAGTTCGATGAGAATCCCACACATGGTATGGCTATGCTAATATGTCCTTTGCTATTGTAAAGAGTTATTATTGGGTCATCAAGATATATAATAATGTAGATTACATTAAAATTTAAAATTTTAGATATTAAATTTTAGCGATAGTAAATAGAATTTTATATGATTAAATTAATATGAAAATAATATTTTTTTTTAAATCTTACTTAAAAATATATATATTTAAAAAATGATATTGTAATTTAGTTTTATGTGATAATTTGTTTTTCAATTAGTTTACACATGTTTTTATGAGAGATTTTTCTTCCCTCATATTGAGAGGGGTTTGAACCTTAAACCTCTCACAAAGAGGCCAAAGCTCGATAATTTGTTTTTTGATGCATAGTTTCATTTAATATTTATTTTAAAAATTAATGAATGGAGTAGTGGTATAAGAATAGTCCAGATAATAAAAGTATGCTAGGTATTCATGGAGCATATAATGTATTAGCTTCAGGGGCCTAAAAATAACCCTAAAAACTATTAGGGAGAATTAAATGTTTATTGTGGAATGTATATTAGAAGAAGAATTTTGTAAATTTTTTACATAAGTATATGAAGATATTAAAGTTTATGAATTGAAAAAGAGAATGTTGATCTCTTATAATATTCAAAATCTTAGACTTCAACAAATGTGAGGCTAGGGTTTTGAGTTTCAATATGGTCCCCAAACTTGGTGGACCAGTGCACAACATTGGGGTATAGTCTAGATTCTTATAGGCTTTGATCTTCCTCAATTTGGATTAGGATTTCCCTTACTGAATAAATTTGGGGTATAGTCTGGATTCTTATAGGCTTTGATCTTCCCCTTTTTAATTTTGACTTCCTCTATTAATTTGGCCATCCTGGAAGGAGCCATCCTGTTGCATTTGCAAATTACCTAAGATGGCTTTAATGCAACTCCTTGCAAATACATTAACTAGCACAGGTTAAGGGATGGGAAAGGATAGCTCATTAGTAATTATTTGTCATATTGCAACATAATCATTGATAGGCTCAACATCAAATTGTTATAGACTATATAGGTCTGGTAATGATATTTTATTCCTTATGTTGATCAAAAAGTGCTCCAAGAAGGCATTGGCTAGCTGTTCAAATGTGTATAGACTATGCCTAGGCAAGTTACTATACCAACTTAGTGTTGGTCCCCCAAGCAACTAAGGGAAGGTATTGAGTATGAGGGTGTCACTACCACTTATTTGGTTGTAGAAAATTCGATAGTAGCTCAAATATTCTCGATGATCCTTCTTACTTTTAAAATTTTTGAACTTAGGACATTCAAATTTGGAGGGGTATTATGGCATGATCATAGAGGGGTGAATAGGTTATGAGAACAACTCACTATAAGTGGGTTTGTTATACTCATAGCTAGTTGAGCACATTTGTAACTATTTAATCTATTCTTGCATGACCTGCATTTCATAAGGTATGGTCAACATTGTTAGATTTTGAACCACAAGAGAATCCATTTGAAAGTGGTCAACATATTATGGGGTGGGTGTGTAGTAGTTGGGAGGTGGTGGAGATGGAGTGGAATGTTGATTATGGATGTAAAGGGTTGCAACATCTATTTGGTAGAAAGTGGGTGAAGGTTGTTGGGGTAGAGGATTTGGATTTTAAAGAGCTTGGGTATGATTGAGTGATTGGATCATCTATGGAGAATGTGACCTTTTGTTTCTTGGATCTGCATGGTGAGCTCCTTAATGAAGCCTCGATAGAGCTTAAGCTTTATTTTCCTCAACAAACTATGTCTAATGACATACTTCCTCCCTCTTTGAGATCCTCAGTTTTTTGGTTTCCTTTTCCCTATGGATTGGGTTAAAATCAACTTCAACGGTACTTCTAATGGGAACCTGAGTCTTGTGTGGTAGGTGGTGTACTTAGAAATGATAAAGGAGATCTACTAGGTGCCTTTGCCAAAAAAAATTCAATCCAGGCCACCCATTCTGTGAAATCTAGAGCACTCCTTCAAGGCCTCTTATCGGTGGAATCCTTTGGTTTTAATAAAGTTATAGTGGAAGAGGAATCATTAAATATTTTTAATCTAGTCAAGAAGTCTTGCACCCTACACTGGAAGATAGCAAATATCATGGCAGAAGTAGTCAAAATTTTTTCTTCAAGATCGAAGGCTCAAATTCAACATATTTTTTCATGAAGTAAACAAAGCGGTAAACTTGATGGTGAATATTGGGCTATTGCAACAAGACCTCTTTGTTTGGATGATAAATTTTCCTCAGGGTCTTCAAAATTTAATTGTGGATGATCATGGTTAGTTGTGGGTGTTGGTTATGGATGTTTAGGAGGCTAGGGGGATATTTCCTATGCTTTTTGGAGCCTCTTATTTTTTGATGTTTTTTTCCTAGCAGGGATTTGGTACCATCTATATATACTTTGTGTACAATGGGTGCCAGTTGATTGGGAGCCTTGTCTTCTCAAGGTATCATGTTTTTTTTAGTGGTATATGTAGAGGTTTTCCTTTAGCATGTGGGGTCTTCCTAGAGGGTAGTGAGCTTCTCTATTGTATATTGTGATCTCCCTTTGGATATTGCAACAATTTTTTTTCCACTTTATTTTTATTTTGGGGATTTTGGTTGTGATATTCCTTTGGGTATTGCAACAATTTGTTTTGCTACTTTGTTTTCTTTTGGGAAGTTTAGTACTAGTTTTATATCTGAATATTCTTTTGCTTAAAGACTATTTTCTATAAGAATGATGCATTATCTCTTGCTCTTTCTCAATCCCATATGTATTAGGTTTGAAGATCTTTTAAAATCCCTTCTCTTACATAATATATATATATACTACTTTAAACATTATAGATATATATATATATATATATATATATATATATATATATTATTTAAATTTAATATTATAAATTATTATAAATATAAGACTATTAAAAATATTTAAAAAAATTAAAATAATAATAATAAATTACTCAATTAAAATATAAAAAAGTAAAACTTTCAATTTCAATCTTATACTAATAAATTGTAGTATTTATTAGTTGAATTGAATCATAATAATGGTAGAGGATTATGCCCCTAATTGTATTTCACATGATTAGAATTTCATTCCATGTTAATACCTATGTTTCTACATACTATTTAAAAATAATATTTATTATCTTAAATTTAAGTTTTAAATTTAACCGTATTTCACAAGATTGGAATTTGGTTCCATGTTAATATCTATGTGTCTACATACTATTTTAAAATAATATTTATTATCTTAAATTTAAGTTTTAAATTTAATATTTTAATATTTAAAATTAAAATAGTAATAATAGACTATACAATTAAAATATTGAAATTTAAATCTTAATATTGTTTTTATTTGCTTAGTTTATGCTCATTATCAAAGAGTATTATAATAGGAAATTTAATGGTTATACATACTATTTCAAAATGATATTTATTATATTACATTTAAGTTTTAAATTTAATATTGTAATATAAGATTATTAAAATATTTAAAAATAAAATAAAATGGTTATAATAAACTACAATTAAAATATTGAAATTAAAATCTCAATTCTTTTATTTTGTTAATGTACTTTGAGAATTATCCTCCCAAAAATGATCCCTCTTAAATCCGAGAGTTATGCTTATCAATAGGAAATTTAACACAACCACCATACATCGACTCCCTCACACACTCATCCACGTTGCGGTTTGAACCTTGGACCTCCTGAAGAAGAGCCAAAGCCTAAATAGTGGCATTGTCTCCCTTAGGATAAAATATTTTTTAGTTTAGAAGCCCTAAAAACCTAGCTTTATGGCCACTCAGGTATACCACATGGCATCAATCACAAACAAGGGGTTTGAATTATTAATAAATCCATAGGTTTGAGTATAGAAAAAATAGAGCCAACACAGGTAATTTGTCAGGTGAAGGCAATGGGAATGGGTATAAAACATGGAATCAATCACAAGGAGGTTGAATAATTAATATATCCATAGGTTTAAGCATAGAGAAAATTGAGCCGCCACATAGAACATTTACCATCTATGGCTGCATATCCAACAGGGTGGGAATGGACCCTGAGTAGGTCCATGCATTTTCCAACTACTCTACCCATGAGGATATCTAAAATTTCAATATTATACTAATAAATAGAAAACATAAAACTATAAAATAAAATAAAAACTAGATTATAATCTAAAATTTAAATTAAAATTCTAATGTTAAATTAGGATTAAAGTATTATATTATCTTAATAATTATAATCATTACACTTTATATTGAACCAAAGATGATAATCTATATATGCTATGGGTTAGAGTGGCACATTTGACTAGTCTTTATGAAAGGGGTGCAAACCCTAGGTGCAGTCAAACATTATAAGAATCAAAGCTTGGATGATAGAATATCTCTTCAAGTGGTCATATTTCTAACAATCATAACATTTCAAAGAAGTTTTCATATTAAATATTTTGGTTCCATTTCCCTTTGCTTGAAAAGATAATAATGAATTAAAGTCAAGAAACTGAAACATCTATCCAACTATCTTAATTTTATTGTTTGTAGAACGAAGCACTCTCAAACCTTTACCACCTCTGTAATGATGACCATATCAATTTTATACTCTTTCCTTTTCGCTTCGACCTCCAAACCTGAGATGCAGAAACCCAAAGTACTTTGCAGGAACGTGTCTTTAGTCAACTAATCTAACAGTTAGGATAAGTAAAGTAGTAGTTTAACTCTAAGTTATTTGTTGGGAAAGCGTTCCTCCATTCTTCTCCTTCAATTCATTAAAAACACAAAATAACCACAAGGCAGCCCAACGCAAGGCAGGAAGATCAAAATAAGACGAAAACCAAATCAGACAACAATTTAATAATGATTTTCAAATGGCTACGCTGCTATTGGAGCGTACTTTCTTTTCAAACGGCTATATGAGGGTGTTTTTCAGACGGTTATTGGAGATGGTTATGGAATCGTGCTTTTCAAACGGTTATTGGAGAGGGTTATGGAAGCGTGCTTTTCAAACGGCTATTGGAAACGGTTATGGAAGGGTGCTTTTCAAACGGCTATTAAAAACTATTACGGAAGCTCTCCTATTGCAACATACCTTCCAAATAGTTATGGGAGTGTAAAATTGTCAACGTGTAAATTTAATAAAATCATATCTAACTTATTTTTTGTATTTGGTTTTCTAGGGGTTTGCTTGGTGTCATCCACAACAGAAGGGTATGGCTACGTAGGGCTTCAGTGAATGGAACACCTTGGCTTGGTCATTTCTCCCGAGTTTAAACCTTCCGCTCACCGGATAATATAGGAGCAGCGTCTCAGAAAGCGCCTTCTTCATCGAGCCCACCAGCTCTCCGTATGTTTTACTGGTGAAACATTTATATACGAAGGTGGCCAGGGCTTATGGGCGGAACAGTTAGATCAATATTGGAACCCTTGAGCCAGCATTGTGGAGATGGAACAGGTGACTGCACTATTGAAGTAGATAGAATGTCCACCCTAAATTCTGTAATGGACGCTACGGAAATTGCCATGTTCAATTAAAACCGTAGAGGCAGCTGGCTAAAAACTCAAACACAAAAGAAATAATAGCTTGGATGGAAGTAGGAAGTAGCCTTGTATAACCTATATATACTGAAATTTATAAGGATAGGATCATAAGGCCGGCGATTTAAAATCTCGCACAACACGACACAAATCCGAAATCCTAATCATATGTATTTTTAAGGGAAACAGGTACAAGGCTTCTTACCACTCTTAGCAACATTCAACGGTTCCACACTACACCCTTACATTTTTTTATAGTTAGATGAGAATCCCAAACATGGCTATGCTAATATGTCCTTTCTTATTGTAAAGAGTTATTATTGGGTCATCAAGGTCTTAGATTACATTAAAATTTAAATTTTTAGATATTAAATTTTAGCTTTAGTAAATAGAATCTTATATAATTAAATTAATATAAAAATAAAATTATTATTTTTAAAATCGTATTTAAAAAAATATATATTTAAAAAATGATATTGTAATTTAGTTTTATGTGATAATTTATTTTTATTTAAATGAGTTTACACATGTTTTTATGAGATATTTTGGTTCCCTCATATTGAGTGGGGTTTGAACCTTGAACATCTCACATAGAGGCAAAAGCTCGATAATTTGTTTTTTGATGCATTGTTTCATTTAATATTTATTTTAAAAATTAATGAACGGAGTAGTGGTATAAGAAGAGTCCATATAATAAAAATATGCTAGGTATTCATGGAGCATATAATGTATTAGCTTCATGGGCCTAAAAATAACCCTAAAAACTATTAGGGAGAATTAAAAGTTTATTATGGAATGTTTATTAGGAGAAGAATTTTGTAAATTTTTTACATAAGAATATGAAGATATTAAAGTTTTTAAAGTTTATGAATTGTAAAAGAGAATGTTGATCTCTTATAGTATTCAAAATCTTAGACTTCAACAAATGTGAGGTTAGGGTTTTGAGTTTCAATATGGTCCCCAAACTTGGTGGACTAGTGCACAACATTGGGGTATAGTCTGGATTCTTATAGGCTTTGATCTTCCTCAATTTGGATTAGGATTTCCCTTACTAAATAAATTTGGGGTATAGTCTGGATTCTTATAGGCTTTGATCTTCCTCTTTTGAATTTGGACTTCCTCTATTAATTTGGCATGTGTAGTTGCCTCCTCGAAGGAGCCATGTTGTTCCATTTGCAAATTACCTAAGATGGCTTTAATGCAACTCCTTGCAAATACCTTAACTAGATCAGGTTAGGGGATGGGAAAGGATAGCTCATTAGTAATTTTTGCCATCTTGCAACATAATCATGGATAGGCTCGACATCAAATTGTTACAGACTATATAGGTCTGGTAATGATATTTTATTTCTAATGTTGATCAGAAAGTGCTACAAGAAGACATTGGCTAGCTTTTCAAATGTGTATAGACTATGCCTAGGCAAGTTACTATACGAACTTAGTGTTGGTCCCCCAAGAAACTAAGGAAAGGTATTGAGTATGAGGGTGTCGCTACCACTGATTTGGTAGTAGAAAAATTGATAGTTGCTCAAATATTCTCGATGGTCCTTCTTACTTTTAAAATTTTGAACTTAGATGGGGGTGTAGTAGTTGGGAGGTGGTGGAGATGGAGTGGAATGTTGATTATGGATATAAAGGGTTGCAACATCTATTTGGTAGAAAGTGGGTGAAGGTTGTTGGGGTAGAGGATTTGGATTTTAAAGAGCTTGGGTATGATTGAGTGATTGGAGCATCAGTGGAGAATGTGACCTTTTGTTTCTCGTATCTGCATGGTGGGCTCCTTAATGAAGCCTCGGTAGAGCTTAAGCTTGGTTTTCCTCAATAAACTATGTCTAATGACCCATCTCCTCCCTCTTTGAGGTCCTTAGTTTTTTTATCTCCTTCCCCTATGGATTGGATGAAAATCAACTTCGATGGTACTTCTAATGGGAACCTGAGTCTTGTGTGTTTGGTGGTGTACTTAGAAATGATAAAGGATATATACTAGGTGCCTTTGCCAAAAAAAATTCAATCCAGGCCACTCATTCTGTGAAAGCTAGAGCACTCCTTCAAGGCCTCTTATTGGTGGAATCCTTGGATTTAATAAAGTTATGGTGGAAGGGGAATCATTAAATATTTTTAATCTAGTCAAGAAGTCTTGCACCCCGCACTGGAAGATAGCAAATATCATGGTAAAAGTAGTCAATTTTTTTCCTTCAAGATCGAATGCTGAAATTCAATATATTTTTCATGAAGGAAAAAAAGTGGTAAAATTGATGTTGAATATTATGCTATTGCAACAAGACCTCTTTGTTTGGATGATAAAATTTCTTCAAAGTGTTCAAAATTTAATTGTGGATGATCATGGTTAGTTGTGGATGTTGGTTATGAAAGTTTTGGAGACTACGGGGGATATTTCCTATGCTTTTTTGAGCCTCTTATTTTTTGATGTTTTCCTCCTAGCAAGGATTTGGTGTCATCTATATACTTTGTGTACAATGGGTGCCAGTTGATTGGGAACCTTGTCTTCTCAAGGTATCATGTTCTTTTTTGGAGGTATATGTAGAGGTTTTCCTTTAGCATGTGGGGTCTTCCTAGAGGGTAGCGAGCTTCTCTATTGTATCTTGTGATATCCCTTTGGATATTGCAACAATTTTTTTTCCACTTTATTTTTCTTTTGAGAATTTTGGTTGTGATCTCCCTTTGGGTATTGCAACAATTTGTTTTCCTACTTTGTTTTTCTTTTGGGATGTTTGGTACTAGTTTTATATCTGAATATTATTTTACTTAAAGACTATTTTCTATAAGAATGATGCATTATCTCTTGATCCTTCTCAATCCCATATGTATTAGGTTTGAAGATCTTTTAAAACCCCTTCTCTTACCTAATATATATATACTACTTTAAACATTATATATATATATATATATTTAATTTTTAAATTTAATATTATAAATTATTATAAATATAAGACTATTAAAATATTTAAAAAATGAAAATAATAATAATAAATTAGCCAATTAAAATATAAAAAAAAGTAAAACTTTAAATTTCATTCTTATACTAATAAATTGTAGTATTTATTAGTTGAATTGAATCATAATAATGGTAGAGGATTATCCCCCTAATTGTATTTCACATGATTAGAATTTCATTCCATGTTAGTACCCATATGTCTACGTACTATTTAAAAATAATATTTATTATCTTAAATTTAAGTATTATCTTAAATTTAAGTTTTAAATTTAACCGTATTTCACATGATTGGAATTTGGTTCCACGTTAATATCTATGTGTCTACATACTATTTTAAAATAATATTTATTATCTTAAATTTAAGTTTTAAATTTAATATTGTAATATAAGATTATTAAAATATTTAAAAAAAAATTAAAATAGTAATAATAGACTATACAATTAAAATATTGAAATTTAAATCTTAATATTTTTTATTTGGTTAATGTACTTTGAGCATTATCCTCCCAAACATGATCTCTCTTAAAGCTGAGAGTTATGCTTATCAATAGGAAATTTAACACAACCACCACATATCAACTCCCTCACACACTCGTCTACGTTATGGTTTGAACCTTCTACCTCCTTAAGAAGAGCCAAAGCCTAAACAGTGGCGTTGTCTCCCTTAGGACAAAATATTGGGTAGTTTAGAAGCCCTAAAAACCTAGCTTTATGGCCAACCATAGTTGTCCCACTCAGGTATACCACATGGCATCAATCACAAACAAGGGGGTTGAATTATTAATAAATCCATAGGTTTGAGCATAGGAAAAATGGAGCCAACACACAAGTAATTTGTCAGGTGAAGGCAGTGGGAATGTTTATAACACATGGCATCAATCACAAGGAGGTTGAATAATTAATATAGCCCAATGCTTTGAGCATAGAGAAAATGGAGCCACCACATAGGATATTTGCCATCTATGGCTGCTTATCCAACAGGGTGGGAATGGACACTAAGTAGACCCAGAGCATTTTCCAACTACTCTACCCATGAGGATATCTCAAATTTCAATATTATACTAATAAGTAGAAAACATAAAAATATAAAATTAGAAAAAACTAGATTATAATCTAAAATTTAAATTAAAATTCTAATGTTAAATTAGGATTAAAGTATTATATTATCTTAATAATTATAATCATTACACCTTATATTGAACCAAATATGATAATCTATAGATGCTATGGATTAGAGTGGCATATTTGACTACTCTTTATGAAAGAGGTGCAAACCCTAGGTGCAGTCAAACATTATAAGAATCAAAGCTTGGATGATAGAATATCTCTTCAAGTGGTCATATTTCTAACAACCATAACATTTCAAAGAAGTTTTCATATTAAATATTTTGGTTCCATTTCCCTTTGCTTGAAAAGATAATGATAAATTAAAGTCAAGAAACTAAAACATCTATTCACCTATCTTAATTTTATTGTTTGTAGAACGAAGCACCCTCAAACCTTTACCACCTCTGTAATGATGACCATATCAATTTTATACTCTTCCCTTTTCGCTCCGACCTCCAAACCTGAGATGCAGAAACCCAGAGTACTTTGCAGGAACGTGTCTTTAGTCAACTAATCTAATAGTTAGGATAAGTAAAGTAGTAGTTTAACTCTAAGTTATTTGCTGGAAAGCTTTCCTCCATTCTTCTCCTTCAATTCATTAAAAACACAAAATAACCCCAAGCCAGCCCAACCCAAGGCAGGAAGATCAAAATAAGACGAAAACCAAATCAGACAACAATTTAATAATGATTTTCAAATGGCTACGCTGCTATTGGAGCGTACTTTCTTTTCAAACGGCTATATTAGGGTGTTTTTCAGACGGTTATTGGAGATGGTGGACGGTTATGAAGCGTGCTTTTCAAACGGCTATTGGAAACTGTTATGGAAGCGTGCTTTTCAAACGGCTATTGGAGACGGTTATGGAAGGGTGCTTTTCAAACGGCTATTAAAAACTGTTACGGAAGCTCTCCTATTGCAACATTCCTTCTTTTCAAATAGTTATGGGAGTGTAAAATTGTCAACGTGTAAATTTAATAAAATCATATCTAACTTATTTTTTGTATTTGGTTTTCTAGGGGTTTGCTTGGTGTCATCCACAACAGAAGGGTATGGCTACGTAGGGCTTCAGTGAATGGAACACCTTGGCTTGGTCATTTCTCCCGAGTTTAAACCTTCCGCCCACCGGATAATATAGGAGCAGCGTCTCAGAAAGCGCCTTCTTCATCGAGCCCACCAGCTCTCCGTATGTTTTACCGGTGAAACATTTATATACGAAGAAGTGGCCAGGGCTTATGGGCGGAACAGTTAGATCAATGTTGGAACCCTTGAGCCAGCATTGTGGAGATGGAACAGGTGACTGCACTATTGAAGTAGATAGTATGTCCACCCTAAATTCTGTAATGGACGCTACGGCAATTGCCATGTTCAATTAAAACCGTAGAGGCAGCTGGTTAAAAACTCAAACACAAAAGAAATAATAGCTTGGATGGAAGTAGGAAGTAGCCTTGTATAACCTATATATACTGAAATTTATAAGGATAGGATCATAAGGCCGGTAGCGGAGACGGTCAAACAAAATGTTAACGATTTCCTAGGCATCCAGTCATATGTATTTTGGGTCCAGTCTAATAACGCGGAACATACTATTTTATCCGAAGCACTTTCCATGAGGTTTCTTTGACCGCTTATTTAAATGGTTTGCAACATTTACGACTTAAAAGCTCGCACAACACGACACAAATCCGAAACCCTAGTCATATGTATTTTTATGGGCAACAGGTGTGAGGCTTCTTAACATTCTTAGCAACATTCAACGGTTCCACACTACACCCTTACATCCCCCCCCTCCCTTTTTTAATAATTCGATGAGGATTCCAAACATGACTGCTAATATGCCCTTTGTTATTGTAAAGAGTTATTATTGGGTCAACAAGGTCTTAGATTAAGACTTACATTAAAATTGAAATTTTTGAATATTAAATTTTAGCTATAGTAAATAGAATCTTATATGATTAAATTAATATAAAAATAAAATTATTATTTTTAAATCGTATTTAAAAAAATATATATTTAAAAAATGATATTGTAATTTAGTTTTATGTGATAATTTGTTTTTATTTAAATGAGTTTACACATGTTTTTATGAGATATTTTTGTTCCCTCATATTGAGTGGGGTTTGAACCTTGAACCTCTCACAGAGAGGCCAAAGCTCGATAATTTGTTTTTTGATGCATAGTTTCATTTAATATTTATTTTAAAAATTAATGAACGGAGTAGTGGTATAAGAAGAGTCCAGATAATAAAAATATGCTAGGTATTCATGGAGGATATAATGTATTATCTTCATGGGCCTAAAAATAACCCTAAAAACTATTAGGGAGAGTTAAAAGTTTATTGTGGAATGTTTATTAGGAGAAGAATTTTGTAATTTTTTTACATAAGAATATGAAGATATTAAAGTTTTTAAAGTTTATGAATTGTAAAAGAGAATGTTGATCTCTTATAGTATTCAAAATCTTAGACTTCAACAAATGTGAGGCTAGGGTTTTGAGTTTCAATATGGTCCCCAAACTTGGTGGACTAGTGCACAACATTGGGGTATAGTCTGGATTCTTATAGGCTTTGATCTTCCTCAATTTGGATTAGGATTTCCCTTACTAAATAAATTTGGGGTATAGTCCGGATTCTTATAGGCTTTGATATTCCTCTTTCGAATTTTGACTTCCTCTATTAATTTGGCATGTGTAGTTGCCTCCTCGAAGGAGCCATGTTGTTCCATTTGCAAATTACCTAAGATGGCTTTAATGCAACTCCTTGCAAATACCTTAACTAGATCAGGTTAGGGGATGGGAAAGGATAGCTCATTAGTAATTTTTGTCATCTTGCAACATAATCATGGATAGGCTCAACATCAAATTATTATAGACTATATAGGTATGGTAATGATATTTTATTCCTTATGTTGATCAAAAAGTGCTCCAAGAAGGCATTGGCTAGTTGTTCAAATGTGTATAGACTATGCCTAGGCAAGTTACTATACGAACTTAGTGTTGGTTCCCCAAGAAACTAAGGAAAGGTATTGAGTATGAGGATGTCACTACCACTGATTTGGTAGTAGAAAAATTGATAGTTGCTCAAATATTCTCTATGGTCCTTCTTACTTTTAAAATTTTGAACTTAGATGGGGGTGTAGTAGTTGGGAGGTGGTGGAGATGGAGTGGAATGTTGATTATGGATATAAAGGGTTGCAACATCTATTTGGTAGAAAGTGGGTGAAGGTTGTTGGGGTAGAGGATTTGGATTTTAAAGAGCTTGGGTATGATTGAGTGATTGGAGCATAAGTGGAGAATGTGGCCTTTTGTTTCTTGGATCTGCATGGTGGGCTCCTTAATGAAGTCTCGATAGAGCTTAAGCTTGGTTTTCCTCAATAAACTATGTCTAATGACCCATCTCCTCCCTCTTTGATGTCCTTAGTTTTTTTATCTTCTTCCCCTATGGATTGGATGAAAATCAACTTTGATGGTACTTCTAATGGGAACCTGAGCCTTGTGTGTTTGGTGGTGTACTTAGAAATGATAAAGGATATATACTAGGTGCCTTTGCCAAAAACATTTCAATCCAGGCCACTCATTCTGTGAAAGCTAGAGCACTCCTTCAAGGCCTCTTATTGGTGGAATCCTTGGGTTTTAATAAAGTTATAGTGGAAGGGGAATCGTTAAATATTTTTAATCTAGTCAAGAAGTCTTGCACCCCGCACTGGAAGATAACAAATATCATGGTAGAAGCAGTCAAAATTTTTCCTTCAAGATCGAAGGCTCAAATTCAACATATTTTTCATGAAGGAAACAAAGCAGTAAACTTGATGGTGAATATTGTGCTATTGCAACAAGACCTCTTTGTTTGGATGATAAAATTTCCTCAAAGTGTTCAAAATTTAATTGTGGATGATCATGGTTAGTTGTGGATGTTGGTTATGGAGGTTTTGGAGACTACGGGGGATATTTCCTATGCTTTTTTGAGCCTCTTATTTTTTGATGTTTTCCTACTAGCATGCATTTTGTGCCATCTATATATCTTTGTGTACAATGGGTGCCGCTTGATTGGGAACCTAGTCTTCTCAAGGTATCATGTTCTTTTTGGTGGTATATGTAGAGGTTTTCCTTTAGCGTGTGGGGTCTTCCTAGAGGGTAGCGAGATTCTCTATTGTATCTTGTGATCTCCCTTTGGATATTGCAACAATTTTTCTTCCACTTTATTTTTCTTTTAGGAATTTTGGTTGTGATCGCCCTTTGGGTATTGCAATAATTTTTTTCCTACTTTGTTTTTCTTTTGGGAAGTTTGGTACTAGTTTTATATCTGAATATTATTTTCCTTAAAGACTATTTTCTATAAGAATGATGCATTATCTCTTGCTCTTTCTCAATCCCATATGTATTATGTTTTAAGATATTTTAAAACCCCTTCTCTTACCTAATATATATAATACTTTAAATATATTATATATATATATATATATCTTAAATTTAATTTTTAAATTTAATATTATAAATTATTATAAATATAAGACTATTAAAATATTTAAAAAATTAAAATAATAATAATAAATTAGCCAATTAAAATATAAAAAAATTTCATTCTTATACTAATAAATTGTAGTATTTATTAGTTGAATTGAATCATAATAATGGTAGAGGATTATCCCCCTAATTGTATTTCACATGATTAGAATTTCATTCTATGTTAGTACCCATATGTCTACGTACTATTTAAAAATAATATTTATTATGTTAAATTTAAGTATTACTTAAATTTAAGTTTTAAATTTAACCGTATTTCACATTATTAAAATTTGGTTCCACGTTATTATCTATGTGTCTACATACTATTTTAAAATAATATATATTATCTTAAACTTATGTTTTAACTTTAATATTGTAATATAAGATTATTAAAATATTAAAAAAAAAAAATATAGTAATAATAGACTATACAATTAAAATATTGAAATTAAAATCTCAATATTTTTATTTTGTTAATGTACTCTGAGAATTATCCTCCCAAACATGATCCCTCTTAAAGTCGAGAGCTATGCTTATCAATAGGAAATTTAACACAACCACCATACATCGACTCCCTCACACACTCATCCACGTTGCGGTTTGAACCTTGGACCTCCTCAAGAAGAGCCAAAGCCTAAATAGTGGCATTGTCTCCCTTAGGATAAAATATTGTGTAGTTTAGAAGCCCTAAAAACCTAGCTTTATGGCCAACTATAGTTGTCCCACTCGGGTATACCACATGGCATCAATCACAAACAAGGGGGTTGAATTATTAATAAATCCATAGGTTTGAGCATAGAAAAAATGGAGCCAACACACAGGTAATTTTTTAGGTGAAGGCAATGGGAATGGGTATAATACATGGCATCAATCACAAGGATGTTGAATAATTAATATATCAAGATGGCCCCCCATAGGTTTGAGCATAGAGAAAATAGAGCCACCACATAGGACATTTACCTTCTATGGCTGCATATCCAACATGGTGGGAATGGACCCTGAGTAGGCCCAAAGCATTTTCCAACTACTCTACCCATGAGGATATCTCAAATTTCAATATTATACTAATAAATAGAAAACATAAAACTATAAAAAAAAAAAAAAACTAGATTATAATCTAAAATTTAAATTAAAATTCTAATGTTAAATTAGGTTTAAAGTATTATATTATCAGAATAATTATAATCATTACACTTTATATTGAACCAAAGATGATAATCTATAGATGCTATGGGTTAGAGTGGCACATTTGACTACACTCTTTATGAAAGGGGTGCAAACCCTAGGTGCAGTCAAACATTATAGGAATCAAAGCTTGGATGATAGAATATCTCTTCAAGTGGTCATATTGCTAACAACCATAACATTTCAAAGAAGTTTTTCATATTAAATATTTTGGTTCCATTCCCCTTTGCTTGAAAAGATAATAATGAATTAAAGTCAAGAAACTGAAACATCTATCCAACTATCTTAATTTTATTGTTTGTAGAACGAAGCACCCTCAAACCTTTACCACCTCTGTAATGATGACCATATCAATTTTATACTCTTTCCTTTTTGCTCCGACCTCCACACCTGAGATGTAGAAACCCAGAGTACTTTGCAGGAACGTGTCTTTAGTCAACTAATCTAATAGTTAGGATAAGTAAAGTAGTAGTTTAACTCTAAGTTATTTGCTGGAAAGCTTTCCTCCATTCTTCTCCTTCAATTCATTAAAAAATAAAATAACCACAAGGCAGCCCAACCCAAGGCAGGAAGATCAAAATAAGACGGAAACCAAATCAGACAACAATTAAATAATGATTTTCAAATGGCTACGCTGCTATTGGAGCGTACTTTCTTTTCAAATGGCTATAGGAGGGTGTTTTTCACACGGTTATTGGAGATGGTTATGGAATCGTGCTTTTCAAACGGTGGGGGTTTGTTTTCAATGGTTTGAAGTGCTTTTCAATGGTTATTGGGGGCGGTTATGAAAGGGTGCTTTTCAAACGGCTATTGGAGACGGTTATGGAAGGGTGCTTTTCAAACGGCTATTGGAGACGGTTATGGAAGGGTGCTTTTCAAACGGCTATTAAAAACTGTTACGGAAGCTCTCCTATTGCAACATTCCTTCTTTTCAAATAGTTATGGGAGTGTAAAATTGTCAACGTGTAAATTTAATAAAATCATATCTAACTTATTTTTTGTATTTGGTTTTCTAGGGGTTTGCTTGGTGTCATCCACAACAGAAGGGTATGGCTACGTAGGGCTTCAGTGAATGGAACACCTTGGCTTGGTCATTTCTCCCGAGTTTAAACCTTCCGCCCACCGGATAATATAGGAGCAGCGTCTCAGACAGCGCCTTCTTCATCGAGCTCAACAGCTCTCCGTATGTTTTACCGGTGAAACATTTATATACGAAGAAGTGGCCAGGGCTTATGGGCGGAACAGTTAGATCAATATTGGAACCCTTGAGCCAGCATTGTGGAGATGGAACAGGTGACTGCACTATTGAAGTAGATAGAATGTCCACCCTAAATTCTGTAATGGACGCTACGGCAATTGCCATGTTCAATTAAAACCGTAGAGGCAGCTGGCTAAAAACTCAAACACAAAAGAAATAATAGCTTGGATGGAAGTAGGAAGTAGCCTTGTATAACCTATATACTGAATTTTTAAGGATGGGATCATAAGGCCTGAAAAAGGGGAGACGGCAAATGTTAACGATTTCCTAGGCATCCCAGTCATATGTATTTTGGGTCCAGTCTAATAACGCGGAACATACTATTTTATCCGAAGCACTTTCCATGAGGTTTCTTTGACCGCTTATTTAAATGGTTTACAACATTTACGACTTAAAAGCTCGCACAACACGACACAAATCCGAAATCCTAATCATATGTATTTTTAAGGGAAACAGGTACAAGGCTTCTTACCACTCTTAGCAACATTCAACGGTTCCACACTACACCCTTACATCCCTTTTCCTCTTTCCCTTTTTTTATAGTTAGATGAGAATCCCAAACATGGCTATGCTAATATGTCCTTTGTTATTGTAAAGAGTTATTATTGGGTCATCAAGGTCTTAATTTAAAAAATGTAGATTACATTAAAATTTAAATTTTTGGATATTAAATTTTAGCTTTAGTAAATAGAATTTTATATGATTAAATTAATATAAAAATAAAAATATTATTTTTAAATCGTATTTAAAAAATATATATTTAAAAAATGATATTGTAATTTAGTTTTATGTGATAATTTATTTTATTTAAATGAGTTTACACATGTTTTTATGAGATATTTTGGTTCCCTCATATTGGGTGGGGTTTGAACCTTGAACATCTCACATAGAAGCAAAAGCTTGATAATTTGTTTTTTGATGCATTGTTTCATTTAATATTTATTTTAAAAATTAATGAATGGAGTAGTGGTATAAGAAGAGTCCATATAATAAAAATATGCTAGGTATTCATGGAGCATATAATGTATTATCTTCATGGGTCTAAAAATAACCCTAAAAACTATTAGGGAGAATTAAAAGTTTATTGTGGAATGTTTATTAGGATAAGAATTTTGTAATTTTTTTACATAAGAATATGAAGATATTAAAGTTTTTAAAGTTTATGAGAAAAGAGAATGTTGATCTCTTATAGTATTCAAAATCTTAGACTTCAACAAATGTGAGGCTAGGGTTTTGAGTTTCAATATGGTCCCCAAACTTGGTGGACTAGTGCACAACATTGGGGTATAGTCTGGATTCTTATAGGCTTTGATTTACCTCAATTTGGATTAGGATTTCCCTTACTAAATAAATTTGGGGTATAGTCTGGATTCTTATAGGCTTTGATCTTCCTCTTTTGAATTTTGACTTCCTCTATTAATTTGGCATGTGTAGTTGCCTCCTCGAAGGAACCATGTTGTTCCATTTGCAAATTACCTAAGATGGCTTTAATGCAACTCCTTGCAAATACCTTAACTAGATCAGGTTAGGGGATGGGAAAGGATAGCTCATTAGTAATTGTTTTTCATCTTGCAACATAATCATGGATAGACTCAACATCAAATTATTATAGACTATATAGGTATGGTAATGATATTTTATTCCTTATGTTGATCAAAAAGTGCTCCAAGAAGACATTGGCTAGTTGTTCAAATGTGTATAGACTATGCCTAGGCAAGTTACTATACCAACTTAGTGTTGGTTCCCCAAGAAACTAAGGGAAGGTATTGAGTATGAGGGTCTCACTACCACTGATTTGGTAGTAGAAAAATTGATAGTTGCTCAAATATTCTCTATGGTCCTTCTTACTTTTAAAATTTTGAACTTAGATGGGGGTGTAGTAGTTGGGAGGTGGTGGAGATAGAGTGGAATGTTGATTATGGATGTAAAGGGTTGCAACATCTATTTGGTAGAAAGTGGGTGAAGGTTGTTGGGGTAGAGGATTTGGGTTTTAAAGAGCTTGGGTATGATTGAGTGATTGGAGCATCAAGTGGAGAATGTAACCTTTTGTTTCTTGGATCTGCATGGTGGGCTCCTTAATGAAGCCTCGATAGAGCTCAAGCTTGGTTTTCCTCAGTAAACTATGTCTAATGACCCATCTCCTCCCTCTTTGAGGTCCTCAGTTTTTTTGTCCTCTTCCCCTATGGATTGGGTGAAACTCAAATTTGATGGTGCTTCTAAGAGGAACCCAGGTCTTGTTGTGGTAGGTGGTGTACTTAGAAATGATAAAGGGCATCTACTAGGTGCCTTTGCCAAACAAATTTCAATCCAAACCGCCAATTATGTGAAAGCTAGAGCACTCCTTCAAGGCCTCTTATTGGTGGAATCCTTGGGTTTTAATAAAGTTATGGTGGAGGGGGATTCGTTAAATATTATTAATCTAGTCAAGAAGTCTTGCACCTTGCACTAGAAGATAACAAATATCATGGTAGAAGCAATCAAAATTTTTCGTTCGAGATTGAAGGCTCAAATTCAACATATTTTTCATGAAGGAAACAAAGTGGTAAAATTGATGGCGAATATTATGCTATTGCAACAAGACCTCTTTGTTTGGATGACAAAATTTCCTCAAAGTATTCAAAATTTAATTGTGGATGATCATGGTTAGTTGTGGGTGTTGGTTATGGAGGTTTAGGAGGCTAGGGGGATATTTCCTATGCTTTTTTGAGCCTCTTATTTTTCTATGTTTTCCTACTAGCATGCATTTTGTGCCATCTATAGGTGCTTTGTGTACAATGGGTTCCAATTGACTGGGAACCTTGTCTTCTCAAGGCATCACGTTCTTTTTGGTGGTATATGTAGAGGTTTTCCTTTAGCATGTGGGGTCTTCCTAGAGGGTAGCGAGCTTCTCTATTGTATCTTGTGATCTCCCTTTGGATATTGCAACAATTTTTTTTCCACTTTATTTTTCTTTTGGGAATTTTGGTTGTGATCTCCCTTTGGGTATTGTAACAATTTGTTTTCCTACTTTGTTTTTCTTTTGGGATGTTTGGTACTAGTTTTATATCTGAATATTATTTTACTCAAAGACTATTTTCTATAAGAATGATGCATTATCTCTTGCTCTTTCTCAATCCCATATGTATTAGGTTTGAAGATATTTTAAAACCCCTTCTCTTACCTAATATATATACTACTTTAAACATTATATATATATATATATATATATATATTAAATTTAATTTTTAAATTTAATATTATAAATTATTATAAATATAAGACTATTAAAAATATTTAAAAAAATTAAAATAATAATAATAAATTAGCCAATTAAAATATAAAAAAAGTAAAACTTTAAATTTCATTCTTATACTAATAAATTGTAGTATTTATTAGTTGAATTGAATCATAATAATGGTAGAGGATTATCCCCCTAATTGTATTTCACATGATTAGAATTTCATTCTATGTTAGTACCCATATGTCTATGTACTATTTAAAAATAATATTTATTATGTTAAATTTAAGTATTCTCTTAAATTTAAGTTTTAAATTTAACCGTATTTCACATGATTGGAATTTGGTTCCACGTTAATATCTATGTGTCCACATACTATTTAAAAATAATATTTATTATCTTAAATTTAAGTTTTAACTTTAATATTGTAATATAAGATTATTAAAATATTTAAAAAAAAATAAAATAGTAATAATAGACTATACAATTAAAATATTGAAATTAAAATCTCAATATTTTTATTTTGTTAATGTACTCTGAGAATTATCCTCCCAAACATGATCCCTCTTAAAGTCGAGAGCTATGCTTATCAATAGGAAATTTAACACAACCACCATACATCGACTCCCTCACACACTCATCCACGTTGCGGTTTGAACCTTGGACCTCCTCGAAGAAGAGCCAAAGCCTAAATAGTGGCATTGTCTCCTTAGGATAAAATATTTTTAGTTTAGAAGCCCTAAAAACCTAGCTTTATGGCCAACTATAGTTGTCCCACTCAGGTATACCACATGGCATCAATCACAAACAAGGGGTTTGAATTATTAATAAATCCATAGGTTTGAGTATAGAAAAAATAGAGCCAACACACAAGTAATTTGTCAGGTGAAGGCAATGGGAATGGGTATAAAACATGGAATCAATCACAAGGAGGTTGAATAATTAATATATCCATAGGTTTAAGCATAGAGAAAATTGAGCCGCCACATAGAACATTTACCATCTATGGCTGCATATCCAACAGGGTGGGAATGGACCCTGAGTAGGTCCAGAACATTTTCCAACTACTCTACCCATGAGGATATCTAAAATTTCAATATTATAATAATAAATAGAAAACATAAAACTATAAAATAAAATAAAAACTAGATTATAATCTAAAATTAAAATTAAAATTCTAATGTTAAATTAGGATTAAAGAATTATATTATCTTAATAATTATAATCATTACACTTTATATTGAACCAAAGATGATAATCTATATATGCTATGGGTTAGAGTGGCACATTTGACTAGTCTTTATGAAAGAGGTGCAAACCCTAGGTGCAGTCACACATTATAAGAATCAAAGTTTGGATGATAGAATATCTCTTCAAGTGGTCATATTTCTAACAATCATAACATTTCAAAGAAGTTTTCATATTAAATATTTTGGTTCCATTTCCCTTTGCTTGAAAAGATAATGATAAATTAAAGTCAAGAAACTAAAACATCTATTCACCTATCTTAATTTTATTGTTTGTAGAACGAAGCACCCTCAAACCTTTACCACCTCTGTAATGATGACCATATCAATTTTATACTCTTTCCTTTTTGCTCCGACCTCCACACCTGAGATGTAGAAACCCAGAGTACTTTGCAAGAACGTGTCTTTAGTCAACTAATCTAATAGTTAGGATAAGTAAAGTAGTAGTTTAACTCTAAGTTATTTGCTGGAAAGCTTTCCTCCATTCTTCTCCTTCAATTCATTAAAAACACAAAATAACCCCAAGCCAGCCCAACCCAAGGCAGGAAGATCAAAATAAGACAAAAACCAAATCAGACAACAATTTAATAATGATTTTCAAATGGCTACGCTGCTATTGGAGCGTACTTTCTTTTCAAACGGCTATATGAGGGTGTTTTTCAGACGGTTATTGGAGATGGTTATGGAATCGTTCTTTTCAAACGGTGATTGGAGAGGGTTATGGAATCGCTTTTCAAATGGTTATGAAAGCGTGCTTTTCAAACGGTTATTGGAGACGGTTATGAAAGCGTGCTTTTCAAACGGCTATTGGAAACGGTTATGGAAGGGTGCTTTTCAAACAGCTATTGGAAACAGTTATGGAAGGGTGCTTTTCAAACGGCTATTAAAAACTGTTACGGAAGCTCTCCTATTGCAACATACCTTCCAAATAGTTATGGGAGTGTAAAATTGTCAACGTGTAAATTTAATAAAATCCTATCTAATTTATTTTTTGTATTTGGTTTTCTAGGGGTTTGCTTGGTGTCATCCACAACAGAAGGGTATGGCTACGTAGGGCTTCAGTGAATGGAACACCTTGGCTTGGTCATTTCTCCCGAGTTTAAACCTTCCGCCCACCGGATAATATAGGAGCAGCGTCTCAGAAAGCGCCTTCTTCATCGAGCCCACCAGCTCTTCGTATGTTTTACAGGCGAAGCATTTATATACGAAGAAGTGGCCGGGGCTTATTGGCGGAACAGTTAGATCAATATTGGAACCCTTGAGCCAGCATTGTGGAGATGGAACAGGTGACTGCACTATTGAAGTAGATAGAATGTCCACCCTAAATTCTGTAATGGACGCTACGGCAATTGCCATGTTCAATTAAAACCGTAGAGGCAGCTGGCTAAAAACTCAAACACAAAAGAAATAATAGCTTGGATGGAAGTAGGAAGTAGCCTTGTATAACCTATTTATAAGGATAGGATCATAAGGCCAAAAGAAGCGGCGGAGAGGGAGCGGTAAAAAATGTACGATTTCCTAGGCATCCCAGTCATATGTATTTTGGGTCCAGTCTAATAACGCGGAACATACTATTTTATCCGAAGCACTTTCCATGAGGTTTCTTTGACCGCTTATTTAAATGGTTTGCAACATTTACGACTTAAAAGCTCGCACAACACGACACAAATCCGAAACCCTAATCATATGTATTTTTAAGGGAAACAGGTACAAGGCTTCTTACCACTCTTAGCAACATTCAACGGTTCCACACTACACCCTTACATCACATTTTTTTATAGTTAGATGAGAATCCCAAACATGGCTATGCTAATATGTCCTTTCTTATTGTAAAGAGTTATTATTGGGTCATCAAGGTCTTAATTATGTAGATTACATTAAAATTTAAATTTTTAGATATTAAATTTTAGCTTTAGTAAATAGAATCTTATATAATTAAATTAATATAAAAATAAAATTATTATTTTTAAATCGTATTTAAAAAAATATATATTTAAAAAATGATATTGTAATTTAGTTTTATGTGATAATTTTTTTTTATTTAAATGAGTTTACACATGTTTTTATGAGAGATTTTTGTTCCCTCATATTGGGTGGGGTTTGAACCTTGAACATCTCACATAGAAGCAAAAGCTTGATAATTTGTTTTTTGATGCATTGTTTCATTTAATATTTATTTTAAAAATTAATGAACGGAGTAGTGGTATAAGAAGAGTCCATATAATAAAAATATGCTAGGTATTCATGGAGCATATAATGTATTATCTTCATGGGTCTAAAAATAACCCTAAAAACTATTAGGGAGAATTAAAAGTTTATTGTGGAATGTTTATTAGGATAAGAATTTTGTAATTTTTTTACATAAGAATATGAAGATATTAAAGTTTTAAAAGTTTATGAATTGTAAAAGAGAATGTTGATCTCTTATAGTATTCAAAATCTTAGACTTCAACAAATGTGAGGTTAGGATTTTGAGTTTCAATACGGTCCCCAAACTTGGTGGACTAGTGCACAACATTGGGGTATAGTCTGGATTCTTATAGGCTTTGATCTTCCTCAATTTGGATTAGGATTTCCCTTACTAAATAAATTTGGGGTATAGTCTGGATTCTTATAGGCTTTGATCTTCCTCTTTTGAATTTTGACTTCCTCTATTAATTTGGCATGTGTAGTTGCCTCCTCGAAGGAGCCATGTTGTTCCATTTGCAAATTACCTAAGATGGCTTTAATGCAACTCCTTGCAAATACCTTAACTAGATCAGGTTAGGCGATGGGAAAGGATAGCTCATTAGTAATTGTTTGTCATATTGCAACATAATCATGGATAGACTCAACATCAAATTATTATAGACTATATAGGTATGGTAATGATATTTTATTTCTAATGTTGATCAGAAAGTGCTACAAGAAGACATTGGCTAGTTGTTCAAATGTGTATAGACTATGCCTAGGCAAGTTACTATATGAACTTAGTGTTGGTACCCCAAGAAACTAAGGAAAGGTATTGAGTATGAGGATGTCACTACCACTGATTTGGTAGTAGAAAAATTGATAGTTGCTCAAATATTCTCTATGGTCCTTCTTAATTTTAAAATTTTGAACTTAGAAAAGGGGGGATAAAGAAAGGGAAGGAATGGGAGAAAAAAATGGTGGGTTGTTTGTGGGCGCTTTTTTTAGAGGGGGGAAAAGGGCGAAGGGACGGGTGGGGTGGGGGTGTAGTAGTTGGGAGGTGGTGGAGACAGAGTGGAATGTTGATTATGGATATAAAGGGTTGCAACATCTATTTGGTAGAAAGTGGGTGAAGGTTGTTGGGGTAGAGGATTTGGATTTTAAAGAGCTTGGGTATGATTGAGTGATTGGAGCATAAGTGGAGAATGTGGCCTTTTGTTTCTCGGATCTACATGGTGGGCTCCTTAATGAAGTCTCGATAGAGCTTAAGCTTGGTTTTCCTCAATAAACTATGTCTAATGACCCATCTCCTCCCTCTTTGATGTCCTTAGTTTTTTTATCTTCTTCCCCTATGGATTGGGTGAAAATCAACTTTGGCGGCACTTCTAATGGGAACCCGAGTCATGTGTGGTTGGTGGTGTACTTAGAAATGATAAAGGAGATCTACTAGGTGCCTTTGCCAAAAACATTTCAATCCAGGCCACCCATTCTGTGAAAGCTAGAGCACTCCTTCAAGGCCTCTTATTGGTGGAATCCTTGGATTTAATAAAGTTATGGTGGAAGGGGAATCGTTAAATATTTTTAATCTAGTCAAGAAGTCTTGCACCCCGCACTAGAATACAACAAATATCATGGTAAAAGCAATCAAAATTTTTCGTTCAAGATCGAAGGCTAAAATTCAACATATTTTTCATGAAGGAAAACAAGTGGTAAAATTGATGTTGAATATTATGCTATTGCAACAAGACCTCTTTGTTTGGATGATAAAATTTCTTCAAAGTGTTCAGAATTTAATTGTGGATGATCATGGTTAGTTGTGGATGTTGGTTATGGAGGTTTTGGAGACTAGGGGGATATTTCCTATGCTTTTTGGAGCCTCTTATTTTTCAATGTTTTCCTGCTAGCAAGGATTTGGTGTCATCTATATAACTTTGTGTACAATGGGTGCCGTTGATTGGGAACCTTGTCTTCTCAAGGTATCATGTTCTTTTTTGGAGGTATATGTAGAGGTTTTCCTTTAGCATGTGGGGTCTTCCTAGAGGGTAGCGAGATTCTCTATTGTATCTTGTGATCTCCCTTTGGATATTGCAACAATTTTTTTTCCACTTTATTTTTCTTTTGGGAATTTTGGTTGTGATCTCCCTTTGGGTATTGTAACAATTTGTTTTCCTACTTTGTTTTTCTTTTGGGATGTTTGGTACTAGTTTTATATCTGAATATTATTTTACTTAAAGACTATTTTCTATAATAATGATGCATTATCTCTTCCTCCTTCTCAATCCCATATGTATTAGGTTTGAAGATATTTTAAAACCCCTTCTCTTACCTAATATATATACTACTTTAAACATTATATATATATATATATATATATATATATATATATATATATATATTAAATTTAATTTTTAAATTTAATATTATAAATTATTATAAATATAAGACTATTAAAATATTTAAAAAATGAAAATAATAATAATAAATTAGCCAATTAAAATATAAAAAAAAGTAAAACTTTAAATTTCATTCTTATACTAATAAATTGTAGTATTTATTAGTTGAATTGAATCATAATAATGGTAGAGGATTATCCCCCTAATTGTATTTCACATGATTAGAATTTCATTCTATGTTAGTACCCATATGTCTATGTACTATTTAAAAATAATATTTATTATGTTAAATTTAAGTATTATCTTAAATTTAAGTTTTAAATTTAACCGTATTTCACATGATTAAAATTTGGTTCCACGTTATTATCTATGTGTCTACATACTATTTAAAAATAATATTTATTATCTTAAATTTCAGTTTTAAATTTAATATTGTAATATAAGATTATTAAAATATTAAAAAAAAAATAAAATAGTAATAATAGACTATACAATTAAAATATTGAAATTAAAATCTCAATATTTTTATTTTGTTAATGTACTCTGAGAATTATCCTCCCAAACATGATCCCTCTTAAAGTCGAGAGCTATGCTTATCAATAGGAAATTTAACAAAACCACCACACATCGACTCCCTCACACACTCATCCACATCGCGGTTTGAACTTTGGACCTATTGAAGAAGAGCCAAATCCTAAATAGTGGCATTGTCTCCCTTAGGACAAAATATTTTGTAGTTTAGAAGCCCTAAAAACCTAGATTTATGGCCAACCATAGTTGTCCCACTCATGTATACTACATGGCATCAATCACAAACAAGGGGTTTGAATTATTAAAAAATCCAGAGGTTTGAGCATAGGAAAAATGGAGCCAACACACAGGTAATTTATGAGGTGAATGCAGTGGGAATGGGTATAAAACATGGAATCAATCACAAGGAGGTTGAATAATTAATATATCCATAGGTTTAAGCATAGAGAAAATGGAGCCACCATTTGTCATCTATGGCTGCATATCCAATAGGGTGGGAATGGACACTAAGTAGACCCAGAGCATTTTCCAACTACTCTACCCATGAGGATATCTAAAATTTGAATATTATACTAATAAATAGAAACATAAAAATATAAAATTAAAAAAAAAACTAGATTATAATATAAAATTAAAATTAAAATTCTAATGTTAAATGTGGATTAAAGTATTATATTATATTAATAATTATAATCATTACACTTTATATTAAACCAAAGATGATCATCTATAGATGTTATGGTTTAGAGTCGCACATTTGACTAGTGTTTATGAAAGAGGTGCAAACCCTAGGTGCAATAAAACATTATAAGAATCAAAGCTTGGATGATAGAATATCTCTTCAAGTGGTCATATTTCTAACAACCATAACATTTCAAAGAAGTTTTCATATTAAATATTTTGATTCCATTCCCCTTTGCTTGAAAAGATAATAATGAATTAAAGTCAAAAAATTGAAACATCTATCCAACTATCTTAATTTTATTGTTTGTAGAATGAAGCAATCACAAACCTTTATCACCTCTGTAATGATGATTATATCAATTTTATACTCTTCCCTTTTCGCTCTGACCTCCAAACCTGATTTGTAGAATCTTAGAGTACTTTGCGGGAACGTGTCTTTAGTCAACTTTAGACACCAAAACAACACCAATCTGATTATGTGACAACAAGCACCGATCTCATTGACACACACAGCCCCTAGGGCAGCCCCCATAGGTTAAACAGTGGTCCTAACCACTCCCAAAAGCAGTTTGGAAGGTCAAAGGTCAATTTGGCACCTTTTTGGCACCTTGATCCCTACTCGTCCCACCTTGGGATGAATACAAACTGGTATTCATCCCATCCAAGGACGATTACCAGCATTCACCCCAGGGTGAGGCGAATAGAAGGTTTGACTGGCAAAAAATTCAAACCTCGACAGGTCCGCCAGGTAACTGCAACTTCAAGCCATGCAATTGTGAGGAACGACTTCAAATCAAGGAGAAAGACTTCAGTCATGCATGTCTTGGATTTTTGGAGGCCTCATGCAAGGAGACTCTAAATCAAGGAATAATATTTTTCCCAAAATAGGACATGCAACTCCAGTGGCGCCCTCGCATGCGCATTCAAACAGAGAGAACCTAGGTCTATAAATTGGTGAGTCTTCTCACCCAAAATATGGAGAGAGAGGTATAATTTTGAGTAATGAAGTGCTACCATTTTACATCCACACACATACCTTTTGATTTACGCCTTTCACATCCTTGATCTCTTGTTGAAGGGAGGTCATAGGGTGGTTATTGGAAGCGCAAATCCGGAGCCCAAACCCAAAAATTTGGCCACAATATTCAATAATTTTTTTTTAAAACACCCCATAAGAGGTTTTGGACCCATTCCAAGTGGATTGGTGCCAAAACATATTCCCAAATAGTGGGCGTCCTGCCCCTGGGCACCCCCCAAACTGTCGCAATTCTAAACGCCCCGCCCTGGAGCGAATAGAAATATGTGGTAGATTTCTCTGATTTTTCTTTTGAATCTAATTCTAGGTTATTTAAATAGGTTGTATTTTAAATTTCACTTAATTTTAACAAGTTTTGATCATGCTTTTATCATTTCCCGCCTTCATTAACATGCATATAGTGCCATCTAATTTTGGGTGATATAATCCAAATTTGAGAAATATAACCATCTGGGTTGTCCCAAAATACCCCCAATTAGCTAACCCCAAATTTACAAGTCATTTGGAGCTTTCTATATAGGACATTAAAGAGGGTGCTTTCTAATAATTTGTTGCAGGTTTATTACTCCCGGCCCGGAGAGAATACAAATATGCAAGGAATTTCTTGAATGTTACTTTTTTAGTGGCTTCCTGATAAAATATTCATTCTTCTATAAAATTTTCAGGTCATTCTAATATTATTTGGTTATCGGTTTAATATTTTCATGCATACACTAACAGTAGGCCTTGGGAAATACATGTTCTATTCTATCTACAGGTTCTACTGATATTTTTTGTTTCCTTGAATGTAGGTCTTCAAAATAAAAGGAGTAGGAAGGATTCAAAAATCATATACACAAGCGACGATGACATTTTGGTCCGCCCATCTTACATGTGGGCATGCGGAAGAAGGATTGCTATCCATGGATGTGACAAGAAACATATTTGACGCTCCTATCCCCTAAAAGGGAAGGAGACGTATTGTAACACAAATTTAAAAGCATATCAATAAATAGGGCCATATTCTATATTGCTTTTATCTTGTGTTGATTCGTCTATGTCCTTTATTTTTATGCATTTTTCAATATATAGGCTTTTAGCGTTAAGTTTGGTTTTAAACGCATCGTACTTGGCATTTTCCTTTTTTGTTTCCATATCCTCATGATTTCAGTGGTGATCACGGTGGGACCACTGTCCCTTGATTTTAATATTAACTTTCTGATTAAAATTTGCTTGTTTTTTGCTTATAGGTACCAAGTTTTCAAACGCTGGACTACTGTTCGTTTTAGTCTGTGAGGAGTACAGAGCTGGAATTTGTCTTACCCAGGGACGAATAGGACTTCGTCCTACCATGGAATGAATATAGATCTATTATTTGTCTCACCTCGGGATGAATAGCTCTCTGTGCAATTTTAGGGCAAAAATTCAGAGACATTTGATTTGGGCAGAGAAGAGGTAGGGGTCCTAAACACCTTCTGTCAAATTTTTGCTTTTTGTTTTCTATTCTCTGGTTATTTTCTTGCATAGGAGAGTTCGAATTCTTGTTTCATTCATTTATACAACTTAAAAATAACCCCACACACCATGTGGTAATTTAAAACAACAAGGATTTGGTCGTAAAACCCCAACCCTTGAGCAAGACCAATGGTGGATTTCATCACCACCTTGGCTTGAGATTCTGCATCCATAACCCCAATCGTGATTGTTGCTAGATGTAAATCCTAAAGAAATCTGACCAAGTGTAGCTGGGGTGATTCCCAATGCATGAGGATAAGTCTTCTATGGTAGGTATCATAAACAGAGTGATTCCCCTTTCGTACCACCTACGTTCCACGTATCATCTGCTCTCACATACCAATAGTTTCCCTCATGTAAGGGCGGGTATATAGAGAGGTTGGTATATCATCCTGGCAATGGTATATCGAAGGGGTGACCATTTTTGGGAGTCATAAGAGCCATCATATTGCATTTAAATGTTCTTTACAAAAGCTTTCAAAACAAAAAAAACAAAACACACTAAACTAGATTTAGGGCACACTTTTAATCTATAAACAAGATAACCATTGCTTTGATTGTGTGTTTCCATTCTATTTAGTGTAGCACAAAAATCATAAAAAGAGATAAAAACCTATGCATCTTGTAGAAAAACATCACCATGGTGTACACCCGTAGCCGAGCCCAATCATGAGTAGAGGCTATAGAGAGTGCACAAAGGGGGACAAGTTGCCTCCGATATAGTCTTGAGGACTTGGTCATCCCGCCTTGGTGGCCTGACCCACAAGATAGTCCACATCATGCCACCACAGAACAAGACTATAGGGGCACCTCTTTGAGGGGAACCCCCACTCAGAATAGATATTTTCAAGAGGATAACCTACACATAGCACTCAACATAGAAAGTAGGCCTCCCTCAGACGCCCGTTATGAGTGGCCTAGTGATGAAGCGCTAGAGCAACATAGGGTCTATAAGGAGGGGGCACATGATTTCGTCATCCCTCATTTACCCCTTATTATGGTTAGAAACACTAGACAAAATCTAGAGCACAGGACTCCCCAGGCAGGACAAGACAATTCTTCCCACACCCTTCACACATACGAAAGGGAGTACGAGGAAGACCACCACGTTCCTCAAGAGTAGTACACCATGCATGAGTGATGCACCTTTGCACCTACTATATATTGGGATCACCCATTGAGGCCAGTGCCTTGGGTGAATGTCGCTAACCTTGATAGAGGAAAGCAACCCATAGGGGTCTCAGATCACCACGACTAAAATAGACATGTAGGAGAAGCATCTAGGCTTCCTAAACAAGAGACGGTAGAACAAATTGACTTGGCATTTTCCAGACATGCTACCTGCCAAGCACAAATCACGTAGCTCAGGCAATATCAACAACAATTAGATCATCTATATCACCTTAGCAAAGAGTGCATTCAGTGTCAGACAGTTGAATTGCTTCATAACACTAAGCCTGAGAAGGTCCCAACCCCTCACACGCATAAAGTAGAAGTGTATGAGAGGCATAACCCCTACGTGCGAGACAGGTCCCTATGACCTTACCAAGTGCTGCCTCCGAGACCTCCTAGACCTGAGTGGGAGGCCACTCCCAGGAACAACGATGGGTGCCCCCCGTGGGGACCCACCCATGGTTATAGGTCTCATCCAAAAACTCCTCAAGAAGCCTATGAGGAGTATGAGCAAGAAGAAGAGCAGGCTGAAATGCCCTATCAAGGCAGAGGGGCTGCTATCTGGCCACCCGTCTATAAGCCTCAAGTTCCCCCCAACCCACAATAGGAGAAAACTAAGGAGGAAGAAATTAAATCTTTCAATGCATATAAAGCACTGCTAGAGCGCTTAGAGTCTATGGATACCAAGACTTTTGGGCCTCAAAAGCCCACTTTACGCCAAATCCACAGTCACCCTATGCATCCATCAGTGTTGGCACCTCCATACCCTGAACACTTTAAACTGCCCTAGTTGGCACTCTTTAGAGGAGAGGAGGATGCCCAAGAGAACATGACTAGGTTCCTGAGCCAATGCTTTGGCATTCAGGATAATGATACTTTGTTGCTAAGAATATTTATAACCACATTCACAGGCCCTACCTCGGATTGGTTTACTCAATTTCCAAAGCACAACATTAGTAACTTGGATCAGCTAGTGGATGCATTCCTCAAATGCTTCACCTTAAACACCAAGAAAAAGGTGTCAGTAAGTGACCTAGCTAGCCTCAGATAGTATGAGGAAGAAACCATGGTGGCATATGGGAACCGATGGAGGACGTTGCTTTCAAAGTTGACTTACCTCCCTCCCATGTCCGATCTAACCCAAATGTTCTCAAAGAGCTGTTTGAGATCGATATCCATGCTATTACAGCTACAACAATATGCCACTCTTGAGGAAGATCTAGCGCAAGCCAGAATCATTGAGGATATCAAGATACAAGATGGTGAAATTGCCAAGCCTAAGAAGAAAAAATGGACTAAGAACACAAAAACAGGGACCATGCAACAGAAACCCACTATGGTCAATCAAGTTGCTATAAACATCCCTAAGCTTGCACAAGCAACACAACCCCAAAATGCTAACTATAATGCAGTTCCTCCTAAAAATTATGACAGAGAAAACCAAAGGCAAGAACAAAATCAGCAGCGTCACCCTAGTTGACAATTCACACCTTACACAGAGTCTAGGGACTCCCTGTTTGACCGCTTGTCAGCGGAGAAATTGATCAACCTGCCAGACATTCAAAACATAGACCCCAATACACCAAACCCTAAGGGGTACAAGGAGGACTTGTACTTTAGGTTCCATAGATGGAAGGGACATGACCTTAATCCATATTGGAAGTTTAAATGCTTGGTGCAAGACCTAATTGACAACAAGATGTTGGCAGTGGACAACCCCGTAGTGCCAAACAACCAACATATGGGAGTCTTCATAGACCCCCTGCCTGCCCATGATGCACAGGAAAAACACCTTCAAGTCAATGAGGTGCAACATAATTGCCCCATGCAGGGATATGTATGGATGATAAGCATAGTGACTAGGAACAAGAGGTACCTAGGAGCTGCCCCCATGGCAGCCACAAGAGAGGTTTCATTGACGTCACAACCTCAACAACACCCTATGCAACTTCCCTCACCTATACCAATGTCTACGGACCATGTCAGCTAGGCTCTCCATATACGAGCTCATTCAACAATTAGCGCCCCATCGGGAGGCTCTAATGGAGATATTAAAAGCCATCGAGCTGCAACCCCATGAAGCAAACTATTTCAACAACTTCATGGGACATGTAAAATAATGTACATAACCAGTCATCACCTTTAGAGAAGATGAATTGAAATCAATGACTGGTGATGTGGCGGATCCACCCTTGCACGTCATTGCACGGGTCAACGGGATTCCATATAAGAGAGTGTTGGTGGACACTGGCTCATCTAGTAATATCATTACAACAGCAGCATTAAAACATCTAAAGTTATCGGTATCTCACATCATGGCCTCCACCTATACTCTTCGAGCATTCAATGATGCGATATGCTCGACGGTTGGCACAATTGTCCTACCCATCCAAGTGGGACAAAATACTATTCATACATTGTGCCACATCTTGGAATGTGAGATGGCCTATAATATCTTGTTGGGGCAGCCTTGGATCAGGGACATGAAGTGTGTCCCTTCTATAGCTCATCAGTGCTTAAAGTACACATTTGAAGGACAGGTGCATGTAGTCCCGATAGACTTAGAGCCCTTCAAGTACTACAATACGGCGCAATTCATGTCGTAATCAACCCTTCCATCAACACATTTGGATTTTTAGTTGAATCCATCTAAACAGGGTTCGATTCCATAGGCATCCCTGTTGACAAATCCATCAAATCCCTAGCAGGGTCCATCTTCCTCATCTGGTCCTTCAACAATGATGCCACCTACAATGGCCACACCAGAGGACAAGGGAAAGAAACCCCTAGAAGAGGAACCACCCCTAGTCTCAACCATCTCTATTGAAGAGATGCCTAGCAGAATGGAAGTCGAGACGCCTAGTTCACCCTCCATGGAGTGGACTTAGGAAGGACTCCCATTCGCTCCCCCTCAACTACCAATGATCACTGTTGAGATGGCCAACACAGGCCTGGGGGAGTATATAGTGTGAAACATTGTATCAACACCCACACTTGAGTCCATGCAGGACATGGGGAGACCTCGACTCCCCATCGGCTCTGTGGTTCCTCTACGCTACCCACCCAATCAGTCAAACTTTGTTTATGGGGGCCTGGATAATGGCGTTGAACCTTACATGCAAGAAGATGAAGATGAGGAACCCTTTGCTAAAATATCAATGCCTTTACTTCATAATCTCCATACTCCCCTTTGTTTCCCAAAGTCGTAAAGATTTGTACTACACGTCCCTGAATAGGATGGGTAGTCATCCCCAAGGCCAAAAGGATCAAGGTCATTCATAAGCCAAAAACCTACAGGCTCAACCTTACGATTCTCAAAATGCAAAATCAAATAACAGTGGTTATCACAACTATTCAACATCCTTTCTCAAAAATAAAAAAAGAGAAAAAAATAAATAGTGATTTCCATCACTATGTATAAGAGCAAGTATCCTAACACATTGAGTAAATACACAGCCTGAACTTGAATCTCTGGAAATATCAGCATTCGAAAACCATCTAGGTGATCCTCATTATGGGTTTGGTGGACAACCTACCTGGCAATGGTGGTATCCTAAATGCATGACGATATGTCTATCACATTCGCTTTGCGTGTGAGCAGACCAATGTTTGCATGTGGATGAGCTTGCTTATGGTACCTTAGATTGTCCCATGGATTAATCTTACTAAATACAACAACGGAGTTAGTGGACCTAATTAGGTGATCCTCAGTATAGGTTTGGTTGATGGCCTATCTATCACTGGCAGTATCCTGATGAATACCATATAAACGAACTCAATTACACACACAGGGATGTGAAATAACTTGGTTAAACTCAAGTCGGATTTATACCTTGTTCAAAAGTCTTGCGAGATAAATGAACAGTCTTGGCTAGTTAGTTATAATATTTGAATCTCAGAAAATATTAACTACATTTTATAACCTCTGGTACATTTCATTATGTACATCACCATCAGATAATATTAAAAATACAAAAACAAATTTCTCACATGCAAAGTCATTCCAAAGCCATCCCATAAGTACAACAAGCCAATAAATCTTGGACAGTCTATGGTGCCATCGACAAGTTATCAACAAATAATTTCATTCATGCCATATGCATACATCATCTAATTAGACACATCGCATTCATAATACCACATGCATACATCATCCTAAATAACTGTACATAAACATAAAAATAAACAGAGCAAAAATTTCAAAAAACAACAAAAAAATGCACAAAATGCACCAAAAACAAGCAATAAAAGTGTCCAATGAGAGTGCTTTTGCACTTGACATTTAGGGCCTGAAAAACATATGTCGGGGTCACAAATACTCACTATACTACTCCCTAAGAAGGCTACCATCACCGGACCGCTCCACGGGAGGATGGATTTTTGAGAATTTCATCCCCAAACGGCGTCGCAAAACGGGTCAAAACCCAATCAAAAATAGCAATAACATTGCCGAACAAAGGCGCCTTTGCGCCTGACATTATTGGCATCCACAACAGATGTTGGGGTTACAAATTATCACTCTCCTACTCCCTAAGAAGGCTATCATAGCCGGACTGCTCCATAGGAAGATGGATTCTTGACAATTTCAACTCCAAAATGCGTCACAAAAAGGGTTAAAAACCACCAAAAATAGGTCAAAATGTTCGAAATCGCTTTCGCATTCAATGGTAAACACCTAAAGGCACCCTTATCTAAGTCATATTGGGTCAAGCGACTCATAAATTTTCTCATGTTGGTAATTCCTTGAAAGCACGAGGATAAAAAAGCAAAAAGGAAAGCGAATATGCGATGCAAACCGAACCAAACTTGACGCTAAATCCTAGGAATTTGAAAGTGCATGAAAAGAGGGAAATCATGAGCGAATCAAAACAAAAAAAATGCAAATAAATAAGACATTCCTTTTTATTGATATGTTTCACAACTCGGTTACAATGCACATCCTCCCCTTCCAAAGGTTAGGAGCATTTAAATAAGTGTTCTTCTTACATCCATGGATGCCCTTCCTTCTTCCGCGTGCCCACATGTAAAATGGGAGGACAAAATGCTACCGCAACTTGTGTTGGTGAGTCTTGACTCCTTTCTACTCCTCCGATGTCTAGACCCTGCATTCAAAGGAACAAGAAACAGTCATTAGCACCTGTAGATAAAGTAAAGCATGCAATCCCCAAGCCTACGATAAGTGAAAGAGAAAAATGAATTAAACTATGACTAAAATGGATCCAAATGCTCTGAAAATTTGACAGGGGCATCAAGGCATCCCAAAGAAAATACTGCAAATGGAACAGTCAAGAAATTCCTCACCGATTTGAATTTGCTCCGGGGCAAGACGAATTCACCTACAACAAAACGTTGAAAAGGTACTATTCCAAATGTCCTATCTAGGAGGCTCCAAACGACCTTCAAACTTGGGGTTAGATAATTTGGGGAATTTTGGGAAGACCCAGATGGTCATATTTCCCAATTTGGCCTCCGTCAACAGGAATTTGACGATGCTACCTTCAAGTTAGTAAAGGCGAACGAAGATAGAAACATGATCAAAATTATTCAAAATGAAATGAAATTAAAAGGGGAACCTAAGCAGCATAGAATTGAATGCAAAAATGAAAGAAATCAAATCTTCCACATATTTCCAATCGCTTTGAAGAGGGGCGATTAGTATTGTAGCATTATGGGAGGGGGCACCCGAAGGCAGGCCGCCCGTCGTTTGGGGCCTGATTTCGGCACCAATCCACTTGGGATGGGTCCAAAATATCTTGTGGTGTATTGTCGACAAATTGGGTGGGATATCGTGGCCAAATGTTAGGTTTGGTTCTGGATTTGTGCTTCCAATAACCACCCTATGACCTCCTCTCCGAAAGAGATCAAGGATGTGAAAGACACAACTCAAAAGGGGTGTTAGTGTGAAAGTAAAATGACAACACTTCATTGCTCCAAAATGCTCCTTCTCTGTATATTTTGGGGTGAGGAAACTCACCAATTTATAGACCTAGAGGTCTCTTGAAATGGGCATGCAGAGGCGCCACTTGGCAATCATGCCTTCCCAGGGGGAGGAGATTCCTCCCTAAATAGGGACTTCATGACTGCCCTTGTAACAACCTCTAATGCTCGAAAACGCTCACCCACACTCCCATGCGATGAAGGAAGCGTTAAGTGGCAGATCTGAGCTGCCATTTTTCAATATTTGACTTTTTTCCCATCAAACCTGCAATTCACCCTACCCTGGAGCGAATATGGAATTCGTCCTTGGGTGGGGTGAATCCTAGTTTGAATTCATCCCTAGGTGGAATGGATACTGAGCAAAGTTCCTGAAGGTGCCAAATTGATTTTTGACCTTCCAAAACTATTGTGAGAGTGGTTAGGACCACTGTTTAACCTCTGGGGGCTGCCCTTGGGGTTGTGTGTGTCAATGCGATCAGTGTTTGCAGTCACATAATCGGATTGGTGCTATTTTGGTGTCTATAGATGCCCATTTTTGGGATGCGTTGTGCATGGTGCAGCGCCGAGAAAAAATAGATAACCAAAGCACTAAATGATTAGGGTTTCTCAGTAACCTAACCAACTTTTGATGCCCCAAGTATGGAAAGGGCATGCATTCTTGAATCCTTGCTTCTGACGAGCGAAGGAACTTAATTCAAGTGTTAACCTTTTTCGGTTGTTACTTGATCTTGGACATTGATTAGTCATGAATAGATAAAGGGCACAACATTTTGTCTGTGAGAACCTTGAATTCATGATTCACGAAATGCCAAGTGATTTGATCAGCTTGTGATTATTGCTTTTTTACTGCCCCAAGAAGGAGTGTGATTGTCTTTGTCAAGGATTCTTTGAATGCATGCTATTTCCATGATTGGGTGTGTACTTGTTGATTGGTGACTAAGTGTGACTACCCCCTCAAGCGACGAATTGATGAGGGAATGAAGTTCATGAGAAAAGCAACGAGTTTCTTGACCCAAAATGACTTGTGCAAGAGTGCCTTCAGATGTTTAGCGTTACACATGTGTAGCTTTTCGACATTTAGACCTGTTTTTGGTGGGTGTTAACCCTTTTTGGTGACGCTTTTTGGGGCTGAAATTGTCAAAGATCCGTTCTCCCGTGGAGCGGTCCGGCTATGGTAGCCTTATTAGGGAGGATGATAGTGACAATTTGTGAAATTTTTTCTAGGTCAGAGGACCGGTTATTGTAGCCTGCAGGCATTTTTGATGATATATATAGATGACATTATTTTGTTTATACACATGTTGGCATTTGATGTTATGCTCAATGATTGTTGAATGTGTATGTATGCATGTTAATTTACATTGATGGATGCATGTGTTATGATGAATGAAAATGTTTCTATTTTTTAGGATATGCAAATGTAATGGATAAATTGAATTTGTGTTGTTTGGCGAGGGCACCATAGACTGTTTAGAACTTTTTGGCTTTTTGTCCTAGGCGATTGTTGTGGTAAATGACTTTTCATGTATACATGTTTTTTGTATTTTCTAATGGTGAAGCGAGGATGGAGGATAACACAGTTGGTTTAGAATGTAGTTAGGTTTTCTGAGACTTAGATGTTTTAACTAACTATCCAAAACTGTATTTTATCTTACAAGACTTTTGAATAAGGTATGAATCCAACTTGTCTTTGACCCAGTTATGTCACATCCCGGTGTGTGCAATTGAGTTTGTTTATGTGGTATTTGTCAAGATACCACCAGTGCCAGATAGGCTGTCAACCAAACCTATACTGAGGATCACCTAATTAGCCCCACTAAATCCTTTGTTGTATTTAGCTCATCCACATGCAAACATTGATCTGTACACAAGTTAATTTGATAGATATATCGTCATGCGAGAGGTTTGCCACGAGTGACCGATAGGCTATCAACCAAACCGGTACTAAGGTTTATTTCATGACCTTTCGAATGCTGAGAGTTCCAGGGATTCAAGTTTGAATCCCTTCTTTTCTTCAATTGTATTGGGATAGTTGCTCATTTATAGTGATAAGAATCACTGTTTATTTTTGTTATTTTTATTTTGAGCAAGGGATTTGAATGAGTGATGAGAATCACTATTGTATGTGCCTTTGGATGTATGCACTTTGGTTGTGATGTCAAATTTTTGGAGTTTTGACCTTTTGCATATTTGTATGATGTTTGCAACTTATTTTGAGAACTTGGGATTCTTGGGGAATTGGGTAGGGAAGATTCTTGTCCTTTTGCCAACTCTCAGCATTCTTGAGGTCATTCGCACAGGGGGATGAGCAAGATAACCATTTCTCTTATGGTGACCTGGATTGCTTTGCAGGTTTCATCTTTCGTTCACACAACTTGGGAATTTTTATGTGTTTTAACTTGTGTTGGGATGCTACGTAACAAGGTGTGATCCAAGTAGAACTCTACCTTCATAAAATCTGTTTGACTTTGTATAGCATTTGGTTAAAAAGCTATTGACAACTGAATGATGAAAACTCTTGATACATTAAAAGTCAACTAACTATAGTATGGCAAAAATATGCAAATGGCGTTTATTTGTGATGGACTATTTATAAAATGGGAAACTATGGAACAAGATGGATTTGCCAAGTAATTACAGTCTATGGCGCCCTGACCTAGATGACCACAAATATGCAATGTATGTGTGCGATGCCTAATGCAACTATATGTTTGTGTTTTTGGATGGATTGATACTTATGAGGATGAATATGAGATGCAAAAAGACCTCTTTCTTTTTGTGATGATTTTGAGCATGCATAGAGATGAGATGCACATTTTTGTTATTTTTGATGATTTTGTTATTTTTTCTTTTTGGATTTTCTTATTTTTGACCAAGCGATTATGGGAATCCTTGGAGCTTTTTGGGATGACCAAGCGATTTATGGGAATCCTTGGAGATTTTTGGGTTGACCAAGCGATTATGGGAATCCTTGGAGCTTTTTGGTTTGACAAAGCGATTGTGGGAATACTTGGAGCTTTTTGGGTTGACCAAGCGATTGTGGAAATCCTTGGAGCTTTTTGGGTTGACCAAGTGATTATGGGAATCCTTGGAGCTTTTTGGGTTGACCAAGCGATTATTGGAATCCTTGGAGCTTTTTGGGTTGACCAAGTGATTGTGGGAATCCTTGGAGTTTTTTTTTTAGACTATGGCTCTTCTAGATATGGAATGGCCTCAAATGACTAATGTTCAAGGGTTCTAGTTGTTTGATTCCATAAAGAGAGGCTAGGTGGTATGTTCCAGGCCCTATTTTACTATCAACTACATAGGGACCTAACCAGTTTGTCGTGAACTTATCCCTTAGATGGGGCGACAAGCTAGAGTTCTGTTGGTTCTCTTTCAAAACCAAGTCACCAACGTGAAAGTCCCTCAGGTGAACTTTCATGTTGTATGCTCTCTTCAGTCGCTCTTGATAGATACGTAAATGCTCGAGAGAATTAACATGTCATTCATCGAGCAATGTAAGCTAGTCTAACTAGGCTTGTCATGCAGTTTCATCATCGATGAACTCTTGCATTGAAATGCGTAGGGAAGGAATCTCCAACTCGAGAGGCATGACAGCCTCAGAGCCATACACGAGCAAAAATAGAGTTGCCCTAGTGGGTTTCTAAATGCTAGTGTGGTAAGCCCATAGGGCAAGTGGGATCTGAATGTACGAATCCTTATGACTTTCTATGACTATATTTTTGAGGATGGCAACTAGCATTTTGTTTGACGCCTCTGCTTGCCCATTTGCCTGCGGATAATAGGGTGTCAAAAAATTGTGCTAAATTTTGTACTTTGTGGTCAAAGCATGCACATCTTTGTTCTTGAATGACGTCCCATTATCCGATATTATTTTGGATGGAATACCAAAATGACATATATGTTATGTAAAATGAACTCCACAATGCGGGTTCCAGTCGTAGAGGTAAGTGGAACTGCTTCCACCCACTTGGTGAAATACTCTGTGGCCGTTATGATGAACATGTGATGACCTGACGATTTAGGGGAGATCTTTTCGATTAGATCTAGGCCCCACTGTGAAAATGGCCAAGCCAACTAGATCGGCTGCAAGGCCTGGGAAGGTACGTGCATCAAATTAGCATGATTTTGACACTTCACGCACTTCCTTACATATGTGCTACAATCTCGCTCTAAATATGGCCAGTAATAGCCCATGCAAAGAATGTGCTTGGTGATAGCCATACCACTGAAGTGGCCACCACATGTACCATCGTGCACTTGGGCAATTTCCCAAGTGGACTCTTGCTGGTCCAAGCACCGAAGGAGGATCCCTTCATAGCTACGATGGTACAAAATGTCTCCTAACAAGACATGGTTTATCACTTTATGCTTGAATGCTCATTTTGTGGCATGCATCAATCCAAGTGGGAGGTTACCTAACTTGAGGTAGTCCCTTATGGGTGAATACCAATCCTGCTAATCAGAAGCCTCGATGGTATGAACAACCAATCCCTCTTGAAGTTCATCCCTAGCAAATGCTGAACATGAAAGAACTTGTAAGAATAGAGTTGTGTTGCTATTAATGGGATTAGGGGAGAACAAGGACCCCCAGTTGGCATGTTTTAGACGATCGTGGATTTGAGAGAACCTATCCTAAGGTGGTTCAATCTGGATCATGTGGATTCCTGGCATCAAGTTAGAGCTTGCACGGTCCATTGTGGATTGTGATAGTGTTTTGACTTGAATGGTTGTCATATCACCAGAAAGGTCTTACGGGATTAATGACCCCAAGGAGGCCATAGTGTCCGCAAAATGATTCGATGACCGAGGGAGTGCATCGATGTCGTACCATTCAAGATTTGCCAAGAATTTTTCCACAAGGGCTTTGTAGGCCTACAAAACTAGGCATTTACATTGGAATACCCCTTTGAATTGGTTGAAAATTAGCAACGAATCACCAAAGATGTTCAATCACTTGATGTTCATGGTGATTGTTGTCTGAAGACCTATGAGCAAGGCTTCATATTCGGCATTATTTTTGGTGCACGAGAAGTCTAATTTAAATGACAGAGGTATTGGAGCCCCTTGCGGTGTGAAAAATACAATTCCCATGCCACCTCCTTGCTCACATTTAGAACCATCAAAAAATAGGGTTATGTCGGCTTATGACTCAGGCTCATCAGAATCTGGCGATTCTAAGACATGGAAGACCCCATCATCGGGTAGTTCTATGACCAAAGGCTGATCATCTTCGAGAGGAGCCTCTACTAGTTGATCAGCTATGACTTGTCCTTTGATGGATTTCTGTCCAATAAAATCTATGTCAAATTCCGTCAACAACATAATCCATTTCATTGTGCGGCTACTATGATAAGTACGACTCATCATGTATCGCAATGGATTCTCCTTAGACACAACATACATAGTGTTGCTCAGCATGTAGTGGCATAGCTTTTTGGTAGCAAACACCATAGCCAAGCAGAGTTTCTCAACGTATGCATAGTTAAGTTCATAACTGACCAAGGTGTGGCTAAGATAGTAAGTAGCCTGTTCTTTGTGAAGTTAATTATTTTGGGCTAGCATGGCGCCTAGTGCCACCTCAGTATCTAAGATGTATAAGTAGAATGACACTCCTAGTCTAGGTGGTGCTAATACTAACGATGAAGCCAAGTATCATTTAATGTCGTCAAAGGCTGACTGGCACTCGTCATCCCAGTGAAATGCTACCCCCTTGTGCAATAATTTGTTCATGGGTCGGAACTTGTCAGATAGCTGCGCTATGAAGCGATTGATTGACATGACCTTTCCTTGCAAGCTTCTGAGATGCTTGATGGTAGTTGGGGGAAGCATTTCAAGGATTGCCTTGACTTTGTTTGGGTCCACCTCGATGCCTCGCTTTGAGACTATGAAACCCAAGAGTTTTCCAGATGTGACGCCAAATATGCACTTCTTGGGATTTAGTCTGACTTTATGTTCATGAGGCAATCGAGGATCTTGCTTAAGTCATCGATATGATCTATGTGCAAAAGATATTTGGCCAACAAATCATCCATGTAATCTTCCAAAGTTGTATGCATGTAATCATGGAAGATGTACATCATGGCACGTTGGTAGGTGGTGCCAACATTTTTAAGGCCAAAAGGCATGACCTTATAACAAAATGTCCCCCAAGGCATTGTGAACGCAATTTTTAGTCGATATTCGAGATTGATACGAATTTGATTGTATCCCAAGAAACCATCCATGAGGGATAGCATTTCGTGGCCTACAGTAGCATCTACCAATGCGTCGATGCTTGGCAAGGGGAAATCATCCTTAGGACTCGCTTTGTTTAGATCTCAAAAATTAGTGCATATGCGAATCCTCCTGTTAGGCTTTTTGACGGGCACCATGTTGGACAACCATGGCGGATAATCCATGCAGATGACAAACTGTGCATCCAATAGATTTTGCAATTCATATTTGACCATCAAGGCCACTGTTGGGTGCATCTTGCATAGTTTTTGCTTAACTAGCTTTACTATTAGGTCAAGCATTAGATTATACATGACTAGCTATGGATCTAGCCCCAGCATTTCTCTGTATGACCATGCAAAAACCTCCTTCTTCTCTTTGAGAAGGAAAATGTAGTCGGCTTGCTCTTCGGGGGATAGACTTACCCCCAGCTTGATGATCTATGGATTCAATGGATCTGAGCTGACGTCTACGTCAGTCATATCCTCGACTGACATGTGGGATCCATCCTCCAACTGGTGTGGAGTCAAGATGAAATGGATATCATTTGTTGAGTTTAAATCCGCATTGGGAACCTCAGGTTCCTCTTCAGCATGGAAGATATCCTGCGTTGAACCAAGGGTAAAATGGAGCATTTTATCAAAAGGCCAATACTATTATGGGGATGGAGGTGAATTGATGCAATCCCAGTCTATGGCATCTATGTCTAGATGCAATGACCATTATTGATCAGTTGGATTGCGGATGGGGGTGGTTAATTCAATGGAGATCATGTTGATGAAATGATTTTGGTCTCCATTACCGTGGGTGTGGTGATTTGAACATTCTAGTTGATTCCTATGCTCCGGATCTAGCTCTATAGGGATTGGCATGAATGGATCGGCCCCATGTGCTGATAGGTGGACAGGGTCTACCCTCGGAACTGATGTTGGTATGGGGTCTCTGGGTGGAAGGTACTCTTTGTATGCCCAAAGTTATGGATTCAACACTTGGTCCCACCCCACTGGGTCTACGTACCACTCATGCCCTGGCACTATGCCCAGCTATTCAAATATGTCATTAATCTCCAAGGGGTATGGTTGCTACATCTATTGCATGTGATTAAGATATTTCTATAGGCACCAAAATAGCACCAATCCGATTATGTGACTACAAACATTGATCGCATTGACACACATAGCCCCAAGGGCAGCCCCCAGAGGTTAAAAAATGGTCCTAATCACTTTCATAGCAGTTTTGGGAAGTCAGAGATCAATTTGACACCTTCTAGGAACTTTGCTCAGAATATGTCCCTCCTCGGGACAAATTCAAAATGGGATCTGTCCTCCCCTAGGACGAATACAGAATCCACTCCGAGGTAGGACGAATTCTAGGTTCAACGGGCAAAAAGACAAATTGCACCAAATGGCAGCCAAGGACAGTCAATTAATGCTCCCTACCTTGCATGCACACGTAGGTGGGCAGATTGAACGTTAGAGGACTGTCACAAGGGCAGTCATGGAAGCCCAAGTCAGGGAGGAATCTCCTCCCTCTTGGGAAGGCATGGCCGCTAAGTGGCGCCCCTACATGCCCATCCAAAGAGACCCCTTGGGTATATAAAATGGTGAGCTTTCTCACCCAAAAGAGGATAGGTTGGAAGCATTTTCAAGCAATGAAGTGCTACCAAATTGATATCACGCTTTACCCTTTTGATTCACCTCTTCCACATCCTTGATCTCTTTCGCAAGGGAGGTCATTGGGTGGTTATTGGAAGTGTGAATCTGGATCCAAAACCTGAAACTTGACCACATTATCCCACCCATTCGCCGACAACATAGTATAGGAGATTTTGGACCCATCCCAAGTGGATTGGTGCCGAAATCAGGTTCCAATGGTGGGTGGCCTTCCCGGGCGCCCCGCACTCCTACGAGCCTAATCTTCTTTTTTAGGAAATATTGGGGATTCATGGTAGATTGTCCTTTTTGTCATTTTTTTACTTAGCATTCCATATTATGCTGCTTAAATAGCTTATAATTCTGATTTCACAATGCTTTGATAAATCTTATCATGTTTTGTCACTTTTTGTAGTCCTCACTAACTTGCAGGTAGCAGCGTCTAATTCCCATTGATGGAGGCCAAATTGGGGAAATCTGACCATCTGGGTCTTCCCAAAATGCCTCCAATTAGCTAACCCCCAAGTTTGCAGGTCTTTTGGAGCTCCCGAGATGTGACATTTTGGGTAGTATCACTTCAGCGCTTCGTTACAGGTTAATTCGTCCTACCCCAGAGCGAATTACAGTCGGATCAGTCCCGCCCCAGAATGAATTCGAATTGATGAAGGATTTTTTGACTGTTTCATTTGCAGTGATCTTCTGGTAATGTTCTCTGGTTTCTATCAAATTTGCAGGTTATTTGGAGTCATTTTATTTATCGATTTAGCTAATCTTATGCATGCATCCTCCATTGGTTTTTAGGGATCAAATGCCTTATCTTTTGTCACAGGTGCTACTAACAATTTGTTGTTTCTTTGAACGTAGGAGGAGCAGCAAGGATCAAGGATTCATCAACACCAATGATGACAACACTTTGGCCCACCCATTTTACATGTGGGCACGCGGAAGGAGGAACACTAAGTCATGATTGTAACCAAAACTCATTTAACGCTCCTAGCCCTTGAAAAGGGAGGAGGCATCTTTGTAACTAATATTAAGAGAGTTAAATAAAAAGGGTTGTGCTTTCTGTACTTTATTTTATCTCATTTCAATTCATCTCTTTCATTTCATGCATTTCACTTTATAGGACCTTAAGCGTTAATTTTGGGTTTTGAATACATCGCTTTAGTTTTCATTTTAATCTTCTGGAATCTCGTGTTTCCAATGTCATTTTTGTTTTGTCTTCATAATCACTATCGAAGATCCAAAAGACCTCGTTGGCTCCAACAACTGTTTGAGGTACTACAGGCTCATCCTTCTCAAGCAAATTAATCTAGCCCCATTGTGGTTGTTCCACTCTCTATGGGAGGACCTGATTCTCTTGACGCGACACTGGCTCGATTGGAGCCTCTAGGGGGAACATTGTCAAGAGGCTCTCTTGATAGTCATTCATGGGGATCACTTGGGAGTGATCACTATCTGATTCGAAGGGGTCATATGATGCTATTTCATACTCTGACTCATCCTCTGAAGATCCCTATTGACATTGTCTATACCCTCCTTGAAAGTGAGTCCTTGAACTTTCGCCTCTCTCCAGCAAAGGGCAAGGGTTAGTGAGGTTAACAAGGGTGGTTGTTGACCATGGGAGGTAATCCCCCAATGTATACGTTGTGTTAGGGTTGGCATAGATATCTAATGCCAATCCACCCTTGTTGCCTATCCCTAGGCCGTGCATGTCCTCTACCAAGATGTCCAAGGGCAAGGGGTGGTTGAACCCCATGCCCGACTTGTCATAAGGCATTTGGTATCTTGGCTGGAAAAGGACATGCACTCCTTGCTCATACCTGCCTAGCCCATATCCATGCCAATTGCATTGGCCAAGATATCTTAGAGTGAAGTCCGGGTTAGACAGATAGTTGACATCTTTTGCAAAAGGCTCTTCATCTTCATCCTCTTGCATGCATGGCTCAGTACCATGATCAAGTCCCCCATACACAAAGTTAGTCTGGTTTTGCGGGAAGCCTAAAGGAACAATTGTACCGATGGGGAGGCGAGGTCTCCCCATGTCCTGCATGGACTCTAGTGTGCGCGTTGCTATAACATTCCACACCAGATACTCCCCCAAGCCCATATTGGCCATTTCAATGGTGATTGTTGGTGATTGAGGGGGAGGGAACATAAGCTCTTCCTGATTCCACTCTATGTTGGATGAACTAGGAGCCTCAACTTCCATTGTGCTAGGCATATCTTCGGTAGAGATGGTTGATACTGTTGGTAGTGCCTCTTCCAGGGGTTGAGCCTCTTCCAGGGTTTGCTTCCCTTTGTCCTTGTTTGGCCACGATAGGTGGCATCGTTGGTGAAGGACCAGACAATGAAGATGCACTTGACTGGGGTTTTGATGGATTTATCACCAGGGATGCTTACGAAATCGGACCCTATCTAGATGGATTTAACTAAAAATCCAAGTGTGTCAATGGAAGGGTTGATTGTGGCATCAACAGCACCGCATTGCAATATTTGAAGGGTTCCAAGTCCACCGGGACTACATGTACTTCCCCTTAAAATGTATACTTATAACACTGATGAGCTATCGAAGGGATACACTTCATGTCTCTGATCCATGGCCACCCCAACAAGATGTTATAAGCCATCTCACCTTCCAAAATATGGCACAATGTAGGTATCATCTTTTGTCCTACTTGAATGGGTAGGACAATTGTGCCAACTGTCGAGCATATCGTATCATTGAATGCTCATAGTGTATAGGTGGAAGTCGTGATATGAGAGGCTGGCAACTTCAGATGTTTCAATGCCATCATGGTAATGATGTTACTGGATGAGCCAGTGTCTACCAACACCCCCTTATATAGGATCCCGTTGACCCGCACGATAACGTGCAAGGGTGGATCTGCCATGTCATCAAACACTGATTTAACTTCATCCTCTCGAAAGGTGATGACTGGCTTCGTGCATCATTTGACATGTCCCACAAAGTTGTTGAAGGAATTCACTTCATGGGGCTACAACTCGATGGTGTTCAATATCTCCATGAGATCCTAGCCAACGTGGTCCTCAAACTCTGCATGATTTTGGTCTGAATTGTGGCTGTGGGTCTAGGCGAAGGTGGTTGCATAGGGTGCTTTTGAGGTTGTGACGACGATGGAACCTCTCTTGTGGCTGCCTCGGGGGCAACTCTTGGGTATCTCTTGTTCCTAGTCACTATGCTTATCATTCCTACATACCCTTGCATGGGGCAATTTTGTTGCACCTCATTGACTTGAAGGGGTTTTGCCTGTGCCTCACGGGAAGGCAAGGGGTCTTTGAAAACTCCCATATGCTAGTTGTTTGGCGCTACGGGGTTGTCCATTGGCAATGTCTTATTTTCAATTAGGTCTTGTATCAAACCTTTGAACTTCCAACATGCATTCAGGTCATGTCCCCTCTGCCTGTGGAACCTACAATACAAGTCCTCCTGGTATCCCTTAGGCTTCGGTGCATAGGATCTATGGTTTGGATCTCTGGAAGGTTGATCAAGTTCACCGTTGACAAGCGATCAAATAGGGAGTCCCTAGACTCCATATAAGGTGTGTATTGTCGCCTAGGGCGATGTTGCTAATTTTGCTCCCGCTTCTGGTTTTATTTTTCATAATTATTAGGAGGCATCGCTTGATAGTTAGCCTTTTGAGGCTGTATTTCTTATGCAGGCTTAGGGACATTTATGGCAACTTGATTTATCGTAGTGGTTTTTTGTTGCGTAGTCCCTATTTTTATGTTCTTGTTCCACTCTTTTTTATTAGGTTTGGCTATCTCGCCATCCTGTATCTTGATATCTTCAATGATCCTGGCTTGCACAAGAGCTTCTTCTAAGGTGGAATATTGCTGCAGCTACAATAGCATAGAGATCGATCTCAAACAGCTCTTTGAGAACATTTGAGTGAGGTTGGACATAGGAGGGAGGTAGGGCAGCTTTGAGAGCAAAGCCCTCCATCGATTCCCATTGGTCGCCATGGTTTCTTCCTCATACTACCTGAGGCTAGCTAAGTCACTTAGTGATGCCTTATTCTTGGTGTTGAAGGCGAAGCATTCGAGGAACACATCCACTAACTGATCTAAGTTGTTAATGCTATGCTTTTGTATTTGAGTAAACCAATCCAAGGCAAGGCCTGGGAATGTGGTTATAAATGTTCTTAATAACAAAGCATCATTGTCTTGAATGCCGAAGCATTGGATCAAGAATCTCATAACATGCTCTTGGGCATCCTCCTCACCTCTAAAGACTACTAACTGAGGCAGCTTAAAGTGTTCAGGATAAGGGGGTGTTTGCACTGACGGATGCACAGGATGACTGCGGAGCTGGCATAAAGTGGGCTTTTGGGGCCCAGAAGTTTTGGTTTCCACAGACTCTAGACACTCTAGCAGTGCTTTATATGCATCTGAATATTTAATCTCTTCTTCTTTAGTTTGCTCCCGTTGTGGGTTGTGGGAGACTTGAGGCCTATGGATGGGTGGTTGGATAGCAACCCCTCCACCTTGGTAGGGCATTTCAGCCTGCTCTTCTTCTTGTTCATACTCCTCATAAGCTTCTTGAGGAGTCTCTGGATGAGACCTATGACCCTGAGTGGGTCCCCGTAGAGGGTACCCATTATTGTTCCAGGGAGTGGCCTCCCACTCAAGTCTAGGAGGTCTCGGAGGTGGCACTTGGTAAGGTCACAGAGACCTTTCTCACACCAAGGGGTTGCACCTCTCATATGGTTTCGCTCTTTGGGTGCGAGGGGTTGGAACCCTCTTAGGCACCTGGTTATGGAGTAGCTCATCTTTTTGGAATTGAATGCACTCCTTGCTAAGGTGATATAGATTCTCTAGCTGTTGTTGATCTTGCTCAAGCCGCGTGATCTGCGCTTGGAGGGTAGCATGTCTGGCGACTGCCAGGTCGATTTGTTCTACCATATTGAGCCTAGGAGGCCTAGATGCCTCTTCTATGCACTTACCTTGGTCATGATGATACGATATCTCAATACATTGCTTCCCTCTATCGAGGTTGGTGGCATTTACCCGAGGCTATAGCCTCAGTAGGTGATCATGGTATTGTTGGCATTTTTGCCACATTATGTTGATTATTGATTATTCATGCATAAGATGTTGAAGTTCTCACTCCTTTACAGGTTTTGATGCAAAAAAAGGCTAAGTCCGAAGACTGTCGCGAAATCGCGACAAAAAGGTAGCATGGAGAGCCATAGTTTTAAAATCGTCGCGATATCGCGACGTGTTGGATTTTCGTGGTCAAAATGGTCAACGGGGGGTAGCGCAGTGAACTGTCGCGAAATCGTGACATGTCGCGTTTTCGCGACTTACAATGGCCATGGAGTATAGTAAGAGAAAAGGTCACGAAATCGCGACATAACTAAGCAAAGGGTGATGACAATAAACTTTGTAGCGATTTCACGACAGAATAGTGAGCAAGACGCAAAAGGCGAAAGACGTCGCGAAATCGCGACGTGTTGCGTGGTCGCGGCAGATTTGGAAAGAAAAGCTTAAGGCATGAAAGTCGTCGCGATTTCGTGACACTTTCGGAGATGAAGTCCAGCAACAGAGAAACGTCGCGATTTCACGACATATTGGGGCGGAAGGACCAAGTGCAAAAAATTGTAGCGATTTCGCGACATGTCACGTTTTCGCGAAGAGGAAGCAAAGAGGTAGCCAGATTGTGCGGAATGTCGCGATTTCGCGACATGATGGAGATTAACGAACCACTTGAGGCAAGAGTGTCATGTTTTCGTGGGTTAGAAGAGAAACATGAGGTTGGATGAAAATTGTCGCGAAATCGTGACATGTCAGATTTTCGTGACTTAGAAGAGAAGATTGAGCAGCGGGTAGATAGTGTAGCGATTTCGTGACTTGTCTGGTTTTCGTGACCCAGAGATAAAACAAAGATGTCGATGGGAGAACGTAGCGAAAGCGTGACTTGTCTTGTTTTCGTGACATATAAGTGAGACAAAGCCAAAAGAGAGAAAGGTGTAGCGAAATCGTGCCTTGTCACATTTTCGTGGAAATAGAGCGGAGAAAGAGCATAATGGTACGGAACGTCACGATTTCGTGACGCGTCGCATTTTTGCGAGCTAAGGTAGCGAAGGAGACAAAGGAGCCGAATACGTCACGATTTCGTGACATGGTTGATTTTCGCGGTTCCAAAGTGACAAAGTGTATGGAGCAGAGATACGTCACGATTTCGTGACATGTCGCGTTTTCGCGACTGTTACAGTTTTATGCTAGAAAGCAGTTCAAACGGCCCGATGAAGTTTTGCGATTTCCAACGATTAAAAGCACTCCAGAATTAAATGTTTTGCTGCTTTCCAATGCGAGCAAGGTAGAAGAACGTGTCCAAGTCACCAGAATTAAATATTTCCATTATCCAAAGCTGTTGTTCATGATTTTTCTAACGGTTCAAGCATGTTTCAAGAACGACCATTTAATGAAGACGACCGACTCCTTGTTTCATTGAATTTCTGGTTTCTCCGAGGCTGGTTTAAGGGGATGATTTCCTTGTTTCCATTGCACATGTTGTAGATCTCGAGGAAGTTCGTTGCAAGTTTTAAATGTTGTAAAGAAGCAAGACTTCTATATAAATCAATGTAGATCTCAGAAAAAGGGATCGGGAGTTTGAGAGACAGGTTGCATGAAAGCTTTCAAGTTCTTTGCATGAATGAAAGAGATTTGGCCTCTGATTTTGCAAACGTCTTTCTGTGTGATTTCCTTCTATTTCATGTATTTCTCAGTTATGCTCGTCTTTCTAATCTGTTGTTAGATTTCAATTCTGCATCTGAGTTTGAATATCGCAAATGAGAAAGTGAGTTCTGGAATGCAATCCTGAAGGTTGTCTATGCAAGGTCGTAAGTGGATTATGTTGTATTCTATTATTATATGTTGTTTATGCGCTTGAGGTTAGATTCTTGCTGAGTTTCTTTCCCTGATCATATAAGTTCGGCCTATGGCCATATTTCCCGTCTCTTTCGTGTATTTCCCGTTTCTTTCTGCACATTTATAATTCCTTTCCAGTAACTTTAGTCTTAATCAAGCTTAGAAATAGTAAGGGAACCAGCCCTCTCTGGAGATTGGTCTGGGAGACATTTCTTTCTCCCGACCTTTCAATGTTGGCCGGGTCTAGGGTGCATAGACATAGAAAATCCTTTCCTGTGGCAGATTCGTGACCAACAGTTTTTGGCACGCCCGGTGGGACAGACTGTTTCTGTCTCAGAAAGATCCCATAGTATTGAGGGTTTAATGTTCGCCTTCATGCCGTAAAGTTAGAACATTTGGTGACTCTGCAGTACCCAAAAATCTCTGAACGTGGATGCAGTGAAAGTTGTACTTCATGATCACGAGATCAAAGTCCAAAAAAGTTGAAGATCTTGTTGAGTTTTTTGAACTTGACAGCACAAAGAGAGGTGAACACTCTAGGTTGGTTTCCCCATCGCTTGCATCATCTGCCATATCCACACAAATCCCTGGTATTGTTACTAGTTTTCCATCTTCTCAGTTACATACACTAGTCCCAATGGCCCAGTATCCTCCACCCCGATAGTTTTTAGCATGGAACAGCTCAGGGGCCTTGAATTTGCAGGCTCAAAATCCAGTTCCCCAGGCTGCTTTGAAAGCCTTGCCAACCTATGATGGTACGGGAAAGACTGCATACGAACATATTCATGATGTAGCTTATCTGGCAGCCATTCATGATATAACGGACGAAGATGTGATGGTGAAGTTATTAGTGTTATCCTTGAGAGGAAAATTGCTGTACTGGTATCGATCTCTGCAACCAGGCACTATTGCGTCCTGGGATCAGCTAGGAGAATTGTTAGTGAAGAATTTTCATGAACAGGCTGACCCATTTTCATTGTTGCACCAGTTTAATGCAATCCAGAGGCACCCGTAGGAGGCAATAGCAGATTTCAATGTTCGTTTCACCAGAAGCTGGCAGCGAGTGCCTGAAGGACTTCGCCCTACCCCTGAGCAAGCTACGTTTTACTACCTTCGAGCGTTCAATACGAGACATTGGCTTGGCGATCAGGCAATCCAATGTGATGACCTTCCCGAACTGTTCGAGCAAGCACAAAAGGCGGAGGCAGACTTGATTGCAATCGGCAGGCTTCCCCCAAAGGTAGCAATGCCCATTTTACCTGATATTCCACAACATTTATATCCTAGTTCTTTTTTGCAATCTATGTCTTCTATGTACCCTGTTCCATCATGGAATTCCAGTGCACCTCAAATTGCACCTATCCCAGTTCCTCAGCTCTCTACTTCAGCAAATCCCCAGTTGCTTGCACCCAGCATTCTGCCATTCCCTGCTTCCACTTCATTCCCAGCATTACCGGCACCACCAACACCTTTGCCCTTACCAAGCACCTCCTGCACCTGTAAATCTTGATCCTTATACGACACTCTTGCAAGAGGTAAAATCTGCCAATTCGGCAATAAGAGCAATGGGTAATAAGATCACGCTTATTGAAAGGAAGCAAGCTGAGCGAGATTTCTAGCCTAGGAGATTTCAACCCCCATCGATTACTAGAGAACAAGCTGCTTCAACAAGCAAAGCACCCGAGAAGAACCTGACTGTTTTGGCAAATGAAGATGCAGTCCTTGTCTGAAAGAACATATTGGTGTTCGACATGCAATGATCCCCATGGAGAAGACACTTGCATGGTTCATTTGAATTATGTGCAGACATTGGCTGCTAGTTCTTCGGGAGGGCAAGTCAATATGATCTCTGAGGCAGGCCATAGCTTAATGGTTCCATCGGAAGAGCAAGTTTCGGTTCTCACAAGGACTGGAAAGAAGCCTGTTACAGTAGATCCTACTGAGTTAGAGCCATTAAAAGTGCCAGCTGATTTGAAAAAAATAGTGAAAACTCCTGTGCAAGCATCAAAGCTAGATGCGCCTATTTTACCGAAAGATCCTGTTCCACACAGAACACAAGAAAAGGCCGCAACTGCACAGGCAAGATCAGAAGCAGAGGAGCAAGCTAGAGAAAAGCTGAAGTACCCTTCATTGACAAAGAGGCTGAGAGTAGAAGCCACCCAGCAGTATCAGAGCAGATATGATCACCCCATTGAAAAGAAGGAATCTGCTATGGTTGCATACAACATTGTCGAAGAACTGAAGAAGACCCCAGCTAAGGTTAGTCTTTACGATGCATTGCAATTGCTTGGGCAGGTAGATTTATTGCAAGAATCTTTGAAATCTATGAAGGATAGTGAAAAGGGTTCTACCCAGACAATTTATGCTCAAGCCTTAACCACTTCTATCACTGGTAAAAATAGACCACCCCCGTTTTATCTATCACTGCAAATAGAGGGTTGGATCGTGCATAACTGCATGATCGACTCTGGAGCCGCTACAACTGTCATGCCAAAGGCAGTTTGCGAAGTTATGGGTATGGAATATACACGAAGTAGCCCTGGAGTCTTGCAGTTAGATGGTACTCCTATGAAAATGGTGGGTGTAATCAAGGATGTCCCGATTGTTTTACACACTATGCCTCAGATTACAGTCATTCAGGAGATAGTTGTGGTGGATCTAGAACCGTATTTCGGTATGTGCTTATCCAGAGAGTTTACTGCAAAGTTGGGAGGTTACCTTGCACTGGATTATTCCCACTTGGAAATCCCTTTCAAAGGTAAAAGACTCCGGATTCAGAATGAAAAACCTTCCTCTTTTCATATTGAAAGGTTGGATGAAGCAGGAAAGACCATGCAGTCTGTTAACATGCTAACCGAAGAGTTAGAGGGTTCTGATTTGATGAATGAGGTTTTAGATGAGCTTCAGTTGGAAGACGGGTTTTCCATGCTTGATTTCAATGCTATGTTGGAAACCGAAATCGGTTGTTATTCTATCACAAAGCCCGAGGATGGCACAATGCAGGTATTCCCTAACCAAGATGATCAGAGCTCTGTCACGGATCAACTATGGAAGTTATACTTTGATGGGGCAAGATGCAAAAATGGTGCAGGAGCAGGTATTGTTTTGATTTCTCCCTCTGGTTTACAAAGAACATATTCATACCGTCTTACTTGGAATTGTACTAACAATGTTGTCGAGTACGAAGCATTATGCCTAGGCTTGAAAAAGGCAAGGAAGTTGGGAATCGAACAGTTGCAGATTTTTGGTGATTCTGAGCTGATTGTAAACCAAGTAACAAACAGGTGTATTTCCAAGCAGCATTATCTCAAAGCATACCGCAACCAAGTTTGGGACCTGTTTGAGTCTTTCACAGCTCTGAATATTCAGGCCATTTCTCGAGAGTTGAATAAGCATGCAGATCTCCTAGCATCTCTTGGAGCAAATTTTTCTCCCATTGAGCAGGTAGTCAAGAAGCCAAAGACAGTAAGGATGGTGTACAGGCCTAGTGTCCCAGACAAAGATACTTTCTGGCAAGTCTTCGAGAGTGATGAGCAAATTGTTAACTTTTTGATTCAAGAAGTTGCCACCATCAAAGGAAGAACCTTGGAGCACGAAGAAACCGATGGTCTGATTCAGTTGCGGAATAATCATATTTCGAAAGGTCTTATCACTCTAGAAAGTTTGTTTGATCAGCATGATCGGTCCAAGAAACATCGGATTGAGATCGATAAGAAAGAGTATATGGAGTTGCAATTAGAACCCAATAAGGTCATTAAGATTGGGACTGATTCTACTCCTGATGAACTGCAAGAAATCAGGCAACTGTGTCAAGAATTTTTTGATATTGTGGCCTGGAGTTATGAGGATCTGAGGGGATATGATAAACAGATTGTTCAGCATACTATTGAGTTGGAAGAAGGAGTCAGACCCTTCAGGAAAAAGCAACGACCAGTGAATCCAAATATTGAGACTCTCATGAGGGCCGAACTTGTGAAAATGCTGCAGGCCAAGATTATATACCCGGTTAAGCACTCGACTTGGGTTGCTAATCTGGTTTCGGTTCGAAAGAAAAATGGAGACATACGACTGTGTAGATTTTTGAAATCTGAACCGTGCATCTCTGAAAGATCACTATCCCTTGCCTCGCATTGATCAGATATTGCATGTTGTTGCTGGGGCTCAGCGTTTTTCACTGTTGGACGGATTCTCTGGATATAACCAGATTTGGGTTAGGGATGAGGACCAGTACAAGACAACATTCACAACTAAGTGGGGCACTTTTGCTTATCAGCGAATGCCTTTCGGATTATCAAATGTTGGGGCCACATTCCAGAGAGCCATGGACATTGCATTTGAGGAGCTTTTGAACAAGATTATTGTTATTTATCTTGATGATATGATGGTCTTTTCACATAGACGGGAAGATCACTGTTCTCATCTGAGGCAAATCTTTGGAAAATGTAGAGAGTTTGGTATTTCCATTAATCCAAAGAAGTCGGTTTTTGCAGTGAAGGAAGGTAAACTCTTGGGGCATGTCATTTCAGAAGATGGTTTGGCAATTGATCCATCTCGAGTCGAAGCATTGAAGAAACTATCGCTCCCTGCCAACAAGAAAGAGCTGCAGTCTTTCTTTGGGCAGATTAATTTCATCAGGAAGTTCATTTCTGATTTTGCCCAGGTTGTCAAGCCCATGACCGAGTTGTTGAAGAAGGATGCAGAATTTAAATGGACAACTCAGAGGAAGGAGGCATTCCAGGAAATTAAGGACAGAATAGCGCAGGCTCCTGTATTAATTAATCCAGATTATTCAAAAGATTTCATTCTGTATGCAGTTGGGGAAGATGAAAGCTATGCCGCAGTGCTCACACAGAAAGGAGATGATGGGAATGAAAGGCCCATTGCTTTCCTTAGTCAGGTTATCTTACCCCATGAGGCAAAGTATAATTTCATTGAAAAATAGGTGTATGTTGTCATGAAGTCTCTTAAAAAATTCAAGCACTTCATATCTCAGAGTAGGACAGTCATCTATGTTATTCATCCCGATGTAAGGAATTTCATCATTCAGGGTGAGATGGGTGATAAACGCGCAGGTTGGGTCACCAAAATTCAAGAATTTGATGTTGAGATTCATCCGGCCAAGCTAGTGCGGGGTAAGGCCTTATGCCAGCACTTAGCAAAGACTGCAGCATCTGGGATAGTTGATTATCAAGTAGATGATCTTGCTAGAGATAACAATCTGATGAATCTCCTAGTTCAAGAACAAGATTGGGCAGATGACCTCATTGACTATTTCACAACTGGTAGATGCCCTTCACAGTTAAATGCCTCACAACGGAGAAGGTTTCGTCTGCAAGCTCTCAGGTATGTGTTGCTGCCCGAAGGATTGTTTTTTAAGAACATTGATGGCGTTCTTTTAAGGTGTGTCAAGGAATCAGAGAAGGCAAGGCTCCTGGAGGAGTTTCATTCCGGCATATCAGGAGGACACTATGCAGGTAGACCAATGGCTTTAAAAATTATTCGGGCTGGTTACTATTGGCCCACCTTGTTCACGAGATGCTTTCAGGATTGCCCAAGCATGTGACAAATGTCAGAGGTATACAGGAAGGGTTAGAAATGCATCATTGCCCCTGCATCCAATTCAAGTTGAAGCACCTTTTCAGCAGTGGGGATTGGACTTTATTGGGATTATTGATCCGAATTCTTCAGCTGGACACAAATATATCTTGACAGCTACAGATTATTTTACGAGATGGTCTGAAGCTATTCCAACCAGGGTTGCAAATCAAGCGGTGGTGATTTCTTTCATTGAAGGGCTGATCACACGTTTTGGCATTCCTGATGCTATTATTACAGATAACGAAACTCCATTTATTGGAGCTGAGCTAGCTGAATTTGCAAATAAGTATGGTGTTTTCTTGAAGACATCCTCTAACTATTACCCTCAGGGAAATGGCTTGGCAGAGTCCACAAACAAGAATTTGCTACGGATTTTAAAGAGATCTTTGGGGGATAACAAGAGATCATGGCACCTTCTGTTGAATCAAGCTTTATGGGCAGATAGGATTTCAATCAAGAAGTCTATCAAGACTTCACCATATGCCCTGGTATATGGAAAGGAGGCAAGGTTGCCTGTTCATCTAGAGTTGCCAGTATTGCAGCAGTTGCAGGGATTTCAGGATGATGAAGCAGATGTAGATTCCATGGATATGCGGTTGGCTCAGTTGTTACAGTTGGAAGAGCAACGTTCTTTGGCCTATGAGGAGTTTGCTAAGCATACACAGGTTATTTCAAAGTGGTTCCATAAAAATTCCACTGATCGTCCGCTTAAGGTGGGTGATTTGGTCCTAAAATGGAATGAAAAGAAAGCCAAGCCTGGGAAGCACAAGAAGTTTGATGCTCTGTGGGAGGGCCCGTTCCGCATTGTCAGTGTTTGGTGCAGCAAATTCGTTTCATCTGGAAGATTTGGATGGCAGCCCACTTCCTATTTCGGTGAACGACTTTCATCTGAAAGCCTACACTCCATGAACTGTGAGTCCAGTGTCACCTTGTATATAGTAAAAAAAAAAAAAAAAAAAATAGAAAAAAAAAAAGTATTGTTTTCCTCTGTCAACTTCGGCTCTTTTTGCATGCGAGCCCGCAGGTACGTATTTCTTTCTTTTTTCTTCTTCCTTCCCAACAGTTAGTGGCTTCCTCTTTATTTCTTCCCTTCCCCTCTTTATTCCCTTCTTCTCCTACTCCTTTTTCTTCTGCAAGTAATCAAGCCACTCGCTGTTGTTTCTTTTTCCCTTCCTACTATTCCCGTTTCTTCTTTTCCTTTTCTTCTAATTTCATTGTTGTTTTAGCATTTATCCACAATTCATCCCACATTTGTCATCTCTTCCACTTCCATTCCATTATTCCATTCACTTCCATTTCCCTTTCATAGCAGCTGGTAGCACAGAAGCACTCTATTACTGTATCTACCGCATCACTCCCTCCATTCCATTATTCCATCATTTATCATTTCCATTCCATGGTCAGCTAAGCCAAATACATATTTACTTGAGTTTTCTATCATTCAGCAAGAGTTGTTGCAGCAGTCCGCCGAGATGTACCCCATCAGCCAGCTTTCTGTTCTCAGTTTTTCTTGACTCTGTTGCCCAATGGATTCAGGCCTGGGATTCGTGCATACAACAGAACTGTATACCCCGCGAGCCGCCAAGAATGTTGGCATTTTTGCCACATTATTTTGATTATTGATTATTCATGCATAAGATGTTGAAGTTCTCACTCCTTTACAGGTTTTGATGCAAAAAAAAAGCTAAGTCCGAAGACTGTCACGAAATCGCGACAAAAAGTAGCATGGAGAGCACAGTTTGAAAACCGTCGCGATATCGCGACATGTCGCGTTATCGCGGGTCTATTGAGGAGAGAGAAGCAAAGTCAAAAAATGTCACGATTTCACGACGTGTTCCAAAATCATGGTCAACGCAGTCAATGACAGCAAGGGGGTAAAACCGTCGCGATATCACGACGTGTTGGATTTTCATGGTCAAATTGGTCAACGAGGGCAGCATAGTAAAATTGTCATGAAATCGCGACATGTCACGTTTTCGCGACTTACAATGGCCATGGAGTATAGTAAGAGAAATTGTCATGAAATCGTGACATAACTAAGCAAAGGGTGTTGACAATAAACTTTGTAGCGATATCACGACAGAATAGTGAGCAAGACGAAAAAGGTGAAAGACATCGTGAAATCGCAACATGTTACGTGGTCACAACAAATTTGGAAAGAAAATCTTAAGGCATGAAAGTCGTCACGATTTCACGACACTTTCGGAGATGAAGTCCAACAACAGAGAAACGTCGCGATTTCGTGACATATTGGGGCAGAAGGACCAAGTGCAAAAAATTGTAGCGATTTCGCGACATGTCATGTTTTCACGAAGAGGAAGCAAAGAGGCAGCCAGATTGTGCGGAATGTCACGATTTCGTGACATGACGAATTTTCGCGGTTCAAAAGCAGTGAAGTCCAAGGAGATAGAACTTGTCACGATTTCGCGACATGATGGAGATTAAAGAACCACTTGAGGCAAGAGTGTCACGTTTTCACGGGTTAGAAGCAGGACCGTACAGAATGGATGAAAATTGTCGCGAAATCGTGACATGTCAGATTTTCATGACTTAGAAGAGAAGATTGAGCAGCGGGTAGATAGTGTAGCGATTTCGCGACTTGTCTGGTTTTTGTGACCCAGAGATAAAACAAAGATGTCGATGGGAGAACGTAGCGAAAGCGCGACTTGTCTTGTTTTCATGACATATAAGTGAGACAAAGCCAAAAGAGAGAAAGGTGTAGCGAAATCGTGCCTTGTCACATTTTCATAGAAATAGAGCGGAGAAAGAGCATAATGGTACGGAACGTCACGATTTCGCGACGCGTCACGTTTTCGCGAGCTAAGGTAGCGAAGGAGACAAAGGAGCCGAATACGTCACGATTTCGTGACATGGTTGATTTTCGTGGTTCCAAAGTGACAAAGTGTATGGAGCAGAGATACGTCACGATTTCGCGACATGTCGCGTTTTCGTGACCTGTTACAGTTTCACGCCAAAAAGCAGTTCAAACGGCCCGATGAAGTTTTGCGATTTCCAACGATTAAAAGCACTCCAGAATTAAATGTTTTGCTGCTTTCCAATGCGAGCAAGGTAGAAGAACGTGTCCAAGTCACCAGAATTAAATATTTCCATTATCCAAAGTTGCTGTTCATGATTTTTCTAACGGTTCAAGCATGTTTCAAGAACGACCATTTAATGAAGACGACCGACTCCTTGTTTCATTCAATTTCTGGTTTCTCCGAGGCTGGTTTAAGGGGATGATTTCCTTGTTTTCGTTGCACATGTTGTAGATCTCGAGGAAGTTCGTTGCAAGTTTTAAATGTTGTAAAGAAGCAAGACTTCTATATAAATCAATGTAGATCTCAGAAAAAGGGATCGGGAGTTTGAGAGACAGGTTGCATGAAAGCTTTCAAGTTCTTTGCATGAATGAAAGAGATTTGGCCTCTGATTTTGCAAACGTCTTTCTATGTGATTTCCTTCTATTTCATGTATTTCTCAGTTATGCTCGTCTTTCTAATCTGCTGTTAGATTTCAATTCTGCATCTGAGTTTGAATATCGCAAATGAGAAAGTGAGTTCTGGAATGCAATCCTGAAGGTTGTCTACGCAAGGTCGTAAGTGGATTATGTTGTATTCTATTATTATATGTTGTTTATGCGCTTGAAGTTAGATTCTTGCTGAGTTTCTTTCCCTGATCATATAAGTTCGGCCTGTGGCCATATTTCCCATCTCTTTCGTGTATTTCCCGTTTCTTTCTGCACATTTATAATTCCTTTCCAATAACTTTAGTCTTAATCAAGCTTAGAAATAGTAAGGGAACCAGCCCTCTCTGGAGATTGGTCTGGGAGACATTTCTTTCTCCCAGCCTTTCAATGTTGGCCGGGTCTAGGGTGCATAGACATAGAAAATCCTTTCCTGTGGCAGATTCGTGACCAATAGGTATATAGCAAGTGTGAAAGCACATGGCTCCCACGCTGTATATTACTCTGGAGGAATGTAATGGTCTTCCTCATGCTCCCTTTCATATGTGTGAAAGGGGTGGGCAGAGTTGGCTCACCCTACTTGAAGAGCCTTGCACTCTGGATTTTGTCTATTGGTTCTAATAATGATGGGGGGAAAAGGAGGGATGCCATAATCATGTGGCCTCTCCTCATGGACACTATGCTGCTCTAGCACTTCATTGCACGATGGCCACTCATATCGAGCTTCTAAGGGAGCCTTCTTATCTATGTTGAGTGCCACATGTAAGGAATCCTCCTGAAAAGGGCTATGATGAATGGGTGTGTCCCTCAAAGGGGTGCCTCTATAGTCCCATTCTGAAATGGAATGATGTAGACTCTCTCATGGGTCAGGCCGCCAAGGCGGTATGACCAAGTCCTTGTTGTTGTAGCGGAGGTGACTTGTGCCCCCTTGTACACTCTCCGCGGCGTCTACCCTTGATTGGGCTTGGCTACGGGTGTACACCATGGTGGTGTTCTTCTAAAAGCTATGTAGTTTTTTTTTATTATTATTCTTTTTATGATTTTTTTTTTTTATGCTACACTAAATAGAAAATAACACACACACAAAGCAATGATTATCTTGTTTAAAAATTAAAGGTGGTTATTAAATCTAGTTTAGTGTATTTTGATTTTGTTTTGAAAGCTTTTGTAAAAAATGTTTAAATGCAAAATTATGGCTCTTATGGCTCCCAAAATTGGTCGCCCCTTCGATATACCATTGCCAGGATGATATACCAACCTCTCTATATACCCGCCCTTACGTGAGGGAAACTATAGGTACGTGAGAGTAGATGGTACGTGGAACGTAGGCGATACATAAGGGGGATCACCCTATTTTTGACACCTACCATAGAAGACTTATCCTCGCGTGCTGGGAATCACCCCAGCTACACTCGATCAGTTTTCATCAGGATTTACGTCTAGCAACAGTAGTGATCAGGGTTTATGAATGCAAAATTCAATCCAAGGTGGTGATGAAATCCATCGTTGGTCTTGATCAAGGGCTGGGGTTTTACGATCAGCTCCTTGGTGTTTACGTTACCACGTGATGTGTGGGGTTCTTTTTATTTTGCAAAAGGGAAGAAAGCAAGCAGTAAAATAAAATTTTCCATAAGCAAACAAGTAACCTAAAAACAAAAAAATTGAAAATAGAAAATGACAAGAAAATTTTAGAATCCCTACCTTTTCTCTGCCCAAATATGTCGATTCTGAGTTTCAGCCCTGAAACTGCACAGACAAAAATTCATCCTGGGGAGAAATGAATTACAAGATTGTATTCATCATAGGGTGAGGTAAATTACCATTCATCCCTGGGTAGGATGAATTATAGCTCTGTATACAGAAGCAAAAATGAAAGCGAAGATGCGATGCAAACCGAACCAAACTTGATGCTAAAATCTAGGAATTTGAAAGTGCATGAAAAGAGGGAAAGCATGAGCAAATCGAAATGAAACAAATGCAAATAAAGAAGACAACCATTTTTATTGATATGTTTCATAACTCGGTTACAATGTGCATCCTCCCATTCCAAGGGCTAGGAGCGTTTAAATAAGCGTTCTTGTTACATCCATGGATGCCCTTCCTTCTTTCGCGTGCCCACATGTAAAATGGGCAGACCAAACATCACCGCCACTCACGTTGGTGAGTCTTGAATCCTTGTTGCTCCTTCGATGTCTAGACCCTACATTCAAAGTAATAAGAAACAATCAGTAGCACCTGTAGATAAAGTAAAGCATGCAATCCCCAAGCCTACGATAAGTGAATGACAAAAATGAATTAAACTATGACTAAAATGAATCCAAATGCTATGAAATTTTGATAGGGGCATCAAGGCATCCCATAGAAAATATTTCAAATGTAACAGTTAGGAAATTCCTCGCCGATTTGAATTCACTTCGGGGCAGGACGAATTCACCTGTAACAAAACGCCGAAAAGGTACTATTCTAAATGTCCTATCTAAGAGGCCCCAATTGACCTGAAAACTTGGATTTAGCTAATTGGGGGAATTTTGGGAAGACCCAGATGGTTAGATTTTCCCAATTTGGCCTTCATCAATAGGAATTTTATGATGATACCTGCAAGTTAATAAAGGCGAACAAAGATAGAAACATGATCAAAATTATTCGAAACAAAATGAAATTAAAAGGGGAACCTATCTAAGAAGCATAGAATTGAATGCAAAAATGAAAGAAAGAAAATCTACCACATATTTCCAATCGCTCCGAAGAGGGGCGATTAGGACTATAGCAGTGCGGGAGGGGGCGCTCGGAGGTAGGCTACCCACCGTTTGGGGCCTGATTTTGGCACCAATCCACTTGGGATGGGTCCAAAATATCTTATGGGGTATTTTTGGAAAATTGGGTGGGATATCATGGCCAAATTTTAGGTTTGCTTCTGTATTTGTGCTTCCAATAACCACCCTATGACCTCCTCTCCGAAAGAGACCAAGGATGTGAAAGACATAACTCAAAAGGGGTGTGGGTGTGAAAGTAAAATTACATCACTTAATTGCTCCAAAATTCTCCTTCTCTGTATATTTTTGGGTGAGGAAACTCACCAATTTATAGACCTAGAGGTCTCTTGAAATGGGCATGCAGAGGCGCCACTTGGCAATCATGCCTTCCCAGGGGGGAGGAGATTCCTCCCTGAATAGGGACTTCATGATTGCCCTTATAACAGCCTCTAATGCTCAAAAATGCTCACCCACACTCCCATGCAATGAAGGAAGCATTAAGTGGTGGATCTGAGCTGCCATTTGTCAAGATTTAACATTTTTCCTGTCAAACTTGCAATTCGCCCCACCTTGGAGCGAATCTGGAATTCGTCCCTGGGTGGGGTGAATCCCAGTTTGAATTCATCCTGGGGTGGAACGGATACTAAGAAAAGTTCCTAAAGGTGCAAAATTGATTTTTGACCTTCCAAAACTACTGTGAGAGTGGTTAGAACCACTGTTTAACCTTTGGGGGCTGCCCTTGGGGCTGTGTGTGTTAATGCGATCAATGTTTGCAGTCACATAATCAGATTGGTGTTGTTTTGGTTTCTACATTCCCTCATCGATTTGTCGCTTGAGGGGGTAGTCACACTTAGTCACCAAACAACAAAAACACACCCAATCAAGGAAATAACATGCATTAAAAGGATCATTGACAAATAAAATCATACTCCTGCTTGGGGCAACAAACAAGCAATAATCACAAGCTGATCAAACACTTGGCATTCATGAATCATGAACTCAAGGTTCCCATAGACAAAATGTTGCACCCTTTGCCTATTCATGAATGATCAATATCCAAGCTCAAGTAAAACATCACTGAACAAGGTTAACACTTGAATTAAGTTCCTTAGCTCATCAAAAACAAGGATTCAAGAATGCGTGCCCTTTCTATACTTGGGGCATCAAAAGTTGGTTAGGTTACTGAGAAACCCTAATAATTAGTGCTTTGGTTATCTATTTTTGCTTGGCATCGTGCCTTGCACAACGCTTCCCAAAAAGGGGCATCTGTAGACACCAAAACAACACCAATCCGATTATGTGACAACAAGCGCTGATCGCATTGACACACACAGCCCCTAGGGCAGCCCCCAGAGGTTAAACAATGGTCCTAACCACTCCCAAAAGTAGTTTGGAAGGTCAAAGGTCAATTTGGCACCTTTTTGGCACCTTGCTCCCTACTCGTCCCACCCTGGGACGAATACAAATTGGTATTCGTCCCACCCAGGGACGATTACTAGCATTCGCCCCAGGGTGAGGCGAATAGAAGGTTTGACTAGAAAAAAAGTCAAACCTCGACAGGTCCGCCAGTTAACTGTAGCTTCAGGCCATGCAATTGTGAGGAATGGCTTCAAATCAAGGAGAGAGACTTCAGTCATGCATGTCTTTGATTTTTGGAGGCCTCATGCAAGGAGACTCTAAATCAGGGAATAATATTTTTCCCAAAATAGGACATGCAACTCCAGTGGCGCCCTCGCATGCACATTCAAACAAAGAGACCCTAGGTCTATAAATTGGTGAGTCTTCTCACCCAAAATATAGAGAGAGAGGTAGCATTTTGAGCAATGAAGTGCTGCCATTTTACATCCACACACATACCTTTTGATTTGTGCCTTTCACATCCTTGATCTCTTGTTGAAGGGAGGTCATAGGGTGGTTATTGGAAGCACAAATCCAGAGCCCAAACCCAAAAATTTGGCCACAATATCCCACAAAATTTGCCAAAAACACCCCATAAGAGGTTTTGGACCCATCCCAAGTGGATTGGTGCCGAAACAGAGTCCCAAACGGTGGGCGTCCTGCCCCCGGGCGCCCCCAAAACTATTGCAGTTCTAAACTATATGGGTATATTTCTCTGATTTTTATTTTGCATCTTATTCTAGGTTATTTAAATAGGTTGTAGTTTAAATTTCACTTCATTCTGACAATTTTTGATCATGCTTTTATCATTTCCCGCCTTCACTAACATGTAGATAGCGCCATCATATTCTGGGTGATAGAGGCCAAATTGGAGAAATATGACCATCTGGGTCTTCCCAAAATACCCCCAATTAGCTAACCCCAACTTTGTAGGTCATTTGGAGCTTTCTGGATAGGACATTGAAGAGGGTGCTTTCTAACAATTTGTTGTAGGTTTATTCGTCCCGCCCCGGAGCGAATACAAATTTGTAAGGAATTTCTTGACTGTTCCTTTTGCAGTGGCTTCCTAGTAACATATTCATGCTTCTATAAAATTTTTAGGTCATTCTGATATTATTTGGTTATCGGTTTAATATTTTCATGCATACACTAACAGTAGGCCTTGGGAAATACATGTTCTATTCTATCTGCAGGTGCTACTGATATTTTCTGTTTCCTTGAATGCAGGTCTTCGACATCAGAGGAGAAGGAAGGAGTCAAAAATCATATACACAAGTGGCGGTGACATTTTGGTCCGCCCATCTTACATGTGGGCACGCGGAAGAAGGATTGCTATCCATGGATGTGATAAGAAACATATTTGACGCTCCTATCCCCTAAAAGGGAAGGAGACGTATTGTAACACAACTTTAAAAGCATATCAATAAAGAGGGCCATATTCCATATTGCTTTTATCTTGTGTCGATTCGTCTATGTCCTTTCCTTTTATGCATTTTTCAATATATAGGCTTTTAGCATTAAGTTTGGTTTTACACGCATCGTACTTGGCATTTTCCTTTTTGTTTCCGTATCCTCGTGCTTTCAGTGGCGATCATGGTGGGACCTCTGTCCCTTGATTTTAAGATTAACTTTTTGATTAAAAGTTGCTTGTTTTTTGCTTACAGGTACCAAGTTTTCAAACGTTGGACTGATGTTCGTTTCAGTCAGTGATGAGTACAGAGCTAGAATTCATCTTACCCAGGGACGAATAGGACTTCGTCCTACCCTGGAACGAATACAAATATATTATTCGTATCACCCCAGGATGAATAGCTCTCTATGCAATTTTAGGGCAGAAATTCAGAGACATCCGATTTGGGCAGAGAAGAGGTAGGGGTCTTAAACACCTTCTGTCAATTTTTTGCTTTCTATTTTCTGTTCTCTGGTTATTTGCTTGCATAGGAGAGTTTGAATGCTTGTTTCCTTCATTTATGCAACTTAAAAAGAACCCCACACACCACGTGGTAATTTAAAACAACAAGGAGTTGGTCGTAAAACCCCAACCCTTGAGCAAGACCAACGGTGGATTTCATCACCACCTTGGCTTGAGATATTGCATACATAACCCCGATCGTGATTGTTGCTAGACGTAAATCCTGATGAAAGCTGACCAAGTGTAGTTGGGGTGATTCCCAGTGCATGAGGATAAGTCTTCTATGGTAGGTGTCATAAACAGAGCGATTCCCCTTCCGTACCGCCTATGTTCCACGTATCATCTGCTCTCATGTACCAATAGTTTCCCTCACGTAAGGGCGGGTATATAGAGAGGTTGGTATATCGACCTGGCAATGGTATATCGAAGGGGCGACCATTTTTGGGAGTCATAAGAGCCATCATATTGCATTTAAACATTCTTTACAAAAGCTTTCAAAACAAAAAAATCAAAACACACTAAACCAGATTTAGGGCACACTTTTAATCTTTAAACGAGATAACCATTGCTTTGATTGTGTGTTTCCCTTCTATTTAGTGTAGCATAAAAATCATAAAAAGAGATAAAAATCTACGCATCTTGTAGGAAAACATCACCATGGTGTACACCCGTAGCCGAGCCCAATCACGGGCAGACACTGCAGAGAGTGCACAAAGGGGGACAAGTCACCTCCGATATAGTCCTGAGGACTTGGTCATCCCGCCTTGGTGGCCTGACCCACAAGATAGTCCACATCATGCCACCACAGAACAAGACTATAGAGGCACCTCTTTGAGGGGCACCCCCACTCAGCATAGATCCTTTCAAGAGGAGAACCTACACATAGCACTCAACATAGAAAGGAGGCCTCCCTTAGATGCTCGTTATGAGTGGCCTAGTGATGAAGTGCTAGAGCAACGTAGGGTCCATAAGGAGGGGCCACATGATTTTTTCATCCCTCCTTTACCCCTTATTACTGTTAGAAACACTAGACAAAATCCAGAGCATAGGGCTCTCCAGGCAGGGCAAGACAATTCTCCCCACACCCTTCACACATACGAAAGGGAGTACGAGGAAGACCACCACATTCCTCAAGAGTAGTACACCACATGGGAGCGATGCACCTCCGCACCTGCTATGTATCAAGATCACCCATTGAGGCCAGTGCCTCGGGTGAATGTCGCTAACCTCGATAGAGGAAAGCAACCCATAGGGGTCTCGGATCACCATGATCGAGATAGACATGTAGGAGAGGCATCTAGGCTTCCTAAACATGAGACGGTGGAACAAATTGACTTGGCATTTGCCAGACATGCCACCCGCCAAGCGCAAATCATGCAGCTCAGGCAAGATCAACAATAATTAGATCATCTGTACCACCTTAACAAAGAGTGCATTCAGCGTCAGACAACCGAATTGCTTCATAACACTGTGCCTAAGAAGGTCCCAACCCCTCGCATGCATAAAGTAGAAGTGTATGAGAGGCGCAACCCCTTGGTGCGAGACAGGTCCCCGTGACCTTACCAAGTGCTGCCTCCGAGACCTCCTAGACCTGAGCGGGAGGCCACTCCCAGGAACAATGATGGGCGCCCCCCATGGGGACCCACCCATGGTTATAGGTCTCATCCAAAAACTCCTCAAGAAGCCTATGAGGAGTATGAGCAAGAAGAAGAGCGGGCTGAAATGCCCTATCAAGGCAGAGGGGCTGCTATCCGGCCACCCCTCTATAGGCCTCAAGTTCCCCCCAACCCACAATGGGAGCAAACTAAGGAGGAAGAGATTAAATCTTTCGATGCATATAAAGCATTGCTAGAGCGCTTAGAGTCTATGGAGACCAAGACTTCTGGGCCCCAAAAGCCCACTTTACGCCAACTCCGTAGTCATCCTGTGCATCCGTTAGTGTCGGCACCTCCATACCCTGAACACTTTAAACTACCCCAGTTGGCACTCTTTAGAGGAGAGGAGGATGCCCAAGAGCACGTGACTAGGTTCCTGAGCCAATGCTTTGGCATTCAGGACAACGATGCTTTGTTGCTAAGAACATTTATAACCACATTCATAGGCCCTACCTCGGATTGGTTCACTCAGTTGCCAAAGCACAGCATCAGTAACTTGGATCAGCTAGTGGACGCGTTCCTCGAACGCTTCGCCTTCAACACCAAGAAAAATGTGTCACTAAGTGACCTAGCTAGCCTCAGACAGTATGAGGAAGAAACCATGGTGGCATATGGGAACCGGTGGAGGACGTTGCTTTCAAAGCTGCCCTACCTCCCTCCCATGTCCGACCTGACCCAAATGTTCTCAAAGAGTTGTTTGAGATCGATCTCCATGCTATTGCAGCTACAGCAATATGCCACTCTTGAGGAAGCTCTAGCGCAAGCCAGAATCATTGAGGAGATCAAGATACAGGATGGCAAAATTGCCAAGCCTAAGAAGAAAGAATGGACTAAGAACACCAAAATAGGGACCACGCAATAGAAACCCGCTACGGTCAATCAAGTTGCTATAAATGTCCCTAAGCCTGCACAAGCAACACAGCCCCAAAAGGCTAACTATCAGGCGGTGCCTCCTAACAATTATGATAGAGAAAACTAGAGGCAAGAACAAAATTAGTAGCGTCACCCTAGGTGACAATTCACACCTTACACAGAGTCCAGGGACTCCCTGTTTGACCGCTTGTCAATGGCAAACTTGATCAACCTACCAGAGATTCAAACCATAGACCCCAATGCGCCAAAGCCTAAGGGGTATAGGGAGGACTTGTATTGTAGGTTCCACAGATGGAAGGGACATGACCTTAATGCATGTTGGAAGTTTAAAGGCTTGGTGCAAGACCTAATTGACAACAAGACGTTGGCGGTGGACAACCCCGTAGCGCCAAACAACCAACAAATGGGAGTCTTTAGAGACCCCTTGCCTGCCCATGATGCATAGGAAAAACCCCTTCAAGTCAATGAGGTGCAACATAATTGCCCCATGCAGGGGTATGTAGGGATGATAAGCATAGTGACTAGGAACAAGAGGTACCCAGGAGCTGCCCCCGCGACAGCCACAAGAGAGGTTCCATCGATGTCACAACCTCAACAACACCCTACGCAACTTCCCCCGCCTAGACCAGTGGCCATGATTCGGACTAGACTTACCCAAAGTCTAAGGACCATGTCGGCTAGGCTCTCCATATACGAGCTCATTCAACAATCAGTGCCCCATCGAGAGGCTCTAATGGAGATATTAAAAGCCATCGAGCTGCAACCCCATGAAGCAAACTCTTTCAACAACTTCGTGGGACATGTAAAACAATGTACATAACCAGTCATCACCTTTAGAGAAGATGAATTGAAATCGATGGCTGGTGATGTGGCGGATCCACCCCTGCACGTCATTGCACGGGTCAATGGGATTCCGTATAAGAGAGTGTTGGTGGACACTGGCTCGTCCAGTAATATAATTACAACAGTAGCATTGAAACATCTGAAGTTGTTGGCATCTCACATCGTGGCCTCCACCTATACTCTTCGAGCATTCAATGATGCGATATGCTCGACAGTTGGCACAATTGTCCTACCCATCCAAGTGGGACAAAAGACTATTCATACATTGTGCCACATCTTGGAAGGTGAGATGGCCTATAATATCTTGTTGGGGCGGCCTTGGATCCGGGACATGAAGTGTGTCCCTTCAATAGCTCATCAATGCTTAAAGTACACATTTGAAGGACAGGTGCATGTAGTCCCGATAGACTTAGAGCCCTTCAAGTACTGCAATACGGTGCAATTCATGCCACAATCGACCCTTCCATCAATGCATTTGGATTTTTAGTTGAATCCATCTAAACAGGGTCCGATTTCGTAGGAATCCCCATTGACAAGTCCATCAAATCCCCAGTCGGGTCCATCTTCCTCATCTGGTCCTTCAACAACGATGCCACCTACGGTGGCCACACCGAAGGACAAGGGAAAGAAACCCCTAGAAGAGGAACCACCCCTAGTCTCAACCATCTCTACCAAAGAGATGCCTAGTAGAATGGAAGTCGAGATGCCTAGTTCACCCTACATGGAGTGGACTCAGGAAGGACTCCCATTCGCTCCCCCTCAACCACCAACGATCACTGTTGAGATGGCCAACACGGGCCTGGGGGAGTATCTAGTGCGAAACATTGTAGCAACACCCACACTTGAGTCCATGCAGGACATGGGGAGACCTCGACTCCCCATCGGCTCTGTGGTTCCTCTAGGCTACCCACCCAATCAGACAAACTTTGTTTATGGGGGCCTGGATAATGGCATTGAACCTTACATGCAAGAAGATGAAGATGAAGAGCCCTTTGTTGAGGATGTCAACTATTTGTCCAACCTAGACTTCGCATTGAGATATCTTGGCCAATGCAATTGGCATGGATATGGGTTGGGCAGGTATGAGCAAGGAGTGCGTGTTTTGTGCCAACCAAGATATCAAATGCCTTATGACAAGTCAGGGGTAGGGTTCAACCACCCTCTACCCTTGGACATCTTGGTAGAGAACATGCAAGGCCTAGGGATAGGCAACAAGGATGGGTTGGCATTAGATCCATATGCCAATCCTAACACAACTTATACATTGGGGGATTATCTCCCATTACGAACAAACAACCTTGTTGACCTTAACAACCCTTTCCCTTCGGTCGAAAAGGGAGAAATTTCAAGGACTCACCTACAAGAGGGATATGGACAAGACCAAGAAGGGTCTTTGAAGGATGAGTCGGAGTACGAGGTAGCACCTTGGGATCCTTTTGAATCTGATAGCAATCATTCACAAGTGCATCCCATGGATGATTATCAGGAGAGCTTCCTAACAATGTTCCCTTTGGATGCTCCAATTGAGCATATGCCACCTCAAGAGCATCAAGTCTCCCTGTAAAGAGCAGAACAACCCCGATGGGACCACATTAATTTTCTCGAGCAAGATGAGCCTCATATGTTGCAAATAGTTGTTGGAGCCAACGAAGGCCTTTGGATCTCTGATAGTGATTATGAATATGAAACGAGATGGCCTATCTCAATCATATGCGACAGCAGCAATATCCCTTGGACATAGATGACATGTTTGAACAATTACACATAGGGCCAAGGCATAGGTGGCACCTCAACCTGGCATAGTTATAGCAATTACTGCACCCGCCACTCTGGGTATACAGAGAACATCTTCCCCCTGGAGACCCTATAGAGCCATCAGTGCCTAGGGCGGACCCTGTCCTCTTATCCGCACATAGGGCCGATCCATTTGTGCCGATACCCACAGAGCCAGATCCGGAGCACAAAGATCATCTAGGATGTCCGAGCAGCCACACCCATGGTAATGGAGACCAAAATCATTTCATCAACATGATCTCCATTGATTTAACCACCCCCATCCATAATCCAGCCGACCCAACATGGTCATTGCATCTAGACCTAGATGCTATAGACTGGGATCACGCTGACACACCGCCATCCCCATCAGAGTACTGGCCTTGTGGTGGGATGTTCCATTTCACCCCAGGACAGACTCAGGATGTCTTCCATGCTGAAGAGGAACCTGATGTTCCAAATGATGATCTAAATTCAGCAAATGATATCCACTTGATCCCAACTCCACACCAGTTGGAGGATGGGTCCCACATGTCGGTCGAGGAGATGACTGACGTAGACATCGGCTCTGATCTAATGAATTTGCAAATCATCAAGTTGGGGGTAAGTCTATCCCCCAAAGAGCAAGCCGACTACATTGCCCTTCTCAAATAGAAGAAGGAGGTTTTTGCATGGTCATACAAAGACATGCCCAAAAGCTCCAAGGATTCCCACAATCTCTTGGTCAAACCCAAAATGCCCCAAAGGTGTCCATAAACCCTTTGGTCAAACCAAAAGCTCCAAGGATTCCCACAATCGCTTGGTCAACCCTAAAAATGCCCCAAAGGTATCCATAAACCCTTTGGTCAAACCAAAAGCTCCAAGGGTTCCCACAATCTCTTGGTCAAAATAAATATTCCAAAAACAAGCAAAAACAATAAAATCATCACAAATAACAAAAACAATAAAATCATCACAAATAACAAAAACAATAAAATCTCACAAATAAAAAAAAAATTGCATCTCAATTCCATGCATACTCGTAAAAATCAAAATACAAAAATATAGGTTGCATTAGGCATCGCATCCATACATTGCATATTTCTTGGTCATACATGTCACAAGCACCATAGACCGTAATTGCTCGGCAATTCCATCATTTTCCACATTCCATCCATTTTATAAACACATACATCCAGAATAACACCATCCCCATTTTTAGCATAGTCAGTTGTCTCCTAATGTATGTAGGGTTTTCGTCATTCAACTGTCTTTAAATTTCTAGCCAAAAATGGTACAAAGTTAAATGGATTTTACAAGGGAAAGTTTTACTTGGGTCACGCCTCGTTATGTAACATCCCTACACAAGTTAAAACACATAAAATAATTCCCAAGTTGTGTGAATGCAAGAGACACCTACAAAGCAGTCTAGGGTACCATAGGTGAACGATTAGCCTGTTCATCCCCCTGTGCGAATGGTTCAAGAGTGTTGAGAATTGACAAAAGGACAAGCTCTTCCCCATCAATTCCCCTCCATAAATAGTGGTTTTCACCACTACCAAAAATCCCAATCCCCATTGGTCCCTAAAGTTGTAAGGATTCGTACTACACGCCCCTGACAAGGATGGGTAGTCATCCCCAAGGCCTAAAAGGATCAATGACCATTCAAAAACAAAATCCCCACAAGCCATCATCATGATCATCTCCAATCACCTTTGGTCTCCAAAGTCGTAAGGATTCGTACTACATGCCCCTGACAAGGATGGGTAGTCATCCCCAAGGCCTAAAAGATCAATGCCCTTACTTCATAATCTCCATAATCCCCTTTGGTTCCCAAAGTCGTAAGGATTCATACTACACGTCCCTGAACAGGATGGGTAGTCATCCCCAAGGCCAAGAGGATCAAGGTCATTCATAAGCCAAAAACCTACAAGCTCAACCTTACCATGCTCAAAATGCAAAATCAAATAACAGTGGTTATCACCACTATTCAAAATCCTTGCTCAAAAGAAAAAAAAAAGAGAAAAATAAACAGTGATTTTCATCACTATGTATACGAGCAAGTATCCTAACACATTGAGCAAATAAAAATCCTGAACTTGAATCCCTGGAATTCTCAGCATTCGAAAACCATCTAGGTGATCCTCATTACGGGTTTGGTGGACAGCCTACCTGGCAATGGCGGTATCCTAAATGCATGACGATATGTCTATCACATTAGCTTTGCGTGTGAGCGAGACCAATGTTTGCATGTGGATGAGCTAGCTTATGGTACCTTAGATTGTCCCATGGATTAATCTTACTAAATACAACAACGGAGTTAGTGGAGCTAATTAGGTGATCCTCAGTATAGGTTTGGTTGACAGCCTATCTGGCACTAGCGGTATCCTGACAAATACCACATAAATGAACTCAATTGCACACACAGGGATGTGAAATAACTTGGTCAAAATCAAGTCTGATTTATACCTTGTTCAAAAGTCTTGCGAGATAAATGTACAGTCTTGGCTAGTTAGTTAAAATATCTGAATCTCAGAAAAGCTTAACTACATTTTAAAACAACTGGTACATTTCATTACGTACATCACCATCAAATAATATGAAAAATACAAAAACAAAGTTCTCACATGCAAAGTCATTCCACAAAGCCATCCCATAAGTACAACAAGCTAGTAAATCTTGTACAGTCTATGGTGCCATCGACAAGTTATCAACAACTCATTTCATTCATTCCATATGCATACATCATATAATTAGAAACATCACATTCATAATACCACATGCATACATCATCATAAATAACTATGCATAAACAAAAAAATAAACAAAGCGAAAATTTCAAAAAACATCAAAAAAATGCACAAAATGCACCAAAAACAAGCAATAAAATTGTCCAATGAGAGTGCTTTTGCACTTGACATTCCGGGCATGCAAAATAGATGTCGGGGTCACAAATCCTCACTATCCTACTCCCTAAGAAGGCTACCATAGCCGGACCACTCCATGGGAGGATGGATTTTTGATAATTTCATCCCCAAACGACGTCACAAAATGGGTCAAAACCCAACCAAAAATAGCAATAACATTGTCGAACGAAGGCGCATTTGCGCTTGACATTCTTGGCATCCAAAATAGATGTTGGGGTTACAAATTGTCACTATCCTACTCCCTAAGAAGGCTACCATAGCCGGACCGCTCCACGGGAAGACATATTTTTGACAATTTCAACTCCAAAATGCGTCACAAAAATTTGAACTCAAGGTTCCCATAGACAAAAGGTTGTGCCCTTTGCCTATTCATGACTGATCAATGTCCAAGCTCAAGTAACACCTCACTGAACAAGGTTAACACTTGAATTAAGTTCCTTAGCTCGTCATAAGCAAGGATTCAAGAATGCGTGCCCTTTCCATACTTGGGGCATCAAAAGTTGGTTAGGTTACTGAGAAACCCTAATCATTAGTGCTTTGGTTATCTATTTTTTCTCGGCGCTGCACCTTGCATAATGCTTCCCAAAAAGGGGCATCTGTAGACACCAAAACAACACCAATCCAATTATGTGACAACAAGCACCGATCGCATTGACACACATAGCCCCTAGGGCAGCCCCTAGAGGTTAAACAGTGGTCCTAACCACTCCCAAAAGTAGTTTGGAAGGTCAAAGGTCAATTTGGCACCTTTTTGGCACCTTGCTCCCTACTCGTCCCACCCTGGGACGAATACAAACTGGTATTCGTCCCACCCAGGGACGATTATCAACATTCGCCCCAGGGTGAGGCGAATAGAAGGTTTGACTGGCAAAAAAAGTCAAACCTCGATAAGTCCGCCAGTTAACTGCAGCTTCAGGCCATGCAATTGCGAGGAATGGCTTCAAATCAAGGAGAGAGACTTCAGTCATGCATGTCTTTGATTTTTGGAGGCCTCATGCAAGGAGACTCTAAATCGAGGGAATAATATTTTTCCCAAAATAGGACATGCAACTCAGGTGGCGCCCTCGCATGCGCATTCAAACAAGAGAGACCCTAGGTCTATAAATTGGTGAGTCTTCTCACCCAAAATATAGAGAGAGAGGTAGCATTTTGAGCAACGAAGTGCTGCCATTTTACATCCACACACATACCTTTTGATTTTGTGCCTTTCACATCCTTGATCTCTTGTTGAAGGGAGGTCATAGGGTGGTTATTGGAAGCGCAAATCCGGAGCCCAAACCCGAACATTTGGCCACAATATCCCACAAAATTTTTCGACAACACCCCATAAGAGGTTTTGGACCCATCCCAAGTGGATTGGTGCCGAAACAGAGTCCCAAACGGTGGGCGTCCTGCCCCCGGGTGCCCCCCAAACTGTCGCAGTTCTAAACGCCCCACCCCGGAGTGAATAGAAATTTGTGGTAGATTTCTCTGATTTTTCTTTTGCATCTGATTCTAGGTTATTTAAATAGGTTGTAGTTTAAATTTCACTTCATTCTGACAAGTTTTGATCATGCTTTTATCATTTCCCGCCTTCACTAACATGCAGATAGCGCCATCATATTCTGGGTGATAGAGGCCAAATTGGAGAAATATGACCATCTGGGTCTTCCCAAAATACCCCCAATTAGCTAACCCCAACTTTGCAGGTCATTTGGAGCTTCCTGGATAGGACATTGAAGAGGGTGCTTTCTAACAATTTGTTGCAGGTTTATTCATCCCGCCCCGAAGCGAATACAAATATATGAGGAATTTCTTGATTGTTCCTTTTGCAGTGGCTTCCTGGTAACATATTCATGCTTCTGTCAAATTTTTAGGTCGTTATGATATTATTTGGTTATCGGTTTAATATTTTCATGCATACACTAACAGTAGGCCTTGGGAAATACATGTTCTATTCTATCTGCAGGTGCTACTGATCTTTTCTATTTCCTTGAACATAGGTCTTCGACATTAGAGGAGCAGGAAGGAGTCAAAAATCATATACACAAGTGGCGATGATATTTTGGTCCACCCATCTTACATGTGGGCACGCGGAAGAAGGATTGCTATCCATGGATGTGACAAGAAACATATTTGACGCTCCTATCCCCTAAAAGGGAAGGAGACGTATTGTAACACAACTTTAAAAGCATATCAATAAAGAGGGCCATATTCCATATTGCTTTTATCTTGTGTCGATTCGTCTATGTCCTTTCTTTTCATGCATTTTTCAATATATAGGCTTTTAGCGTTAAGTTTGGTTTTACACGCATCGTACTTGGCATTTTCCTTTTTGTTTCCGTATCCTCGTGCTTTCAGTGGCGATCACGGTGGGACCTCTGTCCCTTGATTTTTAAGATTAAATTTTTGATTAAAATTTTCTTGTTTTTGCTTACAGGTACCAAGTTTTCAAACGTTGGATTGTTGTTCGTTTCGATCGTGACGAGTACAGAGCTGGAATTCGTCTTACCTAGGGACGAATAGGACTTCGTCCCACCCTGGAATGAATACAAATCTGTTATTCATCTCACCCCGGGATGAATAGCTCTCTGTGCAATTTTAGGGCAGAAATTTAGAGACATCCGATTTGGGCAGAGAAGAGGTAGGGGTCCTAAACACCTTCTATCAAATTTTTGCTTTCTGTTTTCTGTTCTCTGGTTATTTGCTTGCATAGGAGAGTTTGAATGCTTGTTTCCTTCATTTATGCAACTTAAAAAGAACCCCACACACCACGTGGTAATTTAAAACAACAAGGAGTTGGTCGTAAAACCCCAACCCTTGAGCAAGACCAACGGTGGATTTCATCACCACCTTGGCTTGAGATATTGCATCCATAACCCCGATCGTGACTGTTGCTAGACGTAAATCCTGATGAAAGCTGACCAAGTGTAGTTGGGGTGATTCCCAATGCATGAGGATAAGTCTTCTATGGTAGGTGTCATAAATAGAGTGATTCCCCTTCCGTATCGCCTATGTTCCACGTACCATCTGCTCTCACGTACCAATAGTTTCCCTCACGTAAGGGCGGGTATATAGAGAGGTTGGTATATCGGCCCGGAAATGGTATATCGAAGGGGCGACCATTTTTGGGAGTCATAAGAGCCATCATATTGCATTTAAACGTTATTTACAAAAGCTTTCAAAACAAAAAAATCAAAACACACTAAACCAGATTTAGGGCACACTTTTAATCTTTAAACGAGATAACCATTGCTTTGATTGTGTGTTTCCCTTCTATTTAGTGTAGCATAAAAATCATAAAAAGAGATAAAAATCTACACATCTTGTAGGAAAACATCACCATGGTGTACACCCGTAGCCGAGCCCAATCATGGGCAAGAGCTGCAGAGAGTGCACAAAGGGGGACAAGTCACCTCCGATATAGTCCTGAGGACTTGGTCATCCCGCCTTGGCAGCCTGACACACAAGATAGTCCACATCATGCCACCATAGAACAGGACTATAGAGGCACCTCTTTGAGGGGCACCCCCACTCAACATAGATCCTTTCAAGAGGAGAACCTACACGTAGCACTCAACATAGACAGGAGACCTCCCTTAGATGCTCGTTATGAGTGGCCTAGTGATGAAGTGCTAGAGAAACATAGGGTCCATAAGGAGGGGCCACATGATTTCTTCATCCCTCCTTTACCCCTTATTACTGTTAGAAACACTAGACAAAATCCAGAGCATAGGGCTCTCCAGACAGGGCAAGACAATTCTGCCCGCACCCTTCACACATACGAAAGGGAGTACGAGGAAGACCACCACGTTCCTCAAGAGAAGTACACAGTGTAGGAGCGATGCACCTCCGCACCTGCTATGTATCAAGATCACCCATTGAGGCCAGTGCCTCGGGTGAATGCCGCTAACCTCGATAGAGGAAAGCAACCCATAGGGGTCTCGGATCACCATGATCGAGATAGACATGTAGGAGAGGCATCTAGGCTTCCTAAACATGAGACAGTGGAACAAATTGACTTGGCATTTGCCAGACATGCCACCCGCCAAGCGCAAATCATGCAGCTCAGGCAAGATCAACAATAGTTAGATCATCTGTACCACCTTAGCAAAGAGCGCATTCAGCGTCAGACAACCGAATTGCTTCATAACATTGTGCCTGAGAAGGTCCCAACCCCTCGCATGCATAAAGTAGAAGTGTATGAGAGGCGCAACCCCTTGGTGCGAGATAGGTCCCCGCGACCTTACCAAGTGCTACCTCTGAGACCTCCTAGACCTGAGCGGGAGGCCACTCCTAGGAACAACGATGGGCGCCCCCCGCGGGGACCCACCCATGGTTATAGGTCTCATCCAGAAACTCCTCAAGAAGCCTATGAGGAGTATGAGCAAGAAGAAGAGCGGGCTAAAATGCCCTATCAAGGTAGAGGGGCTGCTATCCGGCCACCCCTCTATAGGCCTCAAGTTCCCCCCAACCCACAACGGGAGCAAACTAAGGAGGAAGAGATTAAATCTTCTGATGCATATAAAGCGCTGCTAGAGCGCTTAGAGTCTATGGAGACCAAGACTTCTGGGCCCCAAAAGCCCACTTTACGCCAACTCCGTAGTCATCCTGTGCATCCGTCAGTGTCGGAACCTCCATACCCTGAACACTTTAAACTACCCTAGTTGGCACTCTTTAGAGGAGAGGAGGATGCCCAAGAGCACGTGACTAGATTCCTGAGCCAATGCTTTGGCATTCAGGACAATGATGCTTTGTTACTAAGAACATTTATAACCACATTCGCAGGCCCTACCTCGGATTGGTTCACTCAGTTGCCAAAGCATAGCATCAGTAACTTGGATCAGCTAGTGGACGCGTTCCTCGAATGCTTCACCTTCAACACCAAGAAAAAGGTATCACTAAGTGACCTAGCTAGCCTCAGATAGTATGAGGAAGAAACCATGGTGGCATATGGGAACCAGTGGAGGACGTTGCTTTCAAAGCTGCCCTACCTCCCTCCCATGTCCGACCTGACCCAAATGTTCTCAAAGAGTTGTTTGAGATCGATCTCCATGCTATTGCAGCTACAACAATATGCCACTCTTGAGGAAGCTCTGGCGCAAGCCAGAATCATTGAGGAGATCAAGATACAGGATGGCGAGATTGCCAAGCCTAAGAAGAAAGAATGGACTAAGAACACCAAAACAGGGACCACGCAACAGAAACCCGCTGTGGTCAATCAAGTTGCTATAAACGTCCCTAAGCCTACACAAGCAACACAGCCCCAAAAGGCTAACTATCAGGTGGTGCCTCCTAACAATTATGATAGAGAAAACCAGAGGCAAGAACAAAATCAGCAGCGTCGCCCTAGGCGACAATTCACACCTTACACAGAGTCCAGGGACTCCCTGTTTGACCGCTTGTCAGCGGTGAACTTGATCAACCTGCCAGAGATTCAAACCATAGACCCCAATGCACCAAAGCCTAAGGGGTACAGGGAGGACTTGTACTGTAGGTTCCACAGATGGAAGGGACATGACCTTAATGCATGTTGGAAGTTTAAAGGCTTGGTGCAAGACCTAATTGACAACAAGACATTGGCGGTGGACAACCCCATAGCGCCAAACAACCAACAAATGGGAGTCTTCAGAGACCCCCTGCCTACCCATGATGCGTAGGCAAAACCCCTTCAAGTCAATGAGGTGCAACAGAATTGCCCCATGCAGGGGTATGTAGGGATGATAAGCATAGTGACTAGGAACAAGAGGTACCCAGGAGCTGCCCCCGCGGTAGCCACAAGAGAGGTTCCATCGATGTCACAACCTCAACAACACCCTACGCAACTTCCCCCGCCTAGACCAGTGGCCATGATTCGGACTAGACTTACCCAAAGTCTAAGGACCACGTCGGCTAGGCTCTCCATATACGAGCTCATTCAACAATCAGTGCCCCATCGGGAGGCTCTAATGGAGATATTAAAAGCCATCGAGCTGCAACCCCATGAAGCAAACTCTTTCAACAACTTCATGGGACATGTAAAACAATGTACAAAACCAGTCATCACCTTTAGAGAAGATGAATTGAAATCAGTGACTGGTGATGTGGCGGATCCACCCCTACACGTCATTGCACGGGTCAACGAGATTCCATATAAGAGAGTGTTGGTGGACACTGGCTCATCCAGTAATATAATTACAACAGCAGCATTGAAACATCTGAAGTTGTCGACATCTCACATCATGGCCTCCACCTATACTCTTCGAGCATTCAATGATGCGATATGCTCGATGGTTGGCACAATTGTCCTACCCATCCAAGTGGGACAAAAGACTATTCATACATTGTGCCACATCTTGGAAGGTGAGATGGCCTATAATATCTTGCTGGGGCGGCCTTGGATCAGGGACATGAAGTGTGTCCCTTCAATAGCTCATCAATGCTTAAAGTATACATTTGAAGGACAGGTGCATGTAGTCCCGCAAGACTTAGAGCCCTTCAAGTACTGCAATACGGTGCAATTCATGCCGCAATCGACCCTTCCATCAACGCATTTGGATTTTTAGTTGAATCCATCTAAACAGGGTCCGATTTCATAGGCATCCCCATTGACAAGTCCATCAAATCCCTAGTCGGGTCCATCTTCCTCATCTGGTCCTTCAACAACGATGCCACCTACGGTGGCCACACTGAAGGACAAGGGAAAGAAACCCCTAGAAGAGGAACCACCCCTAGTCTCAACCATCTCTACCGAAGATATGCCTAGCTGAATGGAAGTCGAGACGCCTAGTTCACCCCACATGGAGTGGACTCAGGAAGAACTCCCATTCGCTCCCCCTCAACCACCAACGATCACTATTGAGATGGCCAACATGGGACTCGGGGAGTATCTAGTGTGAAACATTATAGCAACACCCACACTTGAGTCCATGCAGGACATGGGGAGACCTCGACTCCCCATCGGCTCTGTGGTTCCTCTAGGCTACCCACCCAATCAGACAAACTTTGTTTATGGGGGCCTGGATAATGGCGTTGAACCTTACATGCAAGAAGAGGAAGATGAAGAGCCCTTTGCTGAGGACGTCAACTATTTGTCCAACCCAGACTTCGCATTGAGATATCTTGGCCAATGCAATTGGCATGGATATGGGTTGGGCGGTATGAGCAAGGAGTGCGTGTTTTGTGCCAACCAAGATATCAAATGCCTTATGACAAGTCAGGAGTAGGGTTCAACCACCCCCTGCCCCTGGACATCTTGGTAGAGAACATGCAAGGCCTAGGGATAGGCAACAAGGATGGGTTGGCATTAGATCCATATGCCAATCCTAACACAACTTATACATTGGGGGATTATCTCCCATTACGAACAAACAACCTTGTTGACCTTAACAACCCTTTCCCTTCGATCGAAAAGGGAGAAAGTTCGAGGACTCACCTACAAGAGGGATATGGACAAGACCAAGAAGGGTCTTCGGAGGATGAGTCAGAATACGAGGTAGCACCTTGGGATCCTTTCGAATCGGATAGCAATCATTCACAAGTGCATCCCATGGATGATTATCAGGAGAGCTTCCTAACAATGTTCCCTTTGAATGCTCCAATTGAGCATATGCCACCTCAAGAGCATCAGGTCCCCCCAAGAGCGAAACAACCTGATGGGACCACATTAATTTGCTCAAGCAATATGAGCCTCATATGTCGCAAACAAGTTGGAGCCAACAAAGGCCTTTGGATCTCGATAGTGATTATGAAGATGAAACTGAGATGGCCTATCTCAATCATATGTGACAACAACAATATCCCTTGGACATAGATGACATGTTTGAATAGTTACACATAGGGCCAAGGCATAGGTGGCACCTCAACCAGGCATAGTTATAGCAATTACTGCACCCGCCACTCTAGGTATACAGAGAACATCTTCCACCTGGAGACCCTATGGAGCCATCGGTGCCTAGGGCAGACCCTGTCCTTTTATCCACACATAGGGCCGATCCATTTGTGCCAGTACCCACAGAGCCAGATCCAGAGCACAAAGATCATCTAGGATGTCCGAGCAGCCACACCTACGGTAATGGAGACCAAAATCATTTCATCAACATGATCTCCATTGATTTAACCGCCCCCATCCATAATCCAGCCGACCCAACATGGTCATTGCATCTAGACCTAGATGCTATAGACTGGGATCATGTTGACACACCGCCATCCCCATCAGAGTACTGGCCTTGTGGTGGGATGTTCCATTTCACCCCCGGACAACCTCAGGATGTCTTCCATGCTGAAGAGGAACCTGACGTTCCGAACGATGATCTAAATTCAGCAAATGATATCCACTTGATCCCAACTCCACACCAGTTGGAGGATGGGTCCCACATGTCGGTCGAGGAGATGACTGACGTAGACATCGGCTCAGATCTAATGAATTTGCAAATCATCAAGTTGGGGGTAAGTCTATCCCCCAAAGAGCAAGCCGACTACATTGCCCTTCTCAAAGAGAAGAAGGAGGTTTTTGCATGGTCATACAAAGACATGCCCAAAAGCTCCAAGGATTCCCAAAATCTCTTGGTCAAACCCAAAAATGCCCCAAAGGTGTCCATAAACCCTTTGGTCAAACCAAATGCTCCAAGGATTCCCACAATCTCTTGGTCAACCCTAAAAATGCCCCAAAGGTATCCATAAACCCTTTGGTCAAACCAAAAGCTCCAAGGGTTCCCATAATCGCTTGGTCAAAATAAATATTCCAAAAACAAGAAAAAACAATAAAATCATCACAAATAACAAAAACAATAAAATCATCAAAAACAACAAAAACAATAAAATCATCAAAAATAACAAAAAAAATGCATCTCAATTCCATGCATACTCGTAAAAATCAAAATACAAAAATATAGGTTGCATTAGGCATCGCATCCATACATTGCATATTTGCTGGTCATACATGTCACAAGCACCATAGACTGTAATTGCTAGGCAATTCCATCATTTTCCACATTCCATCCATTTTATAAACACATACATCCCGAATAACACCATCCCCATTTTTAGCATAGTCAGTTGCATCCTAATGTATGTAGGGTTTTCGTCATTCAGTTGTCTTTAAATTTCTAGCCAAAAACTGTACAAAGTTAAACGGATTTTACAAGGGAAAGTTTTACTTGGGTCACGCCTCGTTATGTAACATCCCTACACAAGTTAAAACACATAAAATAATTCCTAAGTTGTGTGAATGCAAGAGACACCTACAAAGCAGTCTAGGGTACCATAGGTGAAAGATTAGCCTGTTCATCCCCCTGTGCGAATGGTTCAAGAGTGCTAAGAATTGACAAAAGGACAAGCTCTTCCCCATCAATTCCCCTCCATAAATAGTGGTTTTCACCACTACCACAAATCCCAATCACCATTGGTCCCCAAAGTTGTAAGGATTCATACTACACGTCCCTGACAAGGATGGGTAGTCATCCCCAAGGCCTAAAAGGATCAATGACCATTCAAAAACAAAATCCCCACAAGCCATCATCACGATCATCTCCAATCACCTTTGGTCTCCAAAGTCATAAGGATTCATACTACACGCCCCTGACAAGGATGGGTAGTCATCCCCAAGGCCTAAAAGATCAATGCCCTTACTTCATAATCTCCATAATCCCCTTTGGTTCCCAAAGTCGTAAGGATTCATACTACACGTCCCTAAACAGGATGGGTAGTCATCCCCAAGGCCAAAAGGATCAATGTCATTCATAAGCCAAAAACCTACAAGCTCAACCTTACGAAGCTCAAAATGCAAAATCAAATAACAGTGGTTATCACCACTATTCAAAATCCTTGCTCAAAAAGAAAAACAAAGAGAAAAATAAACAGTGATTTTCATCACTATGTATACGAGCAAGTATCCTAACACATTGAGCAAATAAAAAACCTGAACTTGAATCCCTGGAATTCTCAGCATTCGAAAACCATCTAGGTGATCCTCATTACGGGTTTGGTGGACAACCTACTTGGCAATGGCGGTATCCTAAACGCATGACGATATGTCTATCACATTAGCTTTGCATGTGAGTAGACCAATGTTTGCATGTGGATGAGCTAGCTTATGGTACCTTAGATTGTCCCATGGATTAATCTTACTAAATACAATGGAGTTAGTGGAGCTAATTAGGTGATCCTGAGTATAGGTTTGGTTGATAGCCTATCTAGCATCGGCGGTATCCCGACAAATACCACATAAACGAACTCAATTGCACACACAGGGATGTGAAATAACTTGGTCAAACTCAAGTCGAATTTATACCTTGTTCAAAAGTCTTGCGAGATAAATGTACAGTCTTGGCTAGTTAGTTAAAATATCTGAATCTCAGAAAATCTTAACTACATTTTAAAAACAACTGGTACATTTCATTACGTACATCACCATCAGATAATATGAAAAATACAAAAACAAAGTTCTCACATGCAAAGTCATTCCACAAAGCCATCCCATAAGTACAACAAGCCAGTAAATCTTGTACAGTCTATGGTGCCATCGACAAGTTATCAACAACTCATTTCATTCATTCCATATGCATACATCATATAATTAGACACATCGCATTCATAATACCACATGCATACATCATCATAAATAACTGTGCATAAACAAAAAAATAAACAGAGCAAAAATTTCAAAAAATAGCAAAAAAATGCACAAAATGCACCAAAAAAAAGCAATAAAAGTGTCCAATGAGAGTGCTTTTGCACTTGACATTCAGGGCATGCAAAATAGATGTCGGGGTCACAAATCCTCACTATCCTACTCCCTAAGAAGGCTACCATAGCCGGACCGCTCCACGGGAGGATGGATTTTCGAGAATTTCATCCCCAAACGACATCGCAAAACGGGTCAAAACCCAACCAAAAATAGCAATAACATTGCCGAACGAAGGCGCCTTTGCGCCTGACATTCTTGGCATCCAAAATAGACATTGGGGTTACAAATTGTCACTATCCTACTCCCTAAGAAGGCTACCATAGCTGGACCGCTCCACGGGAAGACGGATTCTTGACAATTTCAACTCCAAAATGCATCACAAAAAGGGTTAAAATCCACAAAAAATAGGTCAAAATGTTCAGAAACTGCTTTCACATTCAACGGTAAACACCGGAAGGTACCCTTACCTAAGTCATATTGGGTTAAGCGACTCGTCGCTTTTCTCATGTCGGTCATTCCCTCATCGATTCGTCGCTTGAGGGACAAGGCAGGAATATTAAAATAAGAAGGAAACCAAATCAAACAACAATTAAATAATGATTTTCAAATGGCTACGCTGCTATTAGTGCATGATTTATTTTCAAATGGCTATAGGAGGGTGTTTTTCACATGGTTATTGGAGACGGTTATGGAATCATGATTTTCAAACAGTTATTGGAGACGGTTATGGAGGCTTGCTTTTCAAACAGCTATTGGAGATGGTTATGGAAGGGTGCTTCTCAAACGACTATTAAAAACTGTTACGGAAGCTCTCCTATTGCAACATTATTTTTTTTCAAATAGTTATGGAAGTGTAAAATTGTCAATGTGTAAATTTAATAAAATCATGGGGTTTGCTTGGTGTCATCCACAACAGAAGTGTATGGCTACGTAGGGCTTTAGTGAATTGAACACCTTGGCTTGGTAATTTCTCCTGGGTTTAAACCTTTCACCCATCGGATAATATAGGAGCAGCGTCTCAGAAAGCACATTCTTCATCGATCCCACCAGCTCTCCGTATGTTTTACCGGTGAAACATTTATATACGAAGAAGTGGCCGGGGCTTATGGGCGGAACAGTTAGATCAATGTTGGAACCCTTGAGTCAGGATTGTCGAGATGGAATAGGGACTGCACTATTGAAGTAGATAGTATGTCCACCCTAAATTTTGTAATGGACACTACGGTAATTGCCATGTTCAATTAAAACCGTGGAGGCAGCCGGTTAAAAAATCAAACACAAAAAAAATAATAGCTTGGATGGAAGTAGGAAGTAACCTTGTATAACCTATATATACTAAAATTTATAAGGATAGGATCATAAGTCCATCATTTGTAGGTGTGAGCAAACAGATAAAAGAAAGCTAGTAACGGAGACGGTCAAACCAAAATGTTATCAATTTCCTAGGCATCCTAGTCATATGTATTTTGGGTCCAGTCTAATAACGCGGAACATACTATTTTATCCGAAGCACTTTCCATGAGGTTTCTTTGAATGGTTTGCAACATCTAGGACTTAAAAGCACACACGATTCAAATCCACAACCCTAGTCATATGTATTTTTATGGGAAATAGGTACGAGGCTTCTTAATCCTCTTAGCAACATTCAACGGTTACACACTACACTCTTACATGCCAATTTTCAATCTTACATGTCAATTTGTTTTTATAGTTCGATGAGAATCCCAAACATGGCTATTCTAATATGTCCTTTGCTATTGTAAAGAGTTATTATTGGGTCATCAAGATATATAATAATGTAGATTACATTAAAATTTAAATTTTTAGATATTAAATTTTAGCAATAGTAAATAGAATCTTATATGATTAAATTAATATAAAATTAAAAATATATATTTTTTAAATCGTATTTAAAAAATATATATCTAAAAAATATATATTTTTTAAATCGTATTTAAAAAATATATATCTAAAAAATATATTGTAATTTAGTTTTATGTAATAATTTGTTTTTTTAATGATTTTACACTTTTTTTTATAAGAGATTTGTGTTCCCTCATATTTAGTGGGGTTTGAACCTTGAACCTCTCATAGAGAGGCCAAAGATCAATAATTTTTTTTTTGATGCATAGTTTAATTTAATATTTATTTTATAAATTAATGAACATATTAGTGGTATAAGAAGAGTCCATATAATAAAAGTATGGTAGGTATTCATGGAGCATATAATGTATTAGCTTCATAGGCCTAAAACTAACCCTAAAAACTATTCGGGAGAATTAAATGTTTATTGTGGAATGTTTATTAGGATAAGAATTTTATAATTTTTTTACATAAGAATATGAAGATATTAGTTTATTCAAAGTTTATGAATTGTAAAAGAGAATGTTGATCTCTTATAATATTAAAAATCTTAGTCTTCAACAAATGTGAGGCTAGGGTTTTGAGTTTCAATATGGTCCCCAAACTTGGTGGACCAGTGCACAACATTGGGGTATAGTTTTAATTCTTATAGGCATTGATCTTCCTCAATTTGGATTAGGATTTCCTTTACTAAATAAATTTGGTGTATAGTCTGGATTCTTATAGGCTTTGATATTACCCTTTTTAATTTTGACTTCCTCTATTAATTTGGCATGTGTAGTTGCCTCCTTGAAGGATCCATGTTGTTGCATTTACAAATTACTTAAGATGAATTTAATGCAACTCCTTGCAAATACCTTAAATAGCTCAAGTTAGGGGATGAGAAAGGATAGCTCATTAGTAATTATTTTCCATCTTGCAACATAATCATGGATATGCTTGACATCAAATTATTATAGACTATATAGGTCTGGTAATGATATTTTATTCCTTATGTTGATCAAAAGGTGCTCCAAGAAGGAATTGGCTAGTTGTTCAAATGTGTATAGACTATCCCTAGGCAAGTTATTATACCAACTTAGTGTTGGTCCCCCAAGAAACTAAGGGAAGGTATTTAGTATGAGGGTATCGCTACCACTGATTTGGTAGTAGAAAAATCAATAGTTGCTCAAATATTCTCGATGGTCCTTCTTACTTTTAAAATTTTTGAACTTAGGACGTTTAAATTTGGAGGGGTATTATGGCATTATCATAAAGGGATGAATATATTCTGATAACAACTCACTATAAGTGGGTTTGTTATACTCATAGCTAATTGAGCATATTTTTAACTATTTAATCTATTCTTGCATGACCTGCATTTCATATGGTATGGTCAACATTGTTAGATTTTGAACCAAAAGAGCATCCATTTGAAATTGGTCAACATAGTATGGGGTGGGGGTGTAGTAGTTGGGAGGTGGCAGAGATGGTGTGGAATATTGATTATGGATGTAAAGGGTTGCAACATCTATTTGGTAAAAAGTGGGTGAAGGTTGTTGGGGTAGAGGATTTAGATTTTAAAGAGCTTGGGTATGATTGAGTGATTGGAGCATCTGTGGAGAATGTGATCTTTTATTTCTTGGATTTGCTTGGTGAGCTCCTTAATGAAGCCTTGGTAGAGCTTAAGCTTGGTTTTCCTCAACAAACTATGTCTAATGACCCGCCTCTTCCATCTTTGACATCCTCATTTTTTTGGTCCCCTTACCCTATGGATTGGGTTAAAATTAACTTTGAAGGTACTTCTAATGGGAACCTGAGTCTTTTGTGGTAGGTGGTGTACTTAGAAATGATAAATAAGATCTACTAGGTGCCTTTGCAAAAAATAATTTAATCCAGACCATCCATTATGTGAAAGCTAGAGAACTCCTTCAAGGCCTCTTATTGGTGGAATCCTTGGATTTTAATAAAGTTATAGTGGAAGGGGAATCGTTAAATATTTTTAATCTAGTCAAGAAGTCTTGCACCCCGCACTGGAATATAGCAAATATCATGGTAGAAGCAGTAAAATTTTTTCCTTCAAGATCGAAGACTCAAATTCAATATATTTTTCATGAAGGAAATAAAGCGGTTATGGAACTAATTTATTGGATATGGTTATGGAATCATGCTTTTCAAACGGTTATTAGAGAAGGTTACGAAAGTGTGCTTTTCAAACGGTTATTGGAGATGATTATGGAAGCTTGCGTTTCAAATTACTATTGGATATTGTATATGATTATGGAAGAGTGCTTTTCAAATGGCTATTAAAAACTGTTTTGAACGCTCTCCTATTATGACATTCTTTCTTTTAAAATAGTTATGGGAGTATAAAATTGTCACCCAAACAAAGCAACTATTACTTAAGAGTTGTAGTCAGCAAGAAGGTGATAGCAATACAAGGAAGAAGGTTATTCGATTGAATATGTCTAGCATAAAAATAGTCTTTGGAAAAGACATAATAAGGTGTATCAATTAGCCTTTGGTAAAGGTAGTGTAAGGTTCATCTACAAGTTCATGGTGAACACACATCAAATAAGTACAACAAAGTTTACCTCAAGCAACACACACAAATATGAGAATCATTGGGCATAAGTTCTATTCTACTTGTATCTTATAATTGATGCGTTAGAAATAAGAATCATTGATATCATAACATTGACTTCCACAAATGCAAGCAACATCGTTTAGGCTGAATAAACAGAGTTGGAAAAACCTTGTAAATTAAAAGGAAATTATAGTGGGCATACACTCCCACAAAGAGGAGATGTTTAAATAGTTCAACATTTTCCATATCAAGGTACTAAAAGCACCATAGCTAGGTGCAATAGGTGATGCAAGATCAAAATATTAATAATATTCAGTTGCCACATCAAAAACCTACATCAACACAAGGACAATAAGGTGAATACAATGCAAAGAGAGTATATATTTTTTAGTTGATAAACAAAGGTAAGCTATTGTAATTAATTGGTAAGAACACAATATGAGGAAAGGTGGAATCATTAACAAAGTAGCAAAGAAAGCCATTATGCATTATTCCATCCATTTTGAAAGAATCATCCAAGTTAGAGGAGAAAGGTATCTTAGAGTTCACTATCACATAAAAGCAAAATAACCTAGAATAGTTCAATTTCTAGTTTTCATTAGACACAGTATGCACAATTCACGTTGTCATTTGTACACAAAATGCATCATTTTCACATTCATTCAAAATGTAGAAATCATAGTAATCAAAAGGAATTTCCAACCTATATATTTTGCTTCCCGAAACTCTTCTCTTGGTTGGCCTCCCCTCTTCCAACTTTCTTCGTTGTCCCCTCTTTTTATTTTTTTCCATCCTCCATTTTTTATCCTCATTTCTTATTTCTTCCCTGCCTTACAAAAACTTGGTAAACTATTTTCATACTTATCCATGCATAGTACTAGGTTAGAAATTTCTCTCCATAATCTCGTACTACCACCTTTTCATCATGGCATTCTGAAAGAAACTCAACAATAATTATTTGATTCTTCCAAATTTTCCATCCTTGATGCAATAATAGAACATATCTAGTTTTTAGCATATTAAATAAAATAAAGCAAAGGTAAAGTTAGGAGCATACGTAGGGTCAAAGACATATCAAGACTTTGGCCGCCCATACACATAATGCTTGCCCAACGACCACGTAATTTAATTTTATTTTAATACAAACATGGAGCAAATACAAAATATAAATTTACTTGTTTTACATAAAATTCCTTTCTAATTTTGAATAATAAAATAACCATTTTAAATTTAATATTGTAATATAATATTATTAAAAGATTTTAAAATAAAATAAAATGGTTATAATAAACTACAATTAAAATATTGAAATTAAAATCTCAATATTTTTATTTCATTAATGTACTCTGAGAATTATCCTCCCAAACATGATCCCTTTTAAAGCCGAGAGCTATGCTTATCAATAGGAAATTTAACACAACCACTACACATTGACTCCCTCACACACTCGTCCACGTCGCGGTTTGAATCTTGGACCTCTTGCAGAAGAGCCAAAGCCTAAACAGTGACGTTGTCTCCCTTAGAAAAAATGTTGGGTAGTTTAGAAGCCCTAAAAACCTAGCTTTATAGCCAACCGTAGTTGTGCCACTCAGGTATACCACATGAAATAAATCACAAACAAGGGGATTGACTTATTAATAAATCCATAGGTTTGAGCATAGGAAAAATGGAGCCAACACACAGGTAACTTGTCAGGTGAAGGCAGTGAGAATGGGTATAAAACATGGCATCAATCACAAGGAGGTTGAATAATTAATAGATCCATATGTTTAAGCGTAGAGAAAATGGAGCCACCACACAAGATATTTGCCATCTATAGCTGCATATCCAATAGGGTGGGAATGGACCCTGAGTAGGCCCAGAGCATTTTCCAACTACTCTACCCATGAGGATATATCAAATTTTAATATTATACTAATAAATAGCAAACATAAAAATACAAAATTAGAAAAAACTAGATTATAATCTAAAATTTAAATTAAAATTCTAATATCAAATTAGGATTAAAGTATTATATTATCTTAATAATTATAATCATTACACTATATTGAACCAAAGATGATAATCTATATATGCTATGGATTAGAGTGGCACATTTAATTATAGTCTTTATGAAAGGGATGCAAACCCTAGGTGCAGACAAACATTATAAGAATAAAATCTGGATGATAGAATATCTCTTCAAGTAGTCATATTGCTAACCACAATAACATTTCAAAGAATTTTTCATATTAAATATTTTGGTTCCATTCCCCTTTGCTTGAAAAAATAATAATGAATTAAAGTCAAGTAACTGAAATATCTATTCATCTTAATTTTTTTGTTTGTAGAAGGAAGTAACCGCAAACCTTTACCACCTATGTAACGATGACCATATCAATTTTATACTCTTACTTTTTCGCTCTGACCTCCAAACTTGAGATGCAAAAACCCAGAGTACTTTGCGACAACGTGTCTTTAGTCAACTAATCTAACAGTTAGGATAATTAAAGTAGTACTTTAACTCTAGGTTATTTGCTTATCCGCGGAAGCGTTCCTCCATTGTTCTCCTTCAATTCATTAAAAAAACAAAATAACTACAAGGCAGCCCAACGAAAGGCAGGAAGATCAAAATAAGAAGGAAACCAAATCAGACAACAATTAAATAATGATTTTCAAATGGTTACGCAGCGTACTTTCTTTTCAAACGGCTATAGGAGGATGTTTTTCACATGGTTATTCGAGACGGTTATGGAAGTGTGCTTTTCAAACGGTTATTGGAGACGGTTATGGAAGAGTGCTTTTCAAACGGCTATTGGTTATTGGAGACGGTTATGGAAGGGTAATTTTCAAACGGCTATTAAAAAACTGTTACGAAAGTTCTCCTATTGAAATATTATTTCTTTTCAAATAGTTATGGTAGTATAAAATTGTCAACGTGTAAATTTAATAAAATCATATCTAACTTATTTTTTGTATTTGGTTTTCTAGGGGTTTGCTTGGTATCATCCACAACAGAAGGGTATGGCTACGTAGGGCTTCAGTGAATGGAACACCTTGGCTTGGTCATTTCTCCTGAGTTTAAACCTTCCACCCACCCTATAATATAGGAGCAGCGTCTCAGAAAGCGCCTTCTTCATCGAGCCCACTAGCTCTTCGTATGTTTTACCGGTGAAACATTTATAAACGAAGAAGTAGCCAGGGCTTATGGGCGGAACAGTTAGATCAATCTAGCATTGTGGAGATGGAACAGGTGACTGCACTATTGAATTAGATAGTATGTCCACCCTAAATTCTTTAATGGATGCTACGACAATTGCCATGTTCAATTCAATTAAAACCGTAGAGGCAGCTGGTTAAAAACTCAAACACAAAAGATATAATAACTTGGATGGAAGTAGGAAGTAGCCTTGTATAACCTATATATACTGAAATTTATAAGGATAGGATCATAAGGCCGGTATTTGCAGGCGTGCGCATACAGATAAAAGAAATCTAGTAGCAGAGACGGTGAAACCAAAATGTTAACTATTTTCTATGCATTCCCGTCGTATGTATTTTGGGTCCACTCTAATAACGCGCAACATACTATTTTATCCGAAGCACTTTCCATGAGGTTTCTTTTACCGCTTATTTAAATGGTTTGCAACTTTTACCGCTTATTTAAATGGTTTGCAACATCCACGACTTAAAAGCGCGCACGACTCAAATCTGAAACCCTAATCATATGTATTTTTATGGAAAATAGGTACGAGGCTTCTTAACACTCTTAGCAACATTCAACGGTTCCACACTACACTCTTACATGCCAATTTTTTTTATAGTTCGATGAGAATCCCAAACATGGCTATGCTAATATGTCCTTTGTTATTGTGAAGAGTTGTGAAGAGTTATTATTGGGTCATCAAGATCTTCATTTAATAATTAAGATATATAATAATGCAGATTACATTAAAATTTAAATTTTTGGATATTAAATTTTAGCCATAGTAAATAGAATATTAAATTAATATAAAAATAAAAAAATAGTTTTTTTTAAATCGTATTAAAATATATATTTAAAAAATGATATTGTAATTTAGTTTTATGTGATAATTTGTTTTTTAATGAGTTTACACATGTTTTTATGAGAGATTTTTGTTCCCTCGTATTGAGTGAGGTTTGAATTTGATGTATAGTTTCATTTAATATTTATTTTAAAAATTAATGAACGGAGTAGTGGTATAAGAGGAGTCCATATAATAAAAATATGCTAGGTATTCATGAAGCATATAATATATTAGCTTCATGGGCATAAAAATAACGCTAAAAACTATTAGGGAGAATTAAAAGTTTATTGTGGAATGTTTATTAAGAGAAGAATTTTATAATTTTTTTACATAAGAATACGAAGATATTAAAGTTTTTAAATTTTATGAATTGTAAAAGAGAATGTTGATCTCTTATAGTATTCAAAATCTTAGAATTCAACAAATGTGAGGCTATGTAATTGAGTTTCAATATGGTCACCAAACTTGGTGGACTAGTGCACAACATTGGTGTATAGTCTAGATTCTTATAGGCTTTGATCTTCCTCAATTTGGATTAGGATTTCCCTTATTGAATAAATTTGGGGTTTAGTCTGGATTCTTATAGGCTTTGATATTCCCCTTTTTAATTTTGACTTCCTCTATTAATTTGGCATGTGTAATTGCCTCCTCGAAGAAGCCAGGTTGTTGCATTTGCAAATTACCTAAGATGGATTTATTGCAACTCCTTGCAAATACCTTAACTAGCTCAGGTTAGAGGATGGGAAAGGATAGCTCATTAGTAATTATTTCCATCTTGAAACATAATCATGGATAGGCTCGACATCAAATTGTTACAGACTATATAGGTCTGGTAATGATATTTTATTCCTTATGTTGATCAAAAAGTGCTTCAAGAAGGTATTGGCTAGATGTTCAAATGTGTATAGACTATGCCTGGGCAAGTTACTATACCAACTTAGAGTTGGTCCCCCAGGAAACTAATGGAAGGTATTGAGTATGAGGGTGTCGGTACCACTAATTTGGTAGTATAAAAATCAATAGTTGCTCAAATATTTTCGATGGTCCTTACTTTTAAATTTTTTAAACTTAGGACATTCAAATTTGGAGGGGTATTATGGCATGATCATAGAGGGGCGAATAGGTTATGAGAGAAACTCACTATAATTGGGTTTGTTATACTCATAGCAAGTTGAGGATATTTGAAACTATTTAATCTATTATTGCATGACCTATATTTCATAAGGTATGGTCAACATTGTTATATTTTGAACCATAAGAGCATCCATTTGAAAGTGGTCAGCGTAGTATGGGGTTGGGGTGTAGTAGTTTGCGGGTGGTGGGTATGGAGTAGAATGTTGGTTATGGAAGTTTAGAAGGCTAGGGCAGATATTTCCTATGCTTTTTGGAGTCTCTTATTTTTTGATGTTTTCCTCCCAGTAGGGATTTGGTGCCATCTATATATACTTTATGTACAATGGATTCCAATTTATTGGGAGCCTTGTCTTCTCAAGGCATCATGTATTTTTTTGGTGGTATATGTTTCCTTTAGCATGTGGGGTCTTCCTAGAGAGTAGCGAGCTTATCTATTGTATCTTGTGATCTCCCTTTGGATATTGCAACTATTTTTTTCCATTTTGGTTTTCTTTTGGGATGTTTGGTACTAGTTTTATATCTGAATATTCTTTTGCTTAAAGACTATTTTCTATAAGAATGTTGCATTATCTCTTGCTCTTTCTCAATCCCATATATATTAGGTTTGAAGATCTTTTAAAACCCCTTCTCTTACCTAATATATATACTACTTTAAACATTATATATATATATATATATATATATATATATATATATATATATATTAAATTTAATATTATAAATAATTATAATTATAAGACTATTAATTTTCTTTCAGCAGCATAAAAGGTTTAAAATGATGTGGCATGGTGGTTATAGGGGCGGACTACGCGAAGATCTGTGTGGCGGCTTCTGGGGCGGACAGTGCAGAATACTATGGCGGACATAAAAAGTTGGACAACCTGCCCAGATTCGTGGTGGCTACCGATTCCACCATGTAAATTCAAAAAAAAAAAAAACACTATTAATTTAAAAAAAAAAAAAACTAAAATAATAATAATAAATTATCCAATTAAAATATAAAAAAAGTAAAACATTAAATTTCAATCTTATACTAATAAATTGTAGTATTTATTAGTTGAATTGAATCATAAGAACGGTAGAGGATTATGCCCCTAATTGTATTTCACATGATTAGAATTTCATTCCATGTAAATACCTATGTGTCTACATACTATTTAAAAATAATATTTATTATCTTAAATTTAAGTATTATCTTCAATTTAAATTGGAATTTGGTTCCACGTTAATATCTATGTGTGTACATACTAGTTTAAAATAATATTTATTATCTTAAATTTAAGTTTTAAATTTAATATTGTGATATAAGATTATTAAAAGATTTTAAAAAATTAATATAGTAATAATAGACTATACAATTAAAATATTGAAATTTAAATCTTAATATTTTTTTTATTTGGTTAGTGCACGCTGAACAGTCTCATCCCAACCATGATTCCTTGTAAAACCAAGAGATATGCTTATCAATAGGAAATTTAATGGTTCTACATACTATTTCAAAAAAAATTATTATCTTACATATAAGTTTTAAATTTAATATTGTAATATAAGACTATTAAAATATTTTAAAATAAATAAAATGGTTATAATAAACTACAATTAAAATATTGAAATTAAAATCTCAATATTTTTATTTGGTTAATGTACTCTGAGCATTATCCTCACAAACATGATCCCTCTTAAAGTAGAGAGCTATGCTTATCAATAAAAAATTTAGCACAACCACCACACATCGACTCCCTCACACACTCATCCACATCATGGTTTGAACCTTGGACCTTCTGAAGAAGAGCCAAAGCCTAAATAGTGGTGTTGTCTCCCTTATGACAAAATGTTTTGTAGTTTAGAAGCCCTAAAAACCTAGCTTTATGGCTAATCGTAGTTGTCCCACTCGGGTATACCACATGGCATCAATCACAAACAAGGGGGTTGAATTATTAATAAATCCATAGGTTTGAGCATAGGAAAAATGGAGCCAACACACACATAATTTGTCAAGTGAGAATGGGTATAAAACATGGCATCAATCACAAGGAGGTTGAATAATTAATATATCCATAGGTTTAAGCATAGAGAAAATGGAACCACCACACAGGACATTTGCCATCTATGGCTGCATATCCAACAGGGTGGGAATGGACCCTGAGTAGGCCTAGATCATTTTCCAACTACTCTACCCATGAGGATATCTCAAATTTCAATATTAAACTAATAAATAGAAAACATAAAAATATAAAATAAGAAAAAATTAGATTATAATAAAAAATTTAAATTAAAATTATAATGTTAAATTAGGATTAAAGTATTATATTATCTTAATAATTATAATCATTACACTTTATATTGAACCAAATATGATAATCTATTGATGCTATGGATTAGAGTGGCACATTTAACTACAATATTTATGAAAGGGGTGTAAACCCTAGGTGTAGTCAAACATTATAGGAATCAAAGCTTGGATGATAGAATATCTTTTCAAGTGATCATATTGCTAATAACCATAACATTTCAAAGATGTTTTCATATGACTTATTTTGGTTCCATTCCCCTTTGATTGAAAAGATAATAATGAATTAAATTCAAGAAACTGAAACATCTATTCAACAATCTTAATTTTATTGTTTGCGGAACAAAGCAACGCAAAACTTTACCACCTTTGTAACGATTACCATGTCAATTTTATACTCTTCCCTTTTCGTTCTGACCTCCAAACCTGAGATGTGGAAACCCAAAATACTTCGCGGAAACGTGTCTTTAGTCAACTAATCTAACAGTTGAGATAACTAAAGTAGTAGTTTAACCCTAAATTATTTGCTTATCTGCGGAAGCATTCCTCCATTTTTCTCCTTCAATTCATTAAAAGTTTAACCCTAAATTATTTGCTTATCTGCGGAAGCATTCCTCCATTGTTCTCCTTCAATTCATTAAAAAAAAAACCAAGGCAGTCCAACGCAAGGCCAGAGGATCAAAATAAAAAAGAAACCAAATCAGACAACAATTAAATAATGATTTTAAAATTGCTACGCTGCTGTTGAAGCGTACTTTCTTTTCAAATGGCTATAGGAGGGTGTTTTTCATACGGTTATTGGAGATGGTTATGGAAAGAAACCAAATCAGACAACAATTAAATAATGATTTTAAAATTGCTACGTTGCTGTTGAAGCGTACTTTCTTTTCAAACGGCTATAGGAGGGTGTTTTTCATACGGTTATTGGAGATGGTTATGGAATCGTGAAGAGGTTATGGAAGCGTGCTTTTCGAGACGGTTATGGAAACGTGTTTTTCAAACGGCTATTGGAGACGGTTATGGAAGGGTGCTTTTCAAACGGCTATTAAAAACTGTTACGGAAGCTCTCCTATTGAAAAATTATTTCTTTTCAAATAGTTATCGGAGTGTAAAATTGTCGTGTAAATTTAATAAAATCATATCTAACATATTTTTTGTATTTGGTTTTCCAGGGGTTTGCTCGGTGTCATCCACAACAGAAGGGTATGGCTACGTAGGGCTTCAGTGAATGGAACACCTTGGCTTGGTAATTTCTCCCGAGTTTAAACCTTCCGCCCACCGGATAATATAGGAGCAGCGTCTCAGAAAGCGGCTTCTTCATAGATCCCACCAGCTCTCCGTATGTTTGTATACGAAGAAGTGGGGGCTGTCAATGTTGGAACCCTTGAGCCAGCATTGTGGAGATGGAACAGGTGACTGCACTATTGAAGTAGATAGTATGTCCACCCTAAATTTTGTAATGGACGCTAAAACCGTAGAGGCAGCTGGTTAAAAACTCAAACACAAAAGAAATAATAGCTTGGATGGAAGTAGGAAGTAGCCTTGTATAACCTATATATATTAAAATTTATAAGAATAGGATCATAAAGCCGGCATTTGCAGGCGTGCGCATACAGACAAAAGAAAGCTAGTAGCAGAGACGGTGAAACCAAAATATTAACGATTTCCAGTTATATGTATTTGTGGTCCAGTCTAATAGCGCGGAACATACTATTTTATCCGAAGCACTTTCCATGAGGTTTCTTTGACCGCTTATTTAAATGGTTTGCAACATCTACGACTAAAGAGCGCGCACGACTCAAATCCGAAACCCTAGTCATATGTATTTTTATGGGAAACAGGCACGAGGCTTCGTAACACTCTTAGAAACATTCAACAGTTCCACACTACACTGTTACATGCCAATTTTCACTCTTGCATGCCAGTTTTTTTTATAGTTCGATGAGAATCCCAAGCACTAATATGTCCTTTGTTATTGTATATAAAGAGTTATTATTGAGTCATCAAGTTCTTCATTTAATAATTAAGATATATAATAATGTAGATTACATTAAAATTTAAATTTTTGGATTTTTTTTTTTTAGGAGAACGTTTACAAATTACATTAATAACCATCCTCACAACCATCCTCACTGGGTTTTGAACACAATACCACTTAAGAAACAACTGCCTGTTGGTAATTTTTGGATATTAAATTTTAGCCATAGTAAATAGAATCTTATATGATTAAATTAATATAAAAATAAAAAATATTTTTTTTAAAATCATATTTAAAAATATATATATTTAAAAAAATGATATTGTAATTTAGTTTTATGTGATAATTTATTTTTTTAATGATTTTACACATGTTTTTATGAGAGATTTGTATTTCCTCATATTGAGTGGGGTTTGAACCTTAAACCTTCCACATAGAGGCCAAATCTCAATAATTTATTTTTTGATGCATAGTTTAATTTGATATTTATTTACAAAATTAATGAACGAAGTAGTGGTATAAGAAGAGTCCAGATAATAAAAGTATGCTAGGTATTCATGGAGCATATGATGTATTAGCTTCATGGGCCTAAAAATAACCCTAAAAACTATTAGGGAGAATTAAAAGTTTATTGTGGAATGTTTATTAGGAGAAGAATTTTGTAAATTTTTTACATAATAATATGAAGATATTAAAGTTTTTAAAGTTGATGAATTATAAAAGAGAATGTTTATCTCTTATAGTATTCAAAATCTTAGACTTCAACAAATGTGAGGCTAGGATTTTGAGTTTCAATATAGTCCCCAAACTTGGTGGACCAATGCACAACATTGGGATATAGTCTCGATTCTTAAAGGCTTTGATCTTCCTCAATTTGGATTAGAATTTCTCTTACTGAATAAATTTGGAGTATAGTCTAGATTCTTATAGGCTTTGATCTTCCCTTTCTTAATTTTAACTTCCACCATTAATTTGGCATGTGTAGTTACCTCCTGAAAGGAGCCATGTTGTTGCATTTGCAAATTACCTAAGATGGCTTTAATGCAACTCCCTTAACTAGCTCAGGTTAGGGTATGGGAAAGGATAGCTCATTAGTAATTGTTTGTCATATTGCAACATAATCATGGATAGGCTCGACATCAAATTGTTACATATTATATAGGTCTGGTAATGATATTTTATTCCTTATGTTGATAAAAAAAGCTCCAAGAAGGCATTGGCTAGTTGTTCAAATGTGTATAGACTATGCCTAGGTAAGTTACTATACCAACTTAGTGTTGGTTCCCCAAGCAACTAACGGAAGTTATTGAGTATGAGGATGTTACTACCACTGATTTGGTAGTAGAAAATTTTATAGTTGCTCAAATATTCTCGATGGTCCTTCTTACTTTTAATTTTTTTAAACTTAGGATATTCAAATTTGGAGGGTTATTATGGCATGATCATAAAGGGGTGAATAGGTTCTGAGATCAACTTTATAAGTGAGTTTGTTATATTCATAGCTAGTTGAGCACATTTATAAATATTTAATCTATTCTTGTATGACTTGCATTTCATAAGGTATGGTCAACATTGTTAGATTTTGAACCACAAGAGCATCCATTTGAAAGTGGTCAGCGTAGTATGGGGTGGGGGTGTAGTATTTTGAAGGTGGTGGATATGGAGTGGAATGTTGATTATGGATATAAAGGGTTGTAACATCTATTTGGTAGAAAGTGGGTGAAGGTTGTTGGGGTAGAGAATTTGGATTTTAAAGAGCTTGGGTATGATTGAGTGATTGGAGCATCTGTGGAGAATGTGACCTTTAGTTTCTCGAATCTGCATAGTAGGCTCCTTAATGAACCCTAGGTAGAGCTTAAGCTTGGTTTTCCTCAAAAAACTATGTCTAATGACCCGCCTCCTCCCTCTTTGAGATCCTCAATTTTTTGTTCCCCTTCCACTATGGATTGGGTTAAAATCAACTTCGATGGTACTTCTTGTTAGAATTAAAGTGCACTATGCCTTCACCTTGACACTTGTCAGTTTCTCTTGATAAGTGTCATGTGTTGAATATAGGCTTATGCCTATATATTGTAACCATTTGTATCAATAAAATTAATCTCATTAGTTTCAGTCTCATCATTTGGTATCAGAGTGGGTTCTCTCTCCTGCCTGTGAAACCCTTGAGGGGGCATTTCCCTCATGGAAATCCTCCCTCCCCCCTCATTTTTTTTTTTCCTATTTTTTTTTTAAATTTTTTACCGAGGGAGTATGCTCTCCATCATTTGATGGATCAGAAACTAGATGGTCAAAAATATTAAAATTTGGGAGGTTTTCTTTTTTTTAGTTATTTTTTATGGTTTTTTTTTGCAGTCTTATACTGCAAATCTAGGGTAGCAATGCCGCCTCTGGCTTTCTACGTAGATTGATCTTGAATCTCGTGCAAGGCTTTGAAGCTAGTGATTCTCAATTTGCTACGCATCGGTGGAGGGCGTATTTGGCACTTATTTTCTTATCTACAAAAAGGTGACCAACAAAGCAGCAAAACGAGGAGGAGAAGGCTTGAAATATTTCTATTTTTGGTGCTTGTAATAAAGTTGCAGACCATGATGGAGTCCCAGATCTGCTACTACAGTTTGCGTCCACTTGCAAATGCCTATTCATGGGTGCTGTCAGCACTGGAAAAATCCTTCGTAGAATACACGGGGATGCTTTTGTCTTCGTCATAGCCTCCACGGGTGTCGTCGTGTCAGCGCTCAATGGGACAATATATCGATGATGGGATCTTGACCATATCACTGGCAATGGCAGCTTGTAAAAAGTGGCTTTTACCCAGATCGCTACCATGGATCGATCCAATGCCTATAATTTTTTTTTTGCTTTCATAGAACATGGAGGACCTGAGCGCAGTTTGGAGATACACAGTATTCATGGAAATTGAGGACGATGATTTCTACAGCACAACTATTGCCTTTACATGCCTTAAATGGGATGTTTGCAACTGTGCTTCGGGTAGAACTAGGGAGAGAGGGCATTAGCTATCGATGAGAACAGTGGAGAAGGACACTGCGGGTCAACGCCTCCATTGCCCACTATAACGGCAAAGCGGCGGCGACAGCAGCCATAGTAGATGGAAACCACAACAACAAAAACCAGTCATAGAGCAAAAAGAAACCAGTCGATGGTGTTGGCCTGAGAAGATGATTTATTATTATTTTTAATCATGCTATGTGGAGGAGCGTCATTTGAGTCATTCACCATCAGTTTTGTTTGTCAAAAAGCACTGTGTTGCTTTCGCCAAATTTGACGTTCATTTGCTGCCCCAGATTGGCCAGATACTGTGACGCCTGCAAAGCCATTCTCAGGTCATAGCGGGGTCTGAGTAGTAGCTGGGTTGAGTCCCGCGATAACTACTAATGCCATCCTAGTACTGCATCACCAAACTCAGATCCGTATTCTGCTCTTGCCACTGCATTATTATGGAAATATATGCTTCAGTTCTGTCGGAGGACTGGCACACCAAGGTTCCTAAAAAGTAAATTTTTTGTTGGGAATTGCTATGTGTTTTTTCAAGGATTCCAAAGATTCGAGAGTTGGTCAGTTGTGGTTGATGGAGGTTCTCATATTGCGTCGACATCTATGGGCATATTTTTGGTGTTTACTGCTTGGAAATTAATCAGAGGACATGACAAATTTTTTGGCTCTATTAATGGAGATTTCTAGACCAAATCACATGACTGCGAGTATGTGGATCCAGTTATTTTTCCTATGCACAGTTGAATGGATGCCTGGAGAACAAGTGCCCCATTCTCAATGGTAAACACAACATTGCAAATCAGGTAAAGGTGTTGTTTTATTTTTTTTGAGCTCACTAAAGTTGGTCTAGAAAACATGCGCATAGCGTGCTTTACCGTAGCAAGCATGGCAGGAGTGACATTCCCGTAGAACAAGTTTGATGCCACTAGTTTGATTTAATTTGACAAATTTTGTGGAGGCGCACATGGACGATTGGCCTCCCTGCAGCAATGAAAATCCACATATTAGATTTCAAAGAATGGAAGCTAGATGATTTGTGATTATGGGCTGGAATATGTCGTCTGAATGTGTATGGATTGGACGCAAATGGTGGGATCGTCCAACATTAATAATTGGAGGCAAAGGATGGTCATGTACATGGTATCCATTACCGGCAATTCTGGCGAGACGGTGATGATTGAAGGCATGATTGCTCCATGGTGTGCCAGAAACCATTCTACAAAATGATGACTTTAGCTTCAGCGAGAGATTTGCGGCGTGATTCTAGATAAGGGGAGATTGATCCGATATTAAAGACAATGAATGGCCGAGTGAAGGCGACTTGGCCACTTAAGGATGTTGATACGTGTTCGTAGTAAATGGAGTGCCATGAGAAGAAAATGCAGGCGATGGTGGCGTAGTTTTCTGCAGCTGAGCGATGGAGATGAAGCTATGGAGAAATTTTTATTTACTGCTATATTACTGCTATGATGAATGTATGCATCCAAAGCTTCTATTTTTTCTCCCTTTAAAAATGATGGTGAAACTTTATCAAGGAGGACAATGAATTTTTTATGAAACTTTAATTTAAATTTTTAAAGGGAGCATTTTATAAAGTATGGAGAATATTATTGGCCGACAAGCCCACATGCCAATTTTTTCAAACAATGTAATTTTTCATTGGAGGGAATATTTTTGTCCTTTTATTCTGCCACAGTGCGATGCCAAGAATATGATATTCTTGAGGTTTATTTTTTTGCCTTAGATAGGCATGGTATTTTTTTCCAAATGTTGAAGGCCCCATACACATACAAGTATAGGGGTATTTATAGTCATTGGAAATGGTTTTCTATGACGAACACAATGGTGGTGTCATATTGTAAATTTGAGGCTATTTCAATTAAGTTTTTTAGCCTCAAAGTTTTTTTCTACCTTGGAGTGCAATTTCGGTTGTACCTGACACTCCCAAGGCACTTGTAAGTGAACCTAGCATCTAGTATTCACCTCTTTCTACTTTGCGGATGCAGCGGTTGGTTACCCATGCATTTCGGTAAGATGAGCTGACTACCATAAGGACATTTATTCTAGGGACTACAAACATAGACACCCTAGACTCTATCCAAATATTTTTTGGATCAACTTCTGAAGACTACAGACGAAGACACTTCAGAAGATTCTCTTCTTCTTCTTCTTCTCCTCCATATTTGGATCTATGGCTCATTTTATTGTATTGAGTGCATTTTCGGTAGAGACCGACACTCTTATATGGCTCATTTTTCCTTTGTATTAGGTGTATTTTTGACAGAGACCGACACCTTCTATATTGAGTTCACCATGAGGAGGGACTTGATATTCATGGTGGATCTAGTCAGTGACCTACGAGAGGCAACATCCTCTGAGGATGACCTGCAGAGGCAATAGACCCAAAAGTGGTTGACCCTGAGGCACCCATGATGACCCTGAGGCACTTAGACGGCTGACCTAGTGGCAATAGACCCATGGAAGTGGCTGACCCTGAGGTAACAGATCGAGATGTATACACAGTGAGTCTAGCATTATTCACAGTTGGAGAGCCAAGCGCAAAGAGCAGGAGCCTAGACCAAATCAGCAATAAAAGAGGATGATAGGTTACTTTTAGAGAAGTCAACATTAAGAGGGAATGTTACCTAATGTTGACGTTTTTAGTTAGGATAGTGCACTTTAAGGGGGAATGTTAGAATTAAAGTGCACTATGCCTCTGTTTTGACACTTGTCAGTTTATATTGACACTTGTCAGTTTATCATGTATGCCTTCTACCTATATATGTAACTCATTTGTATCAATAAAATAACCTCATTAGTTTCAGTCCCAACACTTCTAATGGGAACCTGAGTCTTGTGTGGTACGTGGTGTACTTAGAAATGATAATGGAGATCTACTAGGTACCTTTGCCAAAATAATTCAATCCAAGCCACCTATTATGTGAAAGCTATAGCACTCCTTCAAGGCCTCTTATTGGTGGAATCCTTGGGTTTTAATAAAGTTATAATGGAAGGGGAATCATTAAATTTTTTTTTGACCACTCAATATGTCTTGCACCCTGTACTAGAAGATAGCAAATATCAAGGCAGAAGTAGTCAAAATTTTCCCTTCAAGATCGAAGGCTCAAATTTAACATATTTTTCATGAAGGAAACAAAGCGGGAAACTTGATGATGAATATCGGGCTATTGCAACAAGACCTCTTTGTTTGTATGATAAAATTTCCTCAGAGTCTTCAAAATTTAATTGTGGATGATCATGGTTAGTTGTAGGTGTTGGTTATGGAATTTTAGGAGGCTAGGGGGATATTTCCTATGCTTTTTGCAGCCTCTTATTTTTTTATGTTTTCCTCCTAGCAGATATTTTGTGCCATCTATATATACTTTGTGTACAATGGGTGCCAGTTGATTGGGAGCCTTTTCTTCTCAAGGTATCATTTTTTTTTTTATGGTATATGTAGAGGTTTTCCTTTAGCGCGTGGGGTCTTCCTAGAGGGTAGCGATCTTCTCTATTGAATCTTGTGATCTCCCTTTGGATATTGCAACAATTGTTTTTTCACTTTGTTTTTCTTTTGGAAATTTTGGTTATGATCTCCCTTTGGGTATTGCAACAATTTGTTTTCCTACTTTGTTTTTCTTTTGGGAAATTTTGTGCTAGTTTTATATTTGAATATTCTTTTCCTTAAAGACTATTTTCTATAAGAATGATGCATTATCTCTTGCTATTTCTCAATCCATATGTATTAGGTTTGAAGATCTTTTAAAACACCTTCTCTTACATAATATATATTCTAATTTAAACATTATATATATCTTAAATTTAATTTTTAAATTTAATATTATAAATTATTATAAATATAATACTATTAAAAATATTTTAAAAAATTAAAATAATAATAATAAATTAGCCAATTAAAACATAAAAAAAAGTAAAAATTTAAATTTCAATATTATACTAATAAATTACACTATTTATTAGTTGAATTGAATCATAAGAACGGTAGAGGATTATGCCCCTAATTGTATTTCACATGATTAGAATTTCATTCCATGTAAATACCTATGTGTCTACATACTATTTAAAAATAATATTTATTATCTTAAATTTAAGTATTATCTTCAATTTAAATTGGAATTTGGTTCCACGTTAATATCTATGTGTGTACATACTAGTTTAAAATAATATTTATTATCTTAAATTTAAGTTCTAAATTTAATATTGTGATATAAGATTATTAAAAGATTTTAAAAAATTAATATAGTAATAATAGACTATACAATTAAAATATTGAAATTTAAATCCTAATATTTTTTTATTTGGTTAGTGTACGCTGAAAAGTCTCCTCCCAACCATGATTCCTTGTAAAACCAAGAGCTATGCTTATCAATAGGAAATTTAATGGTTCTAAATACTATTTCAAAACAATATTTATTATCTTACATTTATGTTTTAAATTTAATATTGTAATATAAGATTATTAAAAGATTTAAAAAAATAAAATAGTTATAATAAAGTACAATTAAAATATTGAAATTAAAATCTCAATATTTTTATTTGGTTAATGTACTCTAAGCATTATCCTCTCAAACCTGATCTCCATTAAAGATGAGAGCTATGCTTATCAATAGGAAATTTAACACAACCACCACACATTGACTCCCTCATACACTCGTCTATGTTGCGGTTTGAACCTTGGACCTCCTGAAGAAGAGCCAAAGCCTAAACAGTGGCATTGTCTCCCTTAGGAAAAAATATTGGGTAGTTTAGAATCCCTAAAAACCTAGCTTTATGGCCAACCATAGTTGTCCCACTCAGTTATACCACATGGGATTGATCACAAACAAGGGGGTTGAATTATTAATAAATCCATAAGTTTGAGAATAGGAAAAATGGAGCCAACACACAGGTAATTTGTCAGGTGAAGGCAGTGGAAATGGGTATAACACATGGCATCAATCACAAGGAGTTTGAATAATTAATATATCCATAGGTTTGAGCATAGAGAAAATGGAGCCACCACACAGGACATTTGCCATCTATTGTTGCTTATCCAACAGGGTGAGAATGGACCCTAAGTAGGCCCAGAGCATTCTACCCATGAGGATATCTCAATTTTCAATATTATACTAATAAGTAGAAAACATAAAAATATAAAATTAGAAAAAACTAGATTATAATCTAAAATTAAAATTAAAATATGATAATCTATAGATGCTATGGATTAGAGTGGCACATTTGACTAGTCTTTATGAAAGGGTGCAAACCATAGGTGCAGTCAAACATTATAAGAATCAAAACTTGATAGAATATCTCTTCAAGTGATCATATTGTTAACGACCATAACATTTCAAAGAAGTTTTCATATTAAATATTTTGGTTCTATTCCCCTTTGCTTGAAAAGATAATAATGAATTAAAGTCAAGAAACTGAAACATCTATTCAACTATCTTAATTTTATTGTTTGTAGAATGAAACAACTGCAAAACTTTACCACCTTTGTAACGATGACCATATCAATTTTATACTCTTCCCTTTTCACTCTGACATCAAAACCTAAGATGCGGAAACCCAAAGTACTTTGGGGGAACGTGTCTTTAGTCAACTAATCTAACAGTTAGGATAAGTAAGGTAGTAGTTTAACCCTATAAATTTTTGTTTATCCGTGGAAGCGTTCCTCCATTGTTATCCTTCAATTCATTTAAAAAAAAAAATAACCACAAGGTAAACCAATGCAAAGCAGGAAGAACAAAATAATAAGGAAACCAAATCAGACAACAAATAAATATCTATTTTCAAATGGCTACGCTGCTATTGGAGCGTACTTGTACTTTCTTTTCATACGGTTATGGGAGGGTGTTTTCCACATGGTTATTGGAGACGATTATGGAATTGTATAAGGAAACCAAATCAGACAACAAATAAATAATGATTAAGGAAACCAAATCAGACAACAAATAAATAATGATTTTCAAATGGCTACGCTGCTATTGGAGCGTAATTTCTTTTCATACGGTTATGGAAGGGTGTTTTCCACACGGTTATTGGAGTCGATTATGGAATTGTGCTTTTCAAACGGTTATTGGAGACAGTTATGGAATCGTGCTTTTCGAAACGGTTATGGAAGCTTGGTTTTCAAACGGCTATTGGCTACAGTTATGGAAGCTTGCTTTTCGAGACGGTTATGGAAGCTTACTTTTCAAACGGCTATTGGTTATTGGAGACGGTTATGGAAGGGTGCTTTTCAAACGGCTATTAAAAACTGTTACGGAAGCTCTCCTATTGCAACATTCTTTCTTTTCAAATAGTTATGGGAGTGTAAAATTGTCAACGTGTAAATTTAATAAAATCATATCTAACATATTTTTTGTATTTGGTTTTCTAGGGGTTTGCTTGGTGTCATCCACAACAGAAGGGTATGGCTACGTAGGGCTTCAGTGAATCGAGCACCTTGGCTTGGTCATTTCGCCCGAGTTTAAACCTTCCGCCCACCGGATAATATAGGAGCAGAGTCTCAGAAAGTGCCTTCTTCATCGAGCCCACCAGCTCTCCGTATGTTTTACAGGTGAAACAGTTAGATCAATGTTGGAACCCTTGAGCCAGCATTGTGGAGACGGAACTGGAGATGGAACAAGTGACTGCACTATTGAAGTAGATAGTATGTCCACCCTAAATTCTGTAATGGACGCTACGGCAATTGCCATGTTCAATTAAAACCGTAGATGCAGCTGGTTAAAAACTCAAACACAAAAAAATAATAATAGTTTGGATGGAAGTAGGAAGTAGGCTTGTATAACCTAAGGATAGGATCATAAGGCCGGCATTTGCAGGCGTACGCATACAGAAAAAAGAAATCTAGTAGCAGAGATGATCAAACCAAAATTTTAACGATTTGCTAGGCATCCCAGTCATATGTATTTTGGATCCAGTCTAATAACGCGGAATATACTATTTTATCCGAAGCGAGGTTTCTTTGACAGCTTATTTAAATGGTTTGCAACATCTACGACTTAAAAGCGCGCTCTGACTCAAATCCGAAACCCTAGTCATACGTATTCTTAGGGGAAAGAGGTACGAGGCTTCTTTAACACTTTTAGCAACATTTAACGGTTCCACACTACACTCTTACATGCCAATTTTTTTATAGTTCGATGAGAATCCCAAACATGGCTATGCGAATATGTCCTTTGTTATTGTAAAGAGTTATTATTGGGTTATGAAGGTCTTCATTTAATAATTATATATAATAATTTGTAAAGAGTTATTATTGGGTTATGAAGGTCTTCATTTAATAATTAAGATATATAATAATGTATATTACATTAAAATTTAAAATTTTGGATATTAAATTTTAGCGATAGTAAATAGAATCTTATATGATTAAATTTATATAAAAATAAAAATAAAAAATTTAAAATAGTATTTAAAAAATATATTTAAAAAATGATATGGTAATTTAGTTTTATGTGATAATTTGTTTTTTAATGAGTTTACACATGTTTTTTAAGGTATTTTTGTTTCTTCATATTGAATGGGGTGTGAACCTTGAACCTCTCATAGAGAGGCCAAAGATCGATAATTTATTTTTTGATACATAGTTTTATTTAATATTTATTTTAAAAAAGGTTCGAGGTGTGGATCAATTGGTTCATCCAAACCCCATAAGGGGGGCGGATGTCCAAGGTTCAAATCTCGGGCCTCGTCGGACTGAATGCTTGTCCCTTTCTTGGGGCTTTCAGTGGCGTAAAATGTTTAAAATGATTGCAGCATGGTGGTTATAGGGTCGGACTGCATGAAGATCTATGTGGCAGCTTTTGGGGCGGACAATGCAGAATACTGTGGCGATCATAAAAGCTGGACAGCTTGCTCGACTTCGTGGCGGCTACCGATTCCACCATGTAAATTAAAAAAAACACACACACAGATATCTATATATATATATATATATATATATATCTTAAAAATTAATGAACGAAGTTGTGGTATAAGAAGAGTCCAGATAATGAAAGTATGTTGGGTATTCATGGAGCATATAATGTATTAGCTTCATGGGCCTAAGAATAACCCTAAAAACTATTAGGGAGAATTAAAATTTTATTATGGAATGTTTATTAGGAGAAGAATTTTGTAAATTTTTTACATAATAATATGAAGATATTAAAGTTTTTAAAGTTTATGAATTTTAAAAGAGAATGTTGATCTCTTATAATATTCAAAATCTTAGACTTCAACAAATTTGAGGCTAGGATTTTGAGTTTCAATATGGTCCCTAAACTTAGTGGACTAGTGCACAACATTGGGGTATAGTCTAGATTCTTATAGGCTTTGATCTTCCTCAATTTGGAATAGGATTTTCCTTACTCAATAAATTTGGGGTATAGTCTGGATTCTTATACGCTTTGATCTTCCCCTTTTGAATTTTGACTTCCTCTATTAATTTGGAAAGTGTAGTTTCCTCCTCGAAGGAGCCATGCTATTGCATTTGCAAATTACCTAAGATGGATTTAATGCAACTCCTTGCAAATACCTTAACTAGCTCAGGTTAGGAGATGGGAAAGGATAGCTCATTAGTAATTGTTTGCCATATTGTAATATAATCATGGATAGGCTCGACCTCAAATTGTTACAGACTATATAGATCTATTAATGATATTGTATTCCTTATGTTGATCACAAAGTGCTCCAAGAAGGAATTGGCTAGTTATTCAAATGTGTATAGACTATACCTAGGCAAGTTACTATGCCATCTTAGTTTTGGTCCCCCAAGCAGCTAAGGGAAGGTATTGAGTATGAGGGTATCACTGCCACTGATTTGGTAGTAGAAAAATTGATAGTTGCTCAAATATTCTCAATGGTCCATAATTTTAATTTTTTTGAACTTAGAACATTCAAATTTGGGGGGGTATTGCGGCATGATCATAGAGGGGTGAATATGTTCTGAGAATAACTCACTATAAGTGGGTTTGTTATACTCATAGTTAGTTGAGCACATTTATAACTATTTAATCTATTCTTGCATGACCTACATTTCATAAGGTATGGTCAACATTGTTAGATTTTTAACCACAAGAGCATCCATTTGAAAGTGGTCAGCGTAGTATGGGGTGGGGGTGTAGTAGTTGGGAAGTGGTGGAGATGGATTTGAATGTTGATTATGGATGTAAAGGGTTGCAATATCTATTTGGTAGAAAGTGGGTGAAGGTTTTTGGGGTAGAGAATTTGTATTTTAAAGAGCTTGGGTATGATTGAGTGATTGGAGCATCTGTGGAGAATGTGACCTTTTATTTCTTGAATCTGCATGGTGGGATCCTTAATGAAGCCTCGATAGAGCTTAAGCTTGATTTTCCTCAACAAACTATGTCTAATGACCCGCCTCCTCCCTCTTGGAGATCCTTGTTTTCTGGTCCTCTTCCTTTATGGATTGGGTTAAAATCAACTTCAGTGATACTTCTAATGGGAACCTAAGTCTTGTATGGTAGGTGGTGTACTTAGAAATGATAAAGGAGATCTACTAGGTGCCTTTACAAAAAAAAATTCAATCCAAGCCACCCATTCTTTGAAAGCTAGAGCACTCCT